>JAXQQM020081910.1:0-262449 GCA_034641835.2 Pinus albicaulis
CCAGGTAGGCCTCCATCGTTGGTCTGTTTATTCGCAATTAGGAACTTGCGACGTAGCATTTGATGATTGTTGCTAGACCCGTGCTGGGCTAGTAGGGATCGCCTCTGTCTGCAGAGGGGATTTACCTCCTCAACATTGAACTCACACTGAACTTCACTCTCCTGAGCTTCTTGTCTAATGCTTTCTCTGCTGCTTCTCTGCTACTTCTCTGCTTCTTTGCTACCTCTGCTACCTCTCTCCTTCTTTGCTGCCTTTGCTACCTCTCTGCTCCTTGTATGTCTTTGCCGCATTTGCTACCTCTGTTTCTTTCTTTTCTTCATTTGTTTCCTCTGATGTCTCTTCTGCCTCTCTACCTTGGTTGCTGCTGTTTCTTTGTGCTCCTTTTTCCTCAGTGATAGTTCAGGTGCTACTCCTGTATTCTCCTTTGCCATCAATGACAATATTTCAAACAGTCTCCCCCTTTGGCATTGATGGCAACAAATCCACCAAAACTCCAATGCTTCCTCTAGGGCTTCCTCCTCCTTTCATTCTGAAAGGTGAGTTTTGTCTTCCTCTGCCTATCTTCTTTTGCTTGCTTTTCCTCCCCCTCTGACATCAATGGAAAAGGGTTGCACATCTCTCAATGTAGATTCTATCTTTGTATTTCCTCTCTCTGAGTTGTGTTTAGGCCCTTCTTCTTTTGAATTTTTATACCTTGCTGCTATAGACTGGTGTACAAGAGTTGTTGAGAGAACACTTTTGAGAATTATTGAACTTGTATATACACAATAAGTTGATACCATCCCAAAGCACAGACTCCTTGAACTTGTAGAGAGTGTAGGTGATGATAAAACAACCATATATAATCAGACTTATCTAATCAGAGATGCATCATTAGACCAAAACTAAAATACTGAGAATGCTTCTAATATACTTCAGTCTCTAGTATGATCTTCATCAAAAATACATATCTGTTGAGGAAGATTGTAGATTGAATATGTCTTCTTCTACAATACTCATCTGCAGTACAACATTTGTTCCATCATGATGATGCCAATATATCTTTTATAGCTATGGTTCACCTTTCCTGCCTATTGGTGGTGATATGAGTTAGGATGCTGACAAGGATATTACACTCAATAGCTGAAAGGTCCTTGTTACTGATGTGAACAATGAATCAACCCAGAGCTTACAACTTATTGTGAGATTAGATGATATATTTCAATCTAAGAAACCAAATGACTTTACTGCTTATACAATGTACTTTAAAAACAAACCCTTGATGCTAGATACATTCAGTGTATTGGTCAGTCTCACTTATCAACCATGCAGTTTTATTTATGACATAAGGGGGTATGTATGTAAATGATCAATCTATCTTTAATGATCAACTAGTCCTTCATACTTCAGATGTTTTAACTGTTCTATCATGATGATTTTCTAACCAAAAACATCTTCAATTTTTTTATTTGATATCTGAGCCAACGGACTTCACACAGTTTTAAGAATGATCTTAAGAAAGAGGCCTTGAAGATATATCTGTACTGACTTGAGGAAGGCATGCAGTTATATCTAGAAATAGATAATGCTCAATGTACTACTTCAAGTGTAAACAAGATAATGATTCTTTTTCCCTTTCATGCTAAATGCAGATAAAGTTGGGATACTACCTTGATGTACTCTTGCCATAATCCTTTGATTCTGAGGACCTGTACCATACTACTTCTCCACTGATAACACTTGGTATTATGTTGATAGACATACTTCTTGTACCTAAATACCAATTGATACTACTTTGATAAACCATGCAAAGATTTCACTTTAGCTTGCACATGAACCGATAGTTAAGACAACCTTCATAATTTCTCCTATTGAATTCTCCACTATTCTCAACAACAATCATCAACATACTAAATCTGATCTTGGCATTATTAATCTTTTGCTTATTCTATCATTCTGGTTTAAAAGAATGTCACTGCATTTTCCTTTCTAAGACTGCTCCAGAATCATTGCAGCTTTAAGTACAATTCAACTGTTCTAACATAAAGATGTTTGTGAAGACATATTCAATTTCTATACTAGGAATCTTAATGGGTAGATCACTTAGAGATTTATCACTTACTTACCTGCATTCCTCCAAGGGGAATTTTCATAGATTAATGATGTAATGACATAATGATGATAGGCACTTCTCTTAGTCATCCTTCTTAATGTGATTCATTGTTAATTCTAGCAGTATGATGCACAATGTGATCATCACTTAATGTGATGATGTCTTCTTAGCTTACATGCTCAACGTTGATGTTATCTCTACCATCATGGCAGCTTGTTGCCTTATCTTCTTCCATCAATCTGTTAGCTATTGAATGCTTCAGATAATCTTCTTCCTCTGTAGTTCTCTGTTAGAGAAATTCCTTTCCCTTCCTGATCTTATAGTTGTTCTCATTCCAAGGAGCTCTTCTTAGACTACTTTTGTGAAGACTATTTATGAACTTCTCTTCCCTTGGGACGTTGCTTCATATCTATCACTGGTTGGATATTTGCGTTGATTGCTAGAGTAGCTCCCCCTGAGACTATGATGGGTTCATTAAGTTATTGAGGTAAGAGGTTCCCCCTTTCTCTTTTCCTTCCATACTTTATTTGGGTTCTTTATAATGTCTGCACTTATTTTTTATTCATATTTTTGTTTGATTTCTTTAGATTTCATCATCTGTCTAGAGTTTTTTAATGTATATGGCAGATTACAGTCTTTTGCTTTGTGACCAAGCTTGAGGCATACATAACATCTTACTTTTCCAAGGTATGTTTGAGCTGATGTATAATATTTTATTCCCTTTTTTGAACATAATTTACATTCAACAGATTTATGTCCAAATTCATTGCATGCATAACAGTAGCCATGGAAGTGATTTGTGTACCTGGAGAAATATTGTCTTTTCCATTTGCTTGCTTGAGGGGTTCTTCTCATTTTATGCATCCTTTGCTGGTTGGATTGGATTTGCTTTATCTTACAATATGCTGCAATATGTCCAGGTTTGTGGCAAGAAAAACAAGTGATACTTCCCATAGGAGGAAAGAACCTTCTTTGACATCTTCCAAATTTATTCAATTCATATTCAAGAGTGTATGTGCCTTTTTCATCTGACTGTTTTGTCCTCTCATTCTCTATCCTTTCATGTTGCTGTTTGTTTCTGTTTGTTTCTTTACAAATCATGTTCTTGTTGGCTTCTATTTCCGTAGGAATATTTTGAGTTGCTTCATTATCCTTTACAACTTTTACAAAAATGATATTCTTGTTATATTCTATGTTGGACTTACTAGTTTCTCCTTCATATCCTATCCCAAACTTTATGAGAGGAGACCTTTGAGCATTTATAATCTTGTCCAACTGTTCAGAGCTTGCCATTAGAGGAGTATTCATTAATAATTCTCTTTGGGCTTTTTCTAATTTCTTTCTTAGGCACACTACTTCTTCCAATTTTTCACATTCCAGAATTTTCTCTCTCATTTGTTGCAGCAGAGTGTCTTCTACTTTCCTTGCTTCTTCAAGTTGTGTCTTCAGGTCAACAATTTCTTTCTTATCTTCATATTCTCTCTCATCAGATATTTGCACCAATGTATTAAGGTATTTGTTTTCATTCTTCAATATTTATATTTCAGTCAAGGCAATGTCAAGTTTGGTTTGTTCTTTCACTATAATTTCTTCATGGAACTTACTTCCATTCACACTAGCAGGTACCTTATTTGATTGAACATTTTCCTGTTGACATGAATTTTTCTTCTTCTTAATTCTCTTCTCCTTCTTGACAATGCAGCCACTAGTGTCTACTTCATGCATGAAATGCAATCTATCCCAGATTTCCATTGCAGAGGTTAGATCCATTATTAAATTAGGATCCTTGTTATAAAGACTGTTATATATCACACATTTTGCCTTGGAATTCCACTGTTGTTCTTGCACTGAGGGAGAGTCTGTGCAGTAACCATCACATACAAGCTTCCATACCTCAGGTTCATAAGCCATTAAATCTGTTTTAACCTTATCTCTCCATTCAGGAAAGTTTGTAGTATTTACCATGGGTACATTTTGATAGTCCATGACTCAACCAGATCTCCTTCAAGCTATTAGGCTTACACCAAAGGAACCAGCTCTGATACCAATTGTTGAACCCTTAGTTAAACTGAGAAGGGGGGTGAATCAGTTTAACACATTCATGGAATTTTAAAACTTTTCATTAGACCTTATTAACACCTTCATTTCATGATCAACTTAATATGTGGGAAATCTTAATTTGTGAGCAGCAAGTATTAAGTAGATTAGATATACCATATCAACACATATACATCATGCACATAGACATCAGATATAAGTGGAAACCCATAAGGGAGAAAACCACATCTTATTATTGTTGTGATGCAAAGGCAAGCTCCAACTCCCTCTCACCACTGATTTTCTGTACACTCCAACCCATAGGAGGCTACTACCTCAATTCTACAAGATACAACTTGCAAGGAAGCTCCAACTCCCATCTATTTTCTGCAGGCTACAACCTACAGGAGGCTCCTACCTCAGCCAGCTACAACTGACATCTATCAAGCTACAACTTGATATGGAAGCACCAACTCCCATCTATTTTCTGTAGGCTACAACCTACAGGAGGCTCCAACCTCAGCCAGATACAACTAACATCTATGAAGCTACAACTTGATATGGAAGCACCAACTTCCTCACTCTTTCATAAAAATAAATACATGCTGATTTACCTGGATATCAGCTCTGTTCAATTCCTTCTTCACTGCTATCCTCCAGCTTTCATATCTGCCTTATATCATCTCTGGATCTTCACATCTTCTCTATCTTCTCCTCTTTCTTCTTACCCTCTCTCCCTTAATTATCCATTCTCTAACCTCTCTATGCATATCTATGTGATATCATTTACAGATTTCACCTCATGACTATTTGTATTCCACAGGGAATTCGAAGTGTATAACCATGACTCTTTGCCTTCTGCCTTGTCATTTCTTTATCCAACTCATTCAGAGGAATATAAAAATATGTACAAATTTCAATATTACAGTGGATTTTTTTTGCCTACCGGAGACTTGCCTTTGCATCACAAACAATATAGAATCAATTAAAACATTTACATTTACATTTTCATTTGATATATCTTATTCAACCCTTTCAGGTCTTGGCTCACTGTGTGCTTGTCTTTTCTGCTGATGTAGTGTAACACACCCACATTTTTATTCCTATGCATTTCAAATTCAGATTCTGCAAATCTGAATTCCTTCACTGCACACCTCTTCAAATCTGCAATCTCTGTTCACTGAATTTTTGTATCTGCTGCATATATAACTGCTTTACAAGTTTAGCTCCAAGATAACCCTCAAAGTCTCATGCATATAAAAATATTCATTTCTAATTAATCATCCAAAAGGGTCCTCAATTTCTCCAATCTGGGCAATCTCTGTTCATTGTGGAAGCTCTTTTATAAATCATTTCACTATAAGTTATACAACCATATATCCAATAACCGAAGCAGAAGCTTTCTCTCTTTTCATCTTCAAAACTTCAGTCTTCATATGCGCAGTTTCCTCTATATACCATACTTCAGCCCTTGATTAATTAAATGTCAACAAATGTGCCAACGCTTTATTAATCCACCATCTATGAGTGCGTTTTATTACCTTTGACCTTGGTAAAGTTCACCAAAGTATCAACATGCATTATGGTGGGCCAGAGTTTCATACTTTATTCATATCAATCCGAACTTCGGTTAAAAACAACACACTGATGCATATATCAACAGGGACCTTTGGGCCCACATCCTCATTCAATGCATATCAAATTATATTTTATATTGGTTCTGGCGTATGTCAAACCAACACTAAATCTTCGCCCAACACATATATTAATATATATATATATATATATATATATATATATATATATATATATATGTCAACACTTTACCGCGTATCCAAACCCCATGAGTAATTCAATTCAACCCTTTCAGTTCTCTATGTGGAAGCGTATATTTTAAATCTCTGATTTAATCTTTATAATAAGATCCAATTCTTCATCTTCACATGCGAAGTTATTTCTCATCCATGCTCTATAATTATAACCCAATACATATAAATGTGTGGCCCATAGTATATTTCAAACCATATATATAAGTCTTGACATACATTAAGATTTGTTTGGGTCCCACAACTTTATTCAACACATAAATTGAATATCAACATATTAGAGTTCTGTTTACTCTTTCTCTCGGGCCCACAATTCTAAAACCCCACAATGTACTATGGTTTAGGCAACATATATTATATCAAAAATAAGTCTTCGCCTTTTATTAACACATTGTGCTATGTTCATATTCCATCGTACCAAAAATAAATCTTCGACCTTGGTTTAAAACATAAAGCATCCGACTTCTGTTATTTGCACTAACTCTAGAAATCTACCTTTAACAACCTTCAAATAGGCGCTCATATGATGATTCGTTAATATTAACTTTGACTTTGGTTTAATAATCAACCACCGGCATATTATAATAGTCGAGCCCACAACAAATATATGACGTACCTTCCGCGTTATCATCCAGGCAACTCAACGATGCGATCATCGTTGGATTCTTTGCCCTTCATATCGAACACAATTCGCATTTTATTTCCCACAGAGTCTGAACACTTTAAAAAAGTGCGAAACTCGTGGTTTTTCCAAACCACTTATGGCCACGTGTTAGGCAAAGGCCGATATCACATTTTATTTTCACAAACCACTTACCATTTTAAACTTTTTCGAAAACCACATGTGGGTTCTAAAACTGCTTTTACTGTTCACTTGCTTTGGTTCCGCTTAACGCCTCAAGGTTCCGCTTCTTTAAAAAAATCATTCCTCATGCGTGTTTTAACTCTGCGCTTCCATTCATTTCGCATTCGATCTGCTTTCTATATACTTGGTAAAGCATCCGGGCCTTGCCACTTCATGGTTCCATTTCAACTTGTAATTCCACCGACTTGTATCTTCCGCTTTCATTCCACGCACAGTTTTGATCAGGGCCAGGGTTTTGATAAGTCATTCCTGTATGTAAATGGTCTACTAAAATATGATATCAACATTTCTTTTAATTATAACCTATGACATAAAAAAAAAAATATCAGTGGCAATGCGACCATGATTTCCATATCCAGTCTCTGTGTATGAATCCTCGTTCATAGATTACCCTGCATGCAGATATTACCACCAGTGTTCAATATTAACACAGATTCAATAGGTGAATTTTCCCCTTCACACCACACAACTTCTTTACAAATGTGGCTTTCACGTAGAATGATAGAATTATCTATCCCACTCAATTCGTTTGTACATTTACTCAGTCTTTCCAAGGATATATAAACAAACCCTTCAACTTAAATCTGTCCCAAACAATTATATGGATTTTCTTCAATTATGCAAATCAAGCAAACCCCTGTTTTCTCTAAAACTGAACTCACACAAACTTCACTCTCCTGAGCTTCTTGTCTAATTCTTTCTCTGCTGCCTCTCTGCTACCTCTCTACTTCTTTGCTGCCTCTGATACCTATCTGATTCTTTGCTGCCTCTGTTTCTTTCTCTGCTTCATTTGTTTCCTCTGATGTATCTTCTGCCTCTCTACCTTGGTTGTTACTGTTTCTTTGTGCTCCTTTCACCTTGGTGATAGTTCAGGTGCTACTCCTGTCTTCTCCTTTTCAATCAATGACAATATTTCCAACAGTCTCCCCCTTTGGCATTGATGGCAATAGATCCACAAAAGCTCCAATGCTTCCTCCAGGGCTTCCACTTGTATGAATGGTTATACATTCCATTTGGCCTATGCAATGCACCAACTCAATTTATGATATTAATAAATGATGTACTGTGCCCTTTTATATATTCATTTTTTATCTTCTTTTTGGATGATATATTGGTATATAATTCTACCTAGGAGGAGAACATCTCACATTTGATGCAGGTGTTGGAGAAATTAAAGAAGCACCGATTGCTAACAAATCTCAAGAAGTGTGAGTTTGCACAATAGTATTTGGTGTATATGGGGTATCTGATAGGTAGAGGAGAGATGAAGATAGATCCTATGAGGATGGATGCCATCATGAAATGGTCCATGCTTACTAATGTTTTTGAGGTTAGGAGTTTCATTGGGGCAACACAATACCTAAGTAGATTCATAGTCTCATTTTCAGTGGTAGCAACACCACTCCATGTCATAACATCAAGTGGAAATATTTTCCAATGGGGAAAAGTTCAACAAAGGGCCTTTGAAGAGCTAAAGAAGAAGATCAGTCAAGCACCAGTTATATCATTTTCGAACTTGAAATACCCTTGAAATGGAGATAGATTTGAGTGGGTATACTATGGGAGTGGTCTTGATGCAGGGAGGAAGGCCTTTATGCTACCATTATGAAGTATTTCATGGGGAGGTTACTTACTACCCTACCTATGATAAGGAGCTCAATGCCCTGGTGTAAGCTGTGAATAAGTGGAAGTAATATCTAATGGGAAAGGAGATAGTAATCCACATAGATCACTGGCCACTATAGTACTTGCATGCCCAATGTAAGCTATAATAAAATGATAATTACGAGTGGATGGGGTTTCTACAATAGTT
The DNA here is from genome assembly GCA_034641835.2 of Pinus albicaulis. Lineage (NCBI taxonomy): Eukaryota > Viridiplantae > Streptophyta > Pinopsida > Pinales > Pinaceae > Pinus > Pinus albicaulis. The sequence continues at coordinate 8,634 of JAXQQM020081910.1, forward strand.
TAACTTAGTGATTAAGTACAATAAGGGCAACACAAACAATTTGTACAACATGCTTTCAAGGACACCCAAATTAGACATCACAACTTTGGGAACTCTTATCCAGATAGAGAAATTCCCCCATGATGGATACAATGAGGCATATTCATAGGATGATGACTTCAAGGAGGTGCTTCAACAGTTGCAAAGTAAAAGTCATGTGCACGACGGTGACAACATCATTGAATACCATCTCCATGATGGTTTAATCTATATGCTAGATAAGTTATTTCTTCCTAAAGTTGAGTGATTGCGTTGATTAGAGAGGATTACACCTCTCATGTTGCACAAAACTTTGGTGTAGGGAAAAAAAATAACCAACTTGTAGAGGTATGTGTATTGACCAAAGATGAAATAAAAAGTAGCTAGGTTCATAATAAGATGCATGCTTCATTGCACTAAAAAGCTAAGAAACATGAAACAAGGTCTATGTCATCCCTTACCTGTACCCACTCTTCCTTGGGATATCATTTCAATGGAATTTATGGGATTTTTACCAAAAAACAGGAAGGGACATGAAAACATATTTGTAGTAGTTGTCTGGTTCAACGAGATGTGTTTTTCAATGCCATGTAAAAAAACCATCTGTGGACAAGAAGCAATAAAATTGTTCTTTGGAGAGGTTTCGATTCACTTTGGTTACTAAGGAGCGTCGTGTTAGATAAGGACACAATATTTCTGAGTGAATTATGGAATACATTGTAGGAGAAGATGGAAATTTTTTTTAAGAGATATACAACATTCCATCCATGGATAGATGGGAAGATAGAAGTATTCAACATGAGTTTGGTGCAACTTCTAATGGGATACAACTAGAAGCACCCAAAGACCTAGGATGAAAATATGGTACATATACAACATTCTTACAATAGATAATTCCATACTTCTACTGGAAAGTCCCCATTTGAAACTTGTTTTGGATATTTTTCCCCTTCACCTTTGGACATTGCATATGGGAAGAAAGGAGGAGTGAGAGAATATCTTACAGGAGACACATTGAGGCATAAATTTTTTATAGATATGATTAGGAATATCCATGTATAGGTACATGAGACATTGCAAAATTCACAAGAGAAATATAAGGCTAGACATGATCAACATAGAACAAATAAATCATTCAACGTGGGAGACATAATATGGCTACAATTGAACAAGGAGAGGATATAGGATCTTGGTAAGAAAATCAAGGCTATGCGGTATGGTACATTAGATGTATTGGAAAAGGTGGGTGGTAATTCCTATCAACTCAATTTAACACCATATATGTATGCATTTACTTAATTGTGAAATCCTATGAGCCTTCCATGCTAGATCAAGAAGAGGAACACGCCCTACCTTCTCTAAAGGATTTGGCACTAGATTATTAGGTAGAGTTGATAGAGTATATATTTTTGTAGAAGAGGTCCATAACTACAATACAAGGGTAGCATGGCCTTTGGAATATTGGGTAGAAATTACATATTCTAGGAAAATCTAAATGGTACACCCGGGAGAAGGTGGAAGAAAATTTTCCTCACCCCATTTAGTAGAATATTTTGGGAATGAAAATGCTCACAAAATGGGGAGGTATGATCCATATTGGATCATTATATATTTCGTCATCTATCTCTATGATTTAAGAGTGAAAAAAGTGGAGAAATAATCTCACAAGACCCTTTTTACTGATGGGACCCTGTTTGGAAAATTGGTGTTTGAAGCATTCTAGGAGGATTTTGAGGCATAAAATGACACTTTTTGGGGATATAGCTTTAATAATTTAGCATTAATATTCTATTAATAAAGGCCTTTCTATTGGCCTAATAATTGCGTCAATAAAAGTCTGTATGTGAAATTTATGCCACTTAGAAGTTGACCTTCCTGTTTCCACCACCATAATTTGAGAGGATGTTGCGACTCGCATCAACCCTTATTATTCCTGAACATGGGGCAGAAAATGTGATTATGATTAATAAGAATCTAGAAGATTCTATATTATAAATTCAGTTAAGAGTTGATGTAGCCAAACCTAACCACTAGTAGGCTATTGGGTTGTGTTATAACTGAGCCACCAAGAGGAAAATGGGTTCCATTATTTCGGGTGCATTTGTTCCATTGCAAAGAAAAAATAGACAAGAGGGATATGAGATAGAGAACATAGAGATTATTTGTGCACTATAGTAGCCAACATGCCACAAATCATGCTTCTTTGTACTCATAAACATTTTCTATTTAGACAAAGAGAGCAGAGCGACCCGACCTTCTAGCTAAGGTTTTCTTCTAAAAGGGTTTCCTAGGTCATCTCTTGTGTCAAATGCATGTGAGATATTTTATTTCACCATTCTCTATTTTATGCATATTTTTAAATTCACATGCATACACTATTAACAATAATCTATAGATATAAAAATATAAAGAGAAATAAAACTTTAATAGTGTAGATTTTGTATTTTTAAGTATAATTTTATTAGATATGTTGTGACGAACTATCTAGTGGAATATCCATGGAAGTTTTTGGATCATATTGAAAATACTATAAAAACCTCATTCACTTTTAATGTTTAGTATTTTCTAACTTACTCTGGGCTTTCTAGTACTGTAGAAACTTGTGATTTTCATGGATTTCTGCCCCCTTTCCCTTTAGATAATGTTTCCAATTTTTGATAGCTCATACCAAGTCATAGAGATATTTGTCATTCATAAGGTATTTGCGAATAAACACTTGAAACACTTCATAATGGTAGCATGCATGCCTTCCTCCTTTCATCAATAATATTCCCATATCATACACACTTGAATACATCTCTAATGTGAAAGGTTGCTAAAAATTTGGAAATACAAGAACTGGTGCTTGACTAATTTTATTATTTAACTCCTCAAAGGCCTTCTACTCACATTTCCCCATGAGAATATCTTGCCACTTGTTGTTATCGCATGGAATGGTGTACTTATTACTAAAAGTTAGTATATGAATCCCCTTAGGTATTTTTCTACGCCTTAGAAACATTTGCAGGCACCAACCACTTCATGATGGAATCCATATTGACAATAACTATATTGAGCTCTCGTCCACCAATCACATAACCTAAGTTGTTGTGTAACCAGCTCCAAAAATAGAAGAAAAGAGATATCAATGCCTTAGAAATAAGCCACTTCGAGGGGGCAACCTCCAATACATTACATAAATGAAAAAATCTTGGATGATACAATTTACAAAACCTCCTTTCTATATATAGGAGTCCATGGGGCCATAATGTAATCCTAGTGGGCCACAATGTAATCCTAGCCGACCTAACAATCATAATTTAAGGGCATAATAATAACAAAATGGGGGTTACAATGGTACAATAATAACAATAAGGGGGTTACACTAACAACAATAAGGGACTATACTAGTAATATAGGGACCTAACATGCCCCTCTCCTTCAAAAAAGTGTGGTCCTCAACGCTTGAGTAGCTCTGGGTGCTTCTGTATAAAATTCTCATCCTCCCATGTAGAATCTTCAGTGGGTAAGTTCTTCCACTTGATGAGATACTCTGAAATTGATCGATTCCGTAGCTGTCGAGTTCTTGTTTCCATGACCGCTTCAGGTTCCAATATGATTTTCCTTCCTCATCAAGTTCTGGCAATATTGTTTGAACTGGAAGATTTTCACCTATAACCTTCTTTAAGCATGAAACATGGAAAACTGGATGTACTCGCGAAGAAGCAGGAAGCTCCAATTTGTATGCCATAGTGCCAATCTTTTGCAACACCTTGTAAGGACCATAGTACTTTGGCGATAATTTATTATCCTTCTTAGCTTGCTTGAGGGACATTTGTTTATATGGTTGTAGCCGTAAAAATACCCAATCTCATATACCAAAACTTCTCTCGCTGCGATGTTGATCTGCCTGTTGTTTCATTCGATTTTGTGCCAAATTCAGGTTATCCTTTAAGAGTTGGAGAACTTCTTCTTGATGCTCGATGTGATCTTCCACTGCTTGAACCTTCGAATTTTCTCTTAAATATGATGTGATGGATGGTGGATGATATCCATAAAGTGCCATAAATGGGGTCATTTTTGCTGCGGTATGGAAGGAAGTGTTATACCACCATTCAGCAAGAGGTAACCACTTGACCCATTGTGTTTGTTTATCAGATACAAAACAACGAAGATATCCTTCAAAACATTTATTTACTATCTCAGTTTGACCATCAGATTGAGGATGATAAGATGAGCTATGAGCTAATTGAGTACCCAAACAAGAAAATAACTCCGTCCAAAAATTTCCAGTAAAATGGGATCTCTGTCACTCACAATAACCCTTGGGCTTCCATGTAGCTTTTGAATTCTGTCCATAAATGTAGTAGCAACTGTACTTGCTTTAAATGGATGAGATAATGCACAAAAGTGTGCATACTTGGTAAATCTATCAACTACCACCATGATGACATTCTTTCCTTCGGACTTAGGTAAACCTGTGATAAAATCCATTGAAATCTCCTCCCAACGCTGACTTGGAATGGATAAAGGTTGTAGAAGTCCCGAGGTCTTAATTGTCTCCACTTTATTCTGCTGGCAAACCAAACATTCCGCCACAAACTTTTGAATATCAGATTTAAGGCCATCCCAAAAAAATTCTTTCTTCACCTTGTGGTAAGTTTTTAAAAATCCTGAGTGTCCTCCTAAAGGAGAAGTGTGCAATTCCGGAAGAATCTTTTGTTTTAGTTGGGAATTCTTACAAAGATATAAGCGATCTTTGTACCATAAGGAATCATTTTTCCAACTAAATGTATCGGATGTACTAGGATCTTGCTGCAACTTTTGAATGAGTGTCCATACATCTTTGTCCTTCTTCCATTCATCTCTTGCTTCGGTTATCGAATCTGGTTGGATAATAGAAATGGCACAAAGCAATGCTTCCACCTCTTCATTCTTTCTTGAGAGTGCATCTGCAACAACATTAAGCTTTCCTTTTTTGTAGATTATTTCAAAGTCATAACCCAACATCTTTGTGACCCATTTTTGCTGCTCTTCTGACAATAGTCTTTGTTCCAAAAAGTGTTTAAGACTATCATGATCAGTTTTTACCTTGAAGTGTCTTCCCATTAGGTAAGTTCACCATTTCTTTAGTGCATGCGGTATTGCTAACATTTCCTTCTCATAAATAGGTTTCTGTAAATACTTTCCTTTGATTGGACGACTTTCAAAAGCAATGGGTCTTCCTTCCTGCATTAAAACTGCACCAATTCCATTTCCTGAGGCATCACATTCCACAATAAAGGTTTTTGTGAAGTCTGGCGTAGCTAAGACCGGTGCTAGGCACATTGCCTCTTTAGGATGTTCAAAGGCCTTAGTTGCTTCAGGAGTCCATGAAAATGCATATTTCTTCAATAATGTTGTTAGAGGTGCTGCTATTCTCCCATAATTCTTAACAAACTTGCGATAATACCCCGTTAACCCGAGAAATCCTCGCAACTGCTTTATGGACGTGGGGACTTTCCATTCCTTAATGGCTTTAATTTTGTTAGGGTCTAATTTAACACCCTCGTGAGATATAATATGACCCAGATATTCCACCTCTTGTACTCCAAAGAAACATTTGGATGTTTTTGCATGTAATTGTTTCTCTTGCAATAGTTTGAGCACCCTGTCAACATGTTCAACATGATCCTTCCAAGACCTGTTGTAGATTAGTATATCATCAAAAAATACTAGCACAAATTTTTTAAGGAAGGGTTTGAAAATGGAATTCATCAACCCTTGAAATGTAGAAGGTGCATTGGTAAGGCCAAAAGGCATGACCAAAAAGTCATAATGACCCTCATGAGTTCGAAATGCTATTTTTGGAATATCTTCAGTCTTCATTCTAATTTGATGATATCCTGAACGAAGATCCAACTTGGTAAAATAAATTGCTCCATATAATTCATCCAATAATTCATCAATCACAGGAATGGGAAATTTGTCTTTAATGGTGAGCTTATTGAGCTCCCTATAATCTGGACACATTCGCCATGATCCATCCTTCTTGTGTACCAATACTACGGGAGCAGAGAAAGAACTTTGACTAGGTTGAATTATACCCGCCTCTAACATTTCTGCAATCATACGTTCAATTTCGCTCTTTTGGAAGTAAGGATATCTATAAGGCCTGATGTTTGGAGGAAAACTTCTTGGAATCAAATGAATAGCATGATCATGATCACGAATAGGTGGGATTCCTTTGGGAGTTTCAAACACCTTGGAATGATTATCCAAGACTTGTTGGAGATCTGCAGAAATAGATGATTTTGATGTCGGAACTTCTAGTGAGCATAATTGTGCAATTACGCCTCGTTTTTCTTTCTTTAGAAGATTTTTCATGACATTAGAGCTTATTATCCTTCCCGGCTTCCCTTCAATACCCCGTAATTCGACTTCCTTTCCTTCTGAAAAAAAATTCAAGAAAAGTTCTTGAAAATTAAAAGCTACCATCCCCAAAGATTGTAACCATTGTACTCCTAGTACAACATCGGCACCTCCCATAGGAATGGAAAGCATTGGACTAGTCAATACATATTCCCCCATGGTTAGCTTGATATTATGGCATTTTCCAGAGCAATTTATAGTTCCTCCATTGGCAACCATCACTTGACATTCTGGTGCTGGGTATAGGAAACAATTTAATTCCTTGGCTACCTTACAATGAATAAAATTATGGGTGCTACCTGAATCAATCAACACTATTACCTTTTTCTTCTTGATTTGTCTTGCTATCTTGAGAGTTTGAGGAGTGGTAATTCCTGCCAGTGCATTACACGATATGGTCGGATTCATTTCTTCCTCTTCTAGGGCTGGTTCCTGGTGTATATCCTCTTCTTGTTCATTTTCTTCTTCCTCTTCACAATCTATGTAAAATAATTTCTTCTCGACACACTTATGACCTTTAGTGTATTTGCTATCACAACTGTAGCAAAGCCCTTTTGCTCTTTTTTCTTCCAATTGTTGTGGTGTCAACCTTGTAGGTTGTGGAAATCTAGGAGTAGCAACACTTCCCTCTTTATAGAAGTGAGTGGTAGGCTTCCTTGTCGCCATAATTTTACATTCAATTTTTCTTGCCAACCTGAATGCCTTCTCCAATGAATGAGGTTCCAAAATGTGAACTTCATGTTGGATGTTATCCTTTAAAGTGCCTATGAAGAGATCAATCCTGTGTTCCTCTGGAATATCAGTTACCCTTATATTCAATTTTTGGAAGTCCTCAATGTGCTGCCCCAGTAAACCCTTTTGTTTGAGATTTATCAATTGGCTAAAGAAGGTGTTGCTCTTTGTATCCTCATAATGTGCTATCATTTCCTCCATAAAAATTGACCAAGTGACAATTTTTTTACGGGAGCAAAGCCATCGATGCCATACAAATGTATTTTGTTCTAAATTTAAAGTTGCAATGCGTACCTTTTGTGTGTTTTGCACGTTATGGAGATCAAAATATTGCTCCATCTGTAGTATCCATGTTACAGGATCCTTTCCATCAAACTTCCTCATATCCATTTTTTGAATATGGTGGTTCTTCCCACCAACATTAGAGTTTATCAAATCACGATTAACATTGATTTTGTTCTCATCATGAGGTTCTTCTACTATCTTTTCACCATTAGGAAACATTTCTTGTATCAACTTTGTCAAACCTTCGATGTTTGTTTTTAGATCATTCTTCATGTTTTCCATGTTGTATTTCATGTCATCCATCTTAGCTTCCATGCCAGCTTTCATTCCATCCATCTTAGCTTCCACGCCATCCATCTTAGCTTCCACGCCATCCATCTTAGCTTCCATGCCTTTCTTCAAAACTTCCATTTCATTTTTTGTTGCTCTTTGCGAGAGTGAACTTTGTTGCACTTGCTCTTGTAATTTTGATAGATCATGTTGCAATTCTTCATCTTCATGAGTCATAGTAGAGCCTTATAAAGGCTTAATGGGTGTTGAATTATTTTTACGAGGCATATTTTAGAACCCAATACTGATATCTATTCTACAATATGCCCTTGGAATCAGTTCAAATCGATTCTTCAAACAAGACTTATGCAATTCGGAAAAAAATACACACCTTTTTCTTGCTTTTGAGGAGATCGATATTGAAATTGGATTATCTCTGTGATTGTAGCACTTCAATATCTAAATTTCAGTACCGACGTAGACCTCTAAATTATCTTTCAAATGCAACAGGTCTAACCTGATTTGGATTGTCCAAGACAAAGTTGTGTCCAATCTTCCACAATGACCTAATTATGGACTGGTTCAGTAGAGCGAACTTGTATGACTTGCCACGTATCATTGTTTCGTCCTTTGTCTCTGAAATTGATATCCAAGAAAATAAAATCTGTTTACTTGCGACCACTTTTTACGGCACTCCAATCTGATGCCTAGAGAGAGAGTTATTAAACTTTTCCCACGATCACCTCTTTGAGATGAAATTCAGGAGCCTGAAAAAACACTACCTTCCAAAGATCATATCTCTAAAAATATTGTGAACCAAGCTCTATATTTTTTTTAAAAATTTCCTCAGGATTTTAACTTCGCACCATACGAATTTCAGATTCTGAACCTTCATAGAAAAAAAGTTATAGCGAAAATTCCATAATGACCTGTTTAGGAGCCTGAAAAAAGACCTAACTTCTACATATCATATCTCCGAAAATATTGTGAACCAAGCTCTGAAATTTTTAGACAATCTTCCTCAAAATTTCGGCTTCGCAACCTAAAAATTTCAGCTTCTAAAACTTTGTAGAAAAAAAGTTATAGCGAAAATTCCACGATGACCTGTTTGGAGCACCGAAACCCTAGAATCCAAAGCTATGATACCAAATGTTGTGTAACCAGCTCCAAAAATAGAAGAACAGAGATATCAATGCCTTAGAAATAAGCCACTTCGAGGGGGCAACCTCCAATACATTACATAAATGAACAATTCTTGGATGATACAATTTACAAAACCTCATTTCTATATATAGGAGTCCATGGGGCCATAATGTAATCCTAGTGGGCCACAATGTAATCCTAGCCAACCTAACAATAATAATTTAAGGGCACAATAATAGCAAAAAGGGGGTTACAAGGGTACAATAATAACAATAAGGGGGTTACACTAACAACAATAAGGGACTATACTAGTAATATAGGGACCTAACATAAGTACACCAAATATTGTTGTTCAAATGCACATCTCTTAATATTTTCTAATAGCTAGTGCTTCCTTACATTATTTATCACCTACATCAAATGTGAGAAGTGCTCCATGCCGGTAGCACTACATTAGAACCCTTTTTTCAACCTGATGTTAGGTAAAGGAACCATAGCTCAATCTCCTAGATTTTTTGGTATAAACTCATCTTTGTTCCTCCTTGATTGTGCTCCTGTAGAAGGCCTTCACGCCCATAGGCATGCCATCTTATCACCCATTTCTCCCTTCTAGTGGAACAACTTGGTACTTGATTATACAACATGGCTTTGGCAAGGGAGCGATGCTGGTCAAACTTCTATAGTAGGTCATTCTTGTGGAGATCAAATCAACCCAATTATTAATAAATTGGATCGGGTCAATTATTAGAGAATTTTCCTAAATTATCATGGCCCCAACTGTCTAGATACATCCTCCTAAGTCTGGGAAAATATTATATAATGAGAGCCTCTAAAGTGGAAGAGGGATATATAGAGAATAACTCAATGATGCTACTAGATTTATTCCAAAACTTCTATTGCATGTGAGTTGAGCCCAATATTCATATAAGTCAAGGGAATACTAGTTCCAAGAATTAGGTAAAATCCCATTGGCACATCAAGGTATCACGTATTTATGTATAATTTTTTATTGATGAAAATGAATCTTGAATTCTCTCATGTATGTCATGTTCTTTGATATGTGAATATGATTTTGGTATTTCTAGTGCATGATAATTTCCTTCCGCAAAGGTAAACACTCCTCTTTGGAAGTGTATGTGTGTAGGGGATTGGATCAGGAAGCTTGGAGCGTGATCTTGAGACTAAAGAAAGTCTCTAGTACACGTACAAGGTCTACAAAATTCATCATCGTGCATTAGATATAAGTATGATTCTTATAATCTTTGATGAGATGAATGGTACATGCTTGCAATAGTTTTTGAGAGTTAATTGGTATTTGTCCCACACTGTTTGACTCATCTTGAGGTGATATTGATGGAGCAATAACCCCTCTACCTTTGAGTGAAATTTAGGATAACAGAATTGGTGACTCCACTAGGGAGTCTTTCCCTAGTGTTTTGATTTATCCTTCCTTGGTATTGATTTTCAATATTTTCCTATTGTTGAGTCTTCCTATTATGGTTTTAACTTTATCTCGACCTGTTACAGGCTTAATTTTCTTGAGTTTGGTTAGATCCGAGTCAATTTATGTTTTAAATCTTAGCCTTCGGGGAAATACATTCCCTATAGGTGGTTTACATAGAGACTTCTGCTGCTAGTTGCTCCTTGTAGAGACTAGGTACAACCTGGGAGCAATGGTGCCTCATTGGTCAATGTTTTGGTAGGGTTTATTACAGGATATGTTTAGAGTGTCTTATTTTTTTCATCCTTTACATGTATCAGATTGGATATGATTCAAATTTGGTTTAGTTTCCCTTTTATCTGTGAGATATCCTAATTTTTCTGCAACACTAGTTTATCGTTTCAAGGTTGTGTGTTTGGATTGATTACTTACAAAATTGATTGGTTTTTATTTTACTTGCGTGATGTTGTGAAATTGATCTAGGTGGTATGGTAAGTATTTTTGACCTACTTTATTGCTTGAGTTGTGAATAAATTCAAGTTGTGTGGCCTCTCAAGTCTTGTTTCCTTTGCCTAGGGTTTGGATTATTTTCTCGTGTAGGTCATTGTAGGTTTGCATTTTTTAGCTACCTACATTGAGCTGCAAATTGAAACTTTATTTCAATGTGAGCTTACTATTTTTCAAAGTGTGATAAGCTATAGTTCATGTTTTCTATTTGCAAATACTTAGTTTCAAGCTTTTGAGTGCTTGTTGGTTCTCTTGCTTTGGAATTATTTAAGTGTATTTATTTTTGTGTTATAAGTTGTTTAGTGGACTGGTTAGTCATATAAATTTGGAGAGTATTCAAAACATCTTTGAGAGTGATTTTGGAGTTCTTATTTTTCACTTTGAAAAAGAAAGATATTATTGACCTTCCTTAGCTATTTTTCATCGAATTGGAAACAAAATTGAATTTGTACTATAGTTGTAGTTTGGATTGGCATTGAGTCTCTTTTCACACCATCTAGTTACATCATATGTTTGCTGGAAATATCCTATCACACATTAGTCAAGCATGCAATCACATCGAGAATATATGGAGTGACATCCCCACTCTTAGGATATTGGCTTTTGCTACATTGTGCGTGTTACAAGGGGATCTCATTGAGAGACGTATGGCTCATTTTGAGAAAACTCTTGTGAGGCTTCAAGCTTAATTACCTTACCTATGCATATGGTTCAAATGACATGTGTTTCACAAGTTATTTGGTTGTGAGTTGGTGACCATAGTGTTCTATCTTCTAGTGCTCTTACCTAGGTGACTATGGGGATGAAGTCCCTAAGGCATCTGATACAGACGTCAATCACCATGTTAGTGCTCCTGGAGGGTGACACTCAACCCCATCAAAGTCACTTTCACTTGTTAAGGCTTTTATAGGGAGCTTGCGGTAACTACTTCTCCAGTCCTTAATTATTCCAAGATACTTGGGGGATTGGTGGCATCAAGTGTCTTGGATTTGAGGAGGTTACTTTTTAGTTTATTTCCCTATTGAATCTCTTAGGGACATTATAGTGTGTATTTTTCGGTATAAGTAGGAGTGTCTAAAATTAATTAATCAAATAAATAAATATTCACAATGACTGCCCAAATTTTCCATCATTATCAAATATTATTAAACCTTTCTCCTAAATATGAGTGTGTACCACCACAAAGACATAAGTTAGAACCTTTATCAGAGTGTTTACATCAAACCCGATATGGGAGGGATAAAATTGGTTCTATGGGGGGATACAAAGTCAATATTTAATTTGTAGATGAAAGTATGCTACCACATGTCAACCCACCTTTCACTAATTGTCTTGAACTCGTACTTGTATAGATAATTTCCTATTTTAAAAAACCATTTTCCTTGTGCTTTCATCAAATGTTTGGTGAGATTGGTGCTTCTACCATGGGAGAAATGGGTTCCTAATTTCCATATATGTTGAGTTCCTTCTATAATGTATTATTTATCATTAATTAGTGTGATATGATACATTCCTATAATAATAATAAAAAAATTCTCGATTTGGGGAATCCCATCAATTTTTACTACAAACTCGACAAGTTTTCCAAGTTTATCTATGTCCCTACCTCTGTCAAGCTTCATGTTTAAACTAGGGGAAATATCAAGTTAATCCATGGGATCTGGGTGGTTTTAGCTAGTTCATATATCCCTATGATCGCAATCTCTAGTACGGGTTTTCCATATTTGGGGAACTTGCTAGGGGGATCCATGTTTGTCCCTAGCCAGTCTAGGGGAATACTATTTTCGAGAGAAATTTTAATATTTAGAGTAGTTTTGTGTTTGGAAGAACACCATTCTATGAAAATTTTCAATCCTTAATTGGGGCTAATTTACCTGGGAGAAATATCCCTGCTAGTGCCACTATTCTCATGAGTTTTCATGTTTACATCAGTGGTTTTACAACAAGTATTCCTATTAAAAATTAAATATCAGAGCAATGCAACACATAAAATATTGAAAAAACACAAAAACATAAAATAATAAAACAAGAGAGACAAAAATATAAATGGTTCACCTAATTTGGGCTACGTCCATGGAGAAACAACATGTCCTTCCTTTTATGTTATCCAACAAACTGAAGGGATACAACCTAAAACAAATCTACTGTAACTTCCTTTCCTCTCTCACACAATATCCTCTCTTTTTCTCACACAAAATAATTCATATTCGTAATAAAATTTCCTCATTTAAACCAAGGGTTTCCTTCTAGGGAAAAAAACCATAAATTAACATAACTTCTACCGTAAGATCTTCCACCTAATGAATGACCCAGAATGACTATGAAATTCCAATATTTTACAAGTTAATTTTTCTCTAAATTTTTCTTTCGGGGGTGCTGGCCCCAAGCCCTCACCAGGTGGGCCTAAAAAAAGTTATATTCCCCCCCCCCCCCTCGATCCCCCTGACAGTATTAGTGGGGGGGAAATATCCCCCACACCCCCTCATAATGGATTGACATCCAAATGTGACTAGAAAAAGACCTTTGAATCATGAATATAATTAGGCTCCACACGCAACACTTATTTCTAGTGCTCGGTATAATGCCATCTATAATCATGTTTTTGGGAATTCCTTTATCTCAAAGGGAAATCCCCCTAGGGGAAATAATCCTTTCAACACGACGATTGGTCCAGGACCTCAATACTGTGGGTCTAGCCACCTCTTTGGTCAATTTTATTATTTTGGAAACTTTGCTATGGGGGATTGCGAGGTATTTCTAGGGGTACTTCTTTATCTTCAGGATCGTTTAATAAAAAATCACTTCCATTTCTATCGTCTCTTGAATTTCCATATTTGGTAAAGTTTACCAAAAACCCCATATGCCACGATCCTAGGTGGCCTCCAATGCCCACAAAATTACCTTTTGATATTCCCAAGTTTGAAGGAAATCTAGTAGAGAACCCAACCAAACACATCACCACCTATCATTTATGGTGTTGTTTTATTTACTTGGTGATTTATTCTATGATTTTTCATATATTTTAAAGAACCTTGACCGATTATGCCGCCAAATGGTATATCAAGCTGGATAATGAAACACATATTGACTACACTTCCTTGGCACAAATATTTTTGAACCACTTCTAGCTACCTTCATGGCAAGAGGTTAGAACCGATCTCTTATCTACCTTCAACCAAGACACCTCTATCCCTATCATCAATCATATCCATGAGTGGAAGCATAGAAAATAATTTATTAGGACCAATATTCCTCACTAGTTGCTTAAATATCGATTTACCTGATCCTTATTACCACTTATTTTTAATCACGTCACTATGGAAATGGTGACTATAGAGGAGAGCTCATTTTACATGCCCAAAATCATGACTTGATATTTTATTATTTAGGAACACTGTATGATGTTATCCCTAATTCTCGTTGTCCTTCAACTGATCCAAAAATACCCAATTTGAGACCACATTATGATGGTGGAATTGCTTCCTTCCATTCTAATGTATTGATCTAGTTAGTTACTCAATTGAGGAAAATTATCATTACTTCACAAGCCTCTACAACTATTCCAACTATCAACAAGCCATGTTATCTAAGAAAACTACCAAGATTCATACAATGTAGTCCACACAACCAAGGAATTCTTAGCAACTTGGCAGGAAAAAGAAGAAAAAAAAGTATAAAAACACTTCTAAACCTACTTAAGGGACTCAAAAACCCTAACCAAATAAATTTGGAGGCACAAATGAGCATTTTCTAAAGGCTAAATTCCCTTACAAGGTTTTTTCGAGGGATAATTTAACTCATGAGATCTTGAGGATGGATGTGATTCATAACTTACTTGCACAACCAATTTCCACTTAATAACTTGATAGTTTGACAAATCCATTCCCCACCCAACCTCAATAAGTGGTTGCACTACCTCCTCTTCCTCTACTTGGGGACATGGGAGGACATCACTTTCTCGAAGGATCTGCACCTATCTTTATGTGCAATGAAGAAGTCAACTTGTCTACAAGAGTTATGTCTTATGAAACTCTATTTTCAAGTTCATCCCCATTGTGCCAGTGGACCTCTCACTCTAGATAAGCCTTTGGAAATTGTGGTTCACTCACTTAAGAGTGATATCTAAAATTCTCCACATAATCCGAATGCACGAACTTCCCAACTCCATAATATTGTTGAGGATTTTTCCCAAGCAACCTGTGCCATGTCTACCTTGGAGGTTCTCTAGAGCTACCCTAGAGAATGCACTAATAAAAATTGAACCAATTTTCGATGGTGATTTATCATTCTTTCAACAAAGTTTGATAACTATAATGATAAAAGGAGGTCTCATTAAACCTTGTTTCACGTACAATCGTACTATCCACATTTTACAATCGTTAAAATTTCGATGATAATTATCAACACCTGTTGTCAAAGACATAATGTTTTTCTTGAGACAAGCGTTTGTTGGAGTTTTTATGTCAATAATATTCATTCCATATCGTCACAATAACTATGGAAGGAAAATTTATTGGAATCATAAGACCAATGAAATTTGTCATTGGTTTATTGATGATGGTGCATATCCTTCGACAAAGCTTCCATACCCACCACACTTTCCATTTTAGTTTGGACATTTATGGTCATCGTAAGACCGAAAAAAGTGGGTGTTAGTCGACCAATGGAATTAGATATGCTTCAAAAAAGTTTCCATACCAGCCACATTTTCCATTTGATCGTTGGAGGGTTGCATGTCATTGTAAATTCGTAGAGTACTATTGTCAGAAGACTGATGAAACTAAGTATTAAAAAAATAAAGTACAGAAACTAGTTTTTTCCATTAATCACTTCACTCATTAATATAAAGGAAATAGATCCATTCCATCTCAAATCCATTTCGACCACACTATTCCATGAAAATGGTAAACCCTTGGGCATTGAAATGATTATTCAAAGTCTTTTCCAACTAAGCATGAGTCCTCTTTATTTGTGCCCTGATAATTGGGAAACCTCTTGTACTCTGGAAAAACTCTCTCTTGTCTGAAATAATGAAAAAGTGAGATTTTGTGAACTAAATATTCTCTTATGGATAGAAATGGGTAGTGCATTCCATTTTCCTTGGTGTTGGGAGGGAAATCTGATTAATCTGTTTTTTTTCCTATGGTAGAATGTCCTTCTTAAATATGTACTTATGCAGTTTGGATGATTTGGGACCAGAGTAAAATTTAATACTAAATTGGATACAGTGTTGTTGATATAAGTCTTCCAATTAATGTTTTCCAAGAGGTTGGGGTCACCAAACCTTATGGTAACCAAAAAATAGAACTAGAAGAGTTGACCTCCTAGTAATCACTAACCATATTATATCTAAACAACTTTGTGTTTGTTTCTTTTTTTTATTCTTTTCTATTCAATTATTCTATATAACTAGAGGAATCAAAAAATGGGTTGGGCTTGTACTCATTTGACACGGGGTTGATTCCGATCACTACTACTATAACCTCTAGGTGAAACCACATGTACCCAAACATATGGCTCTTGGGATAAACATGGGGATGTGAACCTTGGATCACATAATTTACACCATAATTCATAACATGACCATTTCCAATTTAATTGACCCTCCCTGGGCGATCCAAAAAACTTTGTTATTCCTAATATACTCATAACAAAATATTTTTTAACCATCCAATTTAACATTTCAAGTCAATTGATCATATACAACACTACAAAAGATATGATGTATTAAGTCATATGATGGAAACATAACTTTAGGGAATCAATTTATTAAATATTATCACTTTGAATAATCTCTTAGGCGAAAAGGAATGAGTATATTAGGCTCTAAATTCCCTAAAACTGAACATAAAATATATTAAATTATTTGAACAATACATTAATTAAGGGATATGATGTTGTGCCCTCAGCAATAATTGAATCTATTTATCCACCTACTATAAATGATTTTTTTTGTAAAACATCCATTTCTTCACCATCATCTTGCCTCTTATTAGAGGTTCAAAGTCACCTTAAAGAATGGATTTAGCTATGTTCTATATATATACATATACATTGAGAGTGGGACTACTTGTCAACAATGAGTAGTTTTTGATAAGCTTTAGAACTTGTCAGATTATCATCTATTTTCACCTCTATTGATTATTACTATAAATAAGGAAGAACTTTCAACATAGTCTCCAAAAATTCAAGATAATGACAAGCAAAGTAGAATAAAAACAAATCTGAAATTTTAGAAGCAACGTGTTAAAAAGCAGACCAATACTTTGTGTGCAATACACTTGGAATACTTTTTCTCTTGACATCAAAGAGAATAATGATTATGGTATATTCATGAATATGAGTACATTAAAATTTGACAAAGAAACAAAAAGAATAGAAACCTCAACTCCAACTTGTCATCAGTAGAGGAATATTTAATGGTGAAAGAGCTTGTGGGGAGTCACATGACATATCAGGCTCTCTTCAGTCCTTATGCTAGGGTTCATTAATAGTCGGGGAATCATTAATGATTACTTAAGTGGCTCTCTTGTGGAAGAAAGTGGTGTAAGAATTGTGATTTCCATGATGGAATTTATGGCCCTGATGCCTTCTAAATTATCTATTATTTTCCAAGTTAAATTTTAGTAACAATATATAAAAATACAAAAATGACTTTGGAGGAATTTTAAGTGAAAAAAAACATATACTTTAGTTATGTGTCACTATGACTAAATTTAATATTTTTCTACATACACTATCTATAATTTTGTGATAGGAAACTCCACAATTAGATACAACTAAAGAATTAAGACATAATCATTACTACACTCTTTGCAAGATGATAAGACAAAGAAGTGGTTTACCAAAAGTTGGATAGTAAGCAAGCGAATTAGAAACCTCAAACTAGTCAATAAATTACCAAAATCAATCTTGATAATGTACTTGACTCAATTGGTGAATGGGTTGAATATTTGGGGTCTGTTAGTATGAATCCTTTGTCGAAGTGTACGAAAAAATACCACTTTAGCTATGCATAACTAATAGCCCTAACATCAAATGTGGCTGCCAATATCTTCAGATCTGCAGTTAGTTGATCAAGACAAGAGTTGCAAAAAACCAGATCTATGTATAGAAAGACATTAAGCAGTAAAAAGAAGGGTTTGCTCCATATATCCAATAGACAAGACAAGAACAATTTTTGAAAGAATTTTTGTATTAAGGGCACCTGGGAGGAAAACAAGAAGATATTTCCAATTCTCCTCAATGGGATGGGTTCTTGGAAGTCCTCAGCACTTCAGATCTAGCATTTCTCTCTCTTGTTGGTGTAGAAAACCCAGACAAAGATAGAACTCAAAGGGAGCTCACACAGAAAATAATGGAAAATATGACAATGATAATGGCTCAAAGTCAGACCAAGAGTCTAGATCCAGAGTGATCTAATAGGCAACAAAAGGTGAAGAATGGTAGGAAAAACCCTCCTATTTATAACAAAATATTGAGTCATTCTAGATCTTGGTGCATGATTAAAATAATGTTAACCAAATCTAGATCCACCTTTTATGGAATATTTTATTATATTTGTTGGAGGGAAAAAGTATTTGACTTGGGTCAAATCACTTTATTTGTCAATAATAAATAAATAAATGATTTATTTATCTTTTTAAGGAAGTGGTTGAAGGATAATCAAATAAATAATGATTTATTTAATTATTTGTGGGTGATTTGGTCATATTTAACAATGAATATTATCTAAATAAGATTTAAATAATTATTCCTAGAAAATAATAAGATAAATAAAGGTTTATCTAATTAATTTCTTTGTTTTGGGTTAAACATGACTAGGAATAATAATTAAATTATGGTTTAATTAATTATTCCATGAGGAAAATCAAGCAAATATAGGTTTGTTTAATATTTCCTTTTGGGGTTTCCTGTTTAGACCATAAACAACCTAATAAATGTGGTTTATTAAGTTATTTTACATAGTGAAAGCAATTTTACTTAGGGTGAAATTGGTCTTACATGGTGTACTTGGGTCCATCTAATGATAATAGGTTAGATGACCAAAAAATGGTGTAACAGATTGCCCCCCAGCGTGCGAGTGTTAGGAGCAAATCGTATGACTGAAGTACGTTGTAAGAACTCAATCACCAGACATCAAAAGGGAAGTCAGAGAGAGAAATGTGAGGTAGACTAATGTGCTGAAGAACTAGACCCTGAGGAGACGAGACTTACAGGTGCAACAAGTCTCTTTTTATGAGAGGTTACTTGTGCTAAAGGCGGCGGGGGAGGCATACCTATGCCCGCCGAGACAAAGTACAAAAGAATAGTGTGTCCAGTAAACAAGGGACCGAACCATAAAGTATAGCCGGCATAAACATGAGCCAGATAAAAATACAATGAGGAATCCCACATACATGCTGTGCCTGGGATAACAGCCAGGACTTATACAATAATATCTAAGTACATGAGATACAAATACAACCCAAATGCCCCCTATAAGCGGGGAAGGGCTCACAAAATCTGACTAATACATGCAAATCAAAGAGGCGCTGCAAGCGGCTAAGGCCGACATCATCAAATATATGGAGCTACATCGAAGGCTGCAATGAAGAGGTCATCCGGGCATGTGGGGGGCTACCTGCAGGGCCACCCCCTCATGAGGGCTGAGACATCTCACACACACCCGGGAATCACCAAGAGCTGCTGCTGCATCACTGAACCATCAAGTATACGGATCTCGATCATGCTGAAAGGAGTTGGAGTGGAGAAACAATCAAGTCAAAGGGAAATGAGAGATCCCTTTGCCTGATCCGAGGCACCGAACAAGAGTGGAAGCTGGAACCAAGGTACACCGCCCTCTAGAACTATATTTTGGAATGAAGGAGCTGATGTCGACAGAAGGAGGTCCGCCATAGGTGAGGCAATGAGAGATCCTCAACTAAGGCACGAGAGAAAATAGTAGAGCGACGGACAGACTAATACCAATGATGATGGTGGAATGGAGGGGACTGAGTAGCGAATGGACGACTTCCCTTGCTTAGAGCATAAAGGGCATGAATGACATGGCAGCGACTGACACAATATCATCAGGGATAAGGGACAGTGGGACTGAAGGCCATAATGTGCGACACAAGAGAGAAACCAAGCAATGAGGGATGGAGGACTATAGCGGGGTACAAAGGGACTCGGGATAGAATCCATGAATGCGATGATGACTCCACTTGGATGCTCTAAACAAGGGCGACTCGATGGTGCTGCCACACAATATAGGTCCGATGGGGGACTAGGAAACATGAGGACAAGATGGTATCTCATGACGAACATCGACACGAACATGGACAAGTATGGAGGCGAAGTGGTGCCCCAAGTACAAGTGTTGTAAGTGAGGAAATTCGATTTTAAGGGGAGGTGAAGTGACCCTTCTTAGAAAAAATGTGTCCTGGTGAAGTATTAAAAAAAAAAATATGTTGGCTATCTAACAGAAAATAAAACATGCATTTCAGAAGGGAAATGCTAAGGGTAATATTTCTTAAGATAGAGTGCATTGCGAGGATTAGGAAGGGGATTGCCTTCAAAGTCCTCTAAGAGGTATGCCCCCTTACCAAGATCCTTATTGATGACGTAAGGGCCTAGCCATAATGAGTCAAACTTCCCGTGACCGAGGACAACATGGGCCTGGTCATATACTAGAACAAGGTCGCCTTCGTGAAAAGTACGAGGCTGGACTTTTCGGTCATACTGAGCTTTGGTGCATTTCTTGGCCGCTTCCATGGTTTGCAATGCAACACGACGGTCTTCGGAGGCGCGCTCAAGCATGATAAGTCGTTGTTCTAGAGGTTGGGTGTCAGGGAGAAGTTCAACGGCCAGATGAAGGGAAGGGATTTCACACTCGATCGGTAAGACTGCCTCCTCTCCAAAAACGAGGTGGAAGGGAGTAAACCCGGTGGCGGTTTTAACAGAAGTTCGATAGGCCCACAAAGCGGGGAAGAGCATAAGATGCCAGTTGGTTTTGTGCTTATTCACCATTCGTTGAAGCATGGTCTTGAGGATTTTGTTGACTGCTTCAACTTGGCCATTACCTTGGGGGTAATAGGAGGAGGAATATTGGTGCTCAAAACCCAACAGTGAGGATAGCTCACGCCATATCTCATCTTCAAAATGTCGGCCATGGTCAGAGACCAGTTGTTTCGAAACTCCGAATCGAGCGATAATGTGGTTAAAGAAAAAGAGGGCAGCGGTAGCAGCCGTATTGTTAAAAGTGGGCATAGCCTCGGCCCATTTGGTGAAATAGTCAACCGCCACAATGATATACTTATGGTTACCAGTGGATGGAGGTCGAAACTCCATAAAGTTGATGGACCATTTACAAAAGGGACCAGTTGTGATGACAGGATGGAGGGGAGCTGGGGGAGCTCATGCCTTAGGGGCAAAGTGCTGGCAATTGGGATAGTGTTTGACTGCCTCAATGCAATTACTGAAGAGGGAAGGCCAAAAATACCCAGCGCGCATGACTTTCTGGGCAGTAGCAAGACCGGAGAGGTGGCCACCGCAAGCGCCGCTATGGCAGGCATTAAGGACCTGTTCAGCTTCAGCGTGTGTGAGACAACGATGAAGGAAAATATCTATATCGCGACGATAGAGGTCGTCACCGATAAGAAGGTATTGGGGAGCCTAGTGTCGGATACGTCGGCGAGCCTCAGGATCAAGGTGGAGGGCGAAATTTTGGGTTCGCAAGTAAGTAAGAATATCGTCGTACCACAGGTCATCTGAAGTAATGGCGAATAAGTGTTCATCAGGAAAATCATCATTAACTGGAGGGTCCTGCGATCCGGTAGGTAATTCAGAAATGAGCTCAGCGAGGGCTAAGCCTTTCTTACTTTTTGGTGTGACAAATTCGAGGTCGAATTCCTGAAGAATAACGACCCAACAGGCGTACTTCCCAGTGAGGATGCGGTGACTCAATAGGAAAGCCATGGGGTTGGAATTAGTCACAACCTTGGTGGAGCGCATGAGGATATAATGACGAAGTTTTTGGAATGAGAACACGACAGCTAGCGCTAATTTTTCTTCATGCGAGTAGGAAACAGGAGGCCCTACAAGGTTCTTACTGACGTAATATATCACATGCTCGATACCATTGTCATCTTCCTGGATCAGAACTCCAGCGAACGAATAGGTGGAAGCGGAGATGTACAGGATGAAGTCCCTATCAAAATCAGGAGGGCGGATCAAGGGAGCGAATGTGAGAGCCTGCTTGAGGGCATCAAAAGACTCATGAGCATAGGTATCCCATAAAAATGGGATGTTAGAGCGGAGGAGTCTAAGGAACCCATGTGCGGTGGTGGCATAGTCAGGAACGAACCGGCCAAGAAAATTAGCTTTGCCTTGGAGGCTTTGTAGCTGGCGTAAGGTACGAGGAATGGGAAGTTCAAGAATGGATTGAACTTTTAACGGGTCAAGAGTGATACCGTCTTTGGATACAATGAAATCTAGGAGACGACTGGCAGGAACGCAGAAGACACATTTCAACGGGTTAAGGCGGATGTTATACTTGCAACATCGGAGGAAGACTGTGCGCAGATCGTGGAGGTGTTGCGCCCGATGTTTAGAACGAGCAGTGAGGTCGTCTAAATAAGCAAGGATAATATGAGCTAAATCATGGAAACAATAAGACATGGTGCATTGAAAAGTGGCGCCGACGTTTTTAAGGCCGAAAGGCATGACCCGGTAAACAAAAGTTCCCCACGGACTGATGAACGCGGTTTTAAGTTGATCAACAGGACGGATAACAATTTGGTTGTATCCGGAGAAACCATCCATAAAGGATAGAACCTCACGCCCCGCACACTCGTCAATGATTTGGTCAATGAACGGTGTGGGGAAGTTGTCTTTGGGACAAGCTTTGTTCAAGTCGCGAAAGTCCGTGCAGACACGGATGGTGCCTTGTTTCTTGAGGACAGGAACTGGGTTGGATACCCAAGTGGTGTATTCAATAGGGTAAATGAAACCAGCCTGCTTGAGCTTATCGATTTCGGCTTTGATAGCATCACGTCTGGAAGGATGAATGGGTCTCAACTTTTGACGGACCGGATTGGCATCAGGCCATGTGTCGATATGATGTTCGATGATGGCGGGATTGAGTCCGGGCATTTCAAAATAGGACCAGGCGAAAATATCGCGGAATTCTTTGAAAAGCTTAGTGTAAGCTTCAATTTCTTCCAGGGTGCATTGGGCGCCCAAGGTGACATATTCTTCGATTCCTGGTTTGACTGAAATGTCAATTTTAATGGTAGGAGAGATATTGGCCATGTTTCCTTCTTCGAAAGCATCAGGTGCAAGGATGGGATTTTTGAACCAGTCGACGGCATGGGGGATGAAGTCTTTGGTTTCGACAACATATTGGTCATGGGACTGCTGTGGGAGGAAGTATGCGCGATGGTGCATATCATTCCAGGGAAAGTCAGGGTGGGTCATGGCTTCCATAATGTCTTCATCTGACTGGAAGATGAGAAGACTGGAGGAAGGGGGTTCACCCGATGATGTAGCAATACCTGACTGGTCATCCTGTGTAAATGGGCTCATATGGGCAATGTCGGCAGATCCAAGGTCTACTGAGGTGGAGCCGAGAGTGTCCGCAGGTAGGAGGTTAGGCGAATCAGCTCTCAAGGATGACGATAGGTAAAAGATGGTGGTCAAAGGCTCTGTGGTTTCAACAACTGGGGGGGGAATGTGGATGGGAGTTGGAAGGTCCTCTGGGTCCACTGGGGTAGAACTCGCAAACAAGTGAGAAGGTATCTTGTCATGCGCAACCTTGAATTGGTGGTACGTGGCTAAGGAGGAACGATACTCGTCAAGGCGGGGACAGAGGTTGGTGTAATGGCCATGGAAATCGCACAAAGCACAAGGGTGATTTGTGCGCAAGGTTTTGAGTTTCGGGATAGAATCCGGGATAGTGACGTAGACTTTAGGGATATCAGATTCGAGAAACGTCTCGTTGACCAGGGTCTTGAGATGTGGCAATTCAGGACAGGTATGGGTGGCATGACCGAAAATATCGCACAAAGCGCACTGGATAGCGCACTTTGGCGGTTGAGGAGGGGTAGGGTTCGTCGGGGCGGCTTGGTCCTGATTGGGTTTTGTGTGAGCTTTGCCCCCTTTTCCTGATACCGCCGCCACCGGCGATGGTGCGGGCCGAGGTCTGTGAGGTACCACGGTAGTGGGAGAAGTGACGGGGATTGGTTGAACCGGAGTCAAAGCAAGGTAGGGTTTGGGGTGACCAGGCGGGGTGGTGGCTGGAGGGTCAAGGTACTAGATGGGGATACCCAGGGTCAGGTTGGGGAGAGCGAGGGTAGCCATAACAGGAACCGAGTACACTCCAGGAGGTGGGATAAATAACGGTATCTGACTGGAGGGGTAATGGCCGGGTGGAACGGCTCCAAGGTGGCTAAGGCCTGGAGGCACTGATCTAGGAGGATAGAGGGGCTCATGGATACCAGCTGTAGGAGAGGGGCCAGAAGGAGGAGGTCCAGCTGGCTGAGATGAATGGCTAGGAGCGGGTTGCGGTGGGCGAGGTTGAGGTTGCTGACTAGCCGAAGCAGGTCGCTGAAGGGCAGCCTGAGATGATTGCATCATGCAAATATTCGTTAAGCTGGGATCAGAGACGGGAGGAGGAGGGAGACCAGGAAAAGTTCCAATAAAAGAGGAGTCTTTATAGACGCTGGGAGAGACACTGGTCAAGGAATCGACGGTTTGCTTATTGGCTACAAAAGAGATGGTCGTCTCAGGGGAGGTCTGAGACTTTGGCTCATGATAAGTCAACTGGTCAATGGTGACTATCTTTCCATTGTGAGGAAAAGACATATTACGAAAAATCGCAGATGGGACAGCAGACATGGCATAGGTGTAGCTTCGCCCCAATAGAATGTTGTAGTCTAGAGGGGTGATGATGACTTCGACGTCAACGCAAACAGTCTTACCGGCAAGGGTGATAGGAAAATTACGAAAAAGGCCGATGGGCTGGGAGGCGTGGCTGTCCCACGCTCGAAGGGTGATCGTGGAAGGGGCCAAGTCAGGAGACCCGAGTTGCTTCCAAAACGAAGCGGACATCACACAGGTGGATGCCCCCTCATCAATTATAACCGAGAAACGTTGGCATTCCGGATTTTGACTGGGATTTGGAAGGCGACGGAAGTAGGAAGAGGAGGATGTTTTGATTGATGGGTGTCGAAAACAATCATTTGGTCATCAGCAGGATCTACAGCACCCACGGAAAATAGCAAAGCCTTATTTTGGGAAGGGCACGACTGGAGGAGTTCCAATGTGGAAATGGAAGTAGGAGATTGCGCCAAATCATCTACTATGCTATACGAATGAGCAGCTCGACCAGAAGCAACATTTCGACGTAATGGTCCCTTAGGAATCTTGGTATGAACCTCAACTTTGGCTTGAGGGATATGTAAGGGGTCATTGGATGTCGAAAGAGGCTCTGTAGAAGAAGGGGACTCGGGGGCAGACTGAGCGGGAGGCTTGGGGTACTGGCGAGACCGAGTTTGGAGGTGAAGGTTGATGGTTGGGGATGGATCAGAGTTCATCATGAGAATCTGGTAATCGGAGGAACCAGAAGGGGAAGGTTGAGTGGCGACCTGTCCGTCAGGTGGTTGGGTAGCCACGAATCCTTGCTGAGGGAAAGGATCAAGAACACAATGTCGAGTAGTGGCTACATTAGGGGGAGCATGAGGGGGAGGCATGTTGTCCTTGCAATGTGGCTTGAGACTCCCACATCTGCCGCATCTGTGGTAAGAGGGGACAATCGTGGGTGTAATGACCATAAACACCGCAACACGAACAAGGCTTATTTGTGCGAAGAGCCCTGTCCGGCTTGGGCTGAGTGCCCTGTTGCTGGTTAGCAGTGTTAGGGTCGATACCTTGAGGATTAGGTCCACGAGTACCAGGGGCAGATTGGTTTGGATTTCCTCTCTGCCTTCCTTGAGAAGGGGGATTAGTCGCGCCCTGCTGTGCAAAGACTTGCCTAGGAGGAGGCTGTAGGTGCTGTTGCGGGGGCAGAGGGGGCAAGGGAGGTGGAAGCGTATATGCTGGAGGAGTTGGCACACCAGGCTGCGGATAAGGATAATGGTTAGGTTGGGTAACATTGAGGTAAGCAGGAGGTTGGGAAAAAGGATGAGGCATGCCGTATCCTGGATACATGCTACCTGGAGGGGAAAAAGTGTTAGAGGTGCTGGCCCCTCCCGGAGGGAAACCATAGCCCATAGGAGGTTGAGCGTATGAATGGGAAAAGGCTCCAACGATACCGTCGACGGAATGAGATGCCCCTGGGGTGTTAGCGCCACTGGGCCTGGGGAGGTCAAAAAGGATGGTATAAACATAACTAGACTGAGCGTAGATCAGGTCATATTTCAAGGCTATTTGGAGGGCGGCTTCTTCGGTTTGCGGGAAATGGGAGGCGACATCTTTGCAATGGGAGCTAAGAGAGTACGAAGGAACCAGTCCATATAAACCCGATCTTCGAAGGGGGGGGCTCGACATAAGCTCCGTCTTCTTCACCATTCCTGGACATGGGTAGAAAGGCGGGTCGAAGAGGTTTTCTTGAAGGAAGTCAAGAGCTCCGTACCAGTATCGTATCGGAGAGGGAGCTGGAAATAAGATAAAAAGGATTGGGCAATGGTCACAAAGGTGGTATGGGAAGAGGTGGCTTGGTCAACATACCATTTAGAAGCTTCACCGGTAAGCGTGCATTGGAACAACCGAAGATGGATGGAATCATCGGTAATGGAATTGGAGGAACACCACATGTGGAAAGATCGGACATGGTTGGTTGGATCTTCTCCAGCAAGGCCTTCGAACTTAGGGATGTTGGAGGGGAGCTTGGTTGCATAGCAGGCCAACCAACATCGTGGCGGATAGGGTCATTGATCAACTGATTGAAATCGGGGAGGCTGAGGCCTGCGATGTACGGTAGCAAGAGTGCAGCCGAGGTAGTTTCTGTGGCGGTTCCGCTAGTAGTAGTTCCAGCATTAGGGCCGGGATTACCGCTAGCATTAGGCCCTGGACCAGACATAGTGAAGGTGACAGGGGGAGAACCAGAAGTAAAAGGAGAACCCAATGAATCAGAAGAGGAGTCAGAATGCGGACTCGGAGGAGGACTGGCTCGACGACGGCGGGACGGAGCAGGTCGATTGACCGAAAATTGAGGGTGAAGGCCAAGAAGTCTCTGGGAGGTGCGCCTTGGGGTCACAATGGTGACAACACAAAAATAGCACGAGGGGAAGAAGAACGACCGAAAAAGGCAGGGAGGTGCAGAATCAAGTGATTACAATGTCGAAACAAGGGCAACAAGGTGCAGTGTCAATTGATTTTAAAGTCTTTGCCTGGTGGTGTAAACCAGGCTCTTCTTCGCTTAGGGTGAGTGTGTGGCGTGCGTTAATTTTAATTTTTAAACCCTTTTCGTTTTGAGAGTAAGAGAAAAAGTGTGCTACGTAACTGAAAATATTGCTGCAAAAATAGTATATAATGCTGAAATAACAGAAAATTAACAGCTACTAGTGCATCGATTGAACCCAAGAAGGAGGGTCTCTTAAAATTAATCTAAAAGAGGGAAAAAATCTAGTCAAAACACACTAAAAAGAGGCCAATAGATCTAGGGTCGAAAGGGACAAGGATCTAAAGGAGAAAGCTGCTGAAAAGAGGTGCAGATCACAGCCAAGAGGCAGAGGCAAGGTGGCTGGAAAAAAGGAGGGAATCAGCAAAAAGAAGAAAGGACAGGGAGGAGGTCCTAAAGGGAGGTCCAAAAAAAACTACAAGAGGTGATTTGAAAGGAAGAAGAGCTGATGTAAAGGGATCTGAGAGTGAGGTATCAGATCTGAAAAAGGGAAGGCTGAAACTCTGAAAAATCAGACACCTGAAACAGCTAAAACTCTTCCACCAAAAGTTGAGGGTAATGAAGCCCTAGGGGGCTAGGTTCCCACTTAGATGAGAAAAACAGATCAGAAACAGGTCCAAACGGGCGGAGACAGAGGCTGGAAAACCCTGACAGAAGCTTCAGCAAAACCCAGAAAAATTGCAGAAAAACAGCAGAAAAAAGCACAGGTCGTAGGTTCTGACCTGTTTTCCTGTTCAGGTCGCAGAAAAGGGGCTGAAAAGTGCGACCTGGAATCCAGGTCGCAGTTTTTGGGCTGAAAAGTGCGACCTCCAATTCCGGTTGTCCCGGCAGCAGATTTGCGGAAAATTTGCCGTCTCAGTTGCGGCTGATGTCCGTCGCCTACGCGATAGGGCCAGAAACACGCGGAAGTTAGAAATTTTAATGTTTTAGGGTTTTATAGGTGAAAAACAACATGAAAATAGGAAAAAAAAGAAGTTGAAAAGAAACCCTAGGTGCTGAAGTAGCTGGATATGCAAGAATATGAAAAACGACAACGGTCGTAATTGAAAACCCGTGTGGAGTCGCCAATTGTTAGTATGAATCCTTTGTCGAAGTGTACGAAAAAAGACCACTTTAGCTACGCATAACTAATAGCCCTAACATCAAATGTGGCTGCCAATATCTTCAGATCTACAGTTAATTGATCAAGACAAGAGCTGCAAAAAACCAGATCTATGTATAGAAAGACATTAAGCAGTAAAAAGAAGGGTTTGCTCCATATATCCAATAGACAAGACAAGAGCAATTTTTGAAATAATTTTTGTATTAAGGGCACCTGGGAGGAAAACAAGAAGATGTTTCCAATTCTCCTCAATGGGATGGGTTCTTGGAAGTCCTCAGCATTTCAGATCTAGCATTTCTCTCTCCTGTTGGTGTAGAAAACCCAGACAAAGATAGAACTCAAAGGGAGCTCAAACAGCAAATAATGGAAAATATGACAATGATAATGGCTCAAAGTCAGACCAAGAGTTTAGATCCAGAGTGATCTAATAGGCAACAAAAGGTGAAGAATGGTAGGAAAAACCGTCCTATTTATAACAAAATATTGGGTCATTCTAGATCTTGGTGCATGATTAAAATAATGTTAACCAAATCTAGATCCACCTTTTATGGAATATTTTATTATATTTGTTGGAGGGAAAAGTATTTGACTTGGGTCAAATCCCTTTATTTGTCAAAAATAAATAAATAAATGATTTATTTATCTTTTTAAGGAAGTGGTTGAAAGATAATCAAATAAATAATGATTTGTTTAATTATTTGTGGGTGATTTGGTCATATTTAACAAGGAATATTATCTAAATAAGATTTAAATAATTATTCCTAGAAAATAATAAGATAAATAAAGGTTTATCTAATTAATTTTTTTGTTTTGGGTTAAACATGACTAGGAATAATAATTAAATTATGGTTTAATTAATTATTCCATGAGGAAAATCAAACAAATATAGGTTTGTTTAATATTTCTTTTTGGGGTTTCCTGTTTAGACCATAAACAACCTAATAAATGTGGTTTACTAAGTTATTTTACATAGTGAAAGCAATTTTACTTAGGGTAAAATTGGTCTTACATGGTGTACTTGTGTCCATCTAATGATAATAGGTTAGATGATCAAAAAATGGTGTAACAGGGTCATATAAAGAGGGTTATAAGTTAGTTAGCTAGGGGAGGATTCTTTCTTAAGAACTCATTTTTCTATATAATATGTAATGAATTTATATGCTATGTTTTAATAGATGTAAAGAAATTGGAACCTAATTTTAAAGGGTTGAATATATTAGTAAATGAAAAAGGAGAAGACATAGATTTTGATAATGAAAAATGTTTAGAAACTGATAGTGAAGCAGGAAATAGTGTTTCCTTTTCAAAAAATGAGATGGAAATATATTCTTCACTTTATTTATGTTGAAATATGTAGCAAGGTTTGGTCATGTTGGAGCAGGGTCCCTTAGGACCGCAATTTTGGATAAAAATATAGTATTTTTTGTAAGTTAAGTCATGCGCGTTAAGTCAGGCACAATTCAAGGGGCTTTGGGGTGGGTCAAAGTACCTCATGAGTTGTAATGGGAAAAAGAGTAGAACTATGGGTCGTAAACCACATTTTGCAGACCTTAGATGAGCACAAGCTAAAGATATAAATAGGAGTCTAGATCAAGCCGAGTGGAAGAAGTTGTAAGTCTGAAATAAGTTTTGGTATGATGTTCTGAGCTGTAAAGCGAATTGTTTGCATTTAGAAGGCTTCTATTGGATGTGTGTGCAGAGACCTTAGTCCTGTTGTGTGCGGACCCCGTTGGCTTTGTGCACGAGCAGAGCTGAAGTATTGTAAGGATGTTATGAATTGTGAATGAATAAAGGAATGTCTTGGGATAATTTTGAGTATCAAATGCATCCATGTTCTGCTTTATGATATGTTCTGTGTGTTATTTTTGTTTACTGCATTATATGTGTTTGGATTAGTTGCGTAATTGTCTTCCGCCTTATATGAATGTTGAGTCAATATATTTGTTACTTTCAAACCTAAATTTTATGTATTAAGGGATTGCAAGACCTTTATCTGTGTGCACGCAGGATAACATGCACAAAATAAACTAGATCTTCCTGGCTAGGGTTTCTGGTTAGGGATTCTGTTGCGAAGGCCAGGACCCTCCAAGCCAAAAAATGGTTCCGTTGCTGGGACCATTTCCCACGAAGTTCTCGAGCTAAAAGGAATTGTAGGAGACTTAGGCGTTATGAGGATCACTCTGAAACCAGATGCGCACCTGGTCAAGCAGCGACCCTACCGATTAAATCCCAAATAAAAGCATATAGTGAATGAGGAATTATAAAATATGGTTGTTGCAGGAATCATTGAACCTGTAGAGAAGTCGAATTGGGTGAGCCCAATGGTTGTTCAAGAAAAGAAGACCAAGGGAGAGATAAGGATCTATGTAGATATGCGCAAGCTGAACGATGCATGTGTACATGACCCCTTCCCTACTCCATTTTTAGATGAGATATTGGATGATGTGGGAGTACAAGAGGCTTATTCTTTTTCTGATGGATTTTCAGGGTATCATTGGATAATAATTGTGCCTGAAGATTGAAGAAAAGCCACCTTTTCAACAAAATGGGGGTCTTTCCAATACATTGTCATTCCTTTCAGATTGAATAATGAACCTACGATATTCTCGTGTGTAGTAGTAGTTGTGTTCAAAGAATTCATGCACAAGTTCTTGGAGGTGTATTTTTATTACTAGACTGTGTTTGGGTCGGTAAAGAAGCATGTGCCCAACCTGCATATGATGCTTGACAATTTCAGGAAGCACCAGATTTCTCTTAACCTGAAGAAATGTATATTGTATGTTCCTTTTGGAATTTTCTTGGGCCATATTGTGTGTCAGCAAGGACTGATGGTAGATCCAACCAAGATTGCAGTTATCATCAACCTACAATTCCCCACTAATGAAAAACATCTGCGCTTCATCGTAGGACATACCAGATATTACAGAAAGTTCATTCAAGGCTATGATCTGATCACTGCACCTATGGAGAAATTATTGAAGAAGGATGTGTCATTTTTCTGGGATGAGGAATGTCAAAAGAGCTCTGAGTTGCTGAAGGAAAAGATTGTTACTGCACCTATTATAATATTACCAGACTGGTCAAAGGTATTCCATGTACATGTGGATGCATCTCGTATAGCGCTCCGAGCTATTTTAGTGCAACCAGGAGAAGGAGACATTGACCACTCTGTTGGTTTTTCTAGTAGGAAGCTCTCCAGTGCAGAGCACAACTACTCAACCACATAAAGGGAAGGATTGGCCATGGTCTATGCTCTGCAAAAATACATGCAATATCTGCTAGGAGGGCACTTCAAGATGTTCATTGACCATTATTCTTTGAAATACTTGGTCAGTAAGCTTGTGTTGAGGGGGAAGATCTGTAGATGGATGCTGCTATTTCAGGAATATGATTTTGAAATCATTGTGAAGCTTGGTAGACTAAATGTTGGATCTGATTATCTGTCACACATAGAAAATGGGGAAGAACGAACTAGTTTGTAGGAGGGATTACTTGATGTGCAACTATTTTCTCTCAAGGTGGTTGATGAACACTTTGCTAATATTGTTCACTTTCTGACCACTGGAAGTGCATCTACTAAATATTCAGTGCAACAAAAGGAGGAGTTGGTTTCGCGTGCAGCTGATTTTACCTTGATTGCTGGTCAGTTGTACAAGCTAGGAGTAGATGAAGTATTAAGAAGGCATGTTTTGGAACATGAGAGACAAGACATCTTGGCTGAGGCTCATGGAGGGGTGGCAGGAGGCCACTATGCAGGGAAGGCTACTGTGCAGAAGGTGTTGCGTGATGGGTTATGGCGGCCCACACTACATAGTGATGCACATGCATACTGCTGAGCTTGTGATGCATGCCAAAGAATGGGGAAGCCCTCATGCACAGATGAAATTCCTTTGCAGCCAAAAATGACCTTGCAGGCCTTTGATAAATGGGCTATAGATTTTGTTGGAACTATCAATCCTTCAGGGAAGAAGATTGGCACATGCTATATCATCACTAGCACAGATTATATAACCAGATGGGAAGAAGCTAAGCCAGTCAAGGATTGTACTACAGATACTGATGCACATTTCATTTTTGAACATATTTTTATTAGGTTTAGGTGCCCGAAGATATTGATAAGTAATAGGGGTACACACTTTGTTAATGAAACCATTGAAGCTCTGGCAGAGGAATTTCAGATCCATCACCAGAAGAGTACCCCTTATCACCCTTAGGAAAATGGTGCAGTAGAAGGCTTCGATTTTTTTTAGAGAATGCGCTCATGAAGATCTGTAATGAAAATAAAAATGATTGGGATGTGCACATCCCTTCTGTGTTATGGGCTTATAGGACCACATGCAAGAAGTTGACTGGAAAAACACTGTTCATGATGGTTTATGGGAAATAAGCAATCATGCCAATGGAATATATCATCCCAAGCCTACACATTGCAACATTCACTAATATGGTTGAGCCTGACATCATGGAGAAACACCTTGCATAATTGGTTTCCTTAGAAGAGGATCAGTTCATTGCTAACTTCCATCAGCAAGTGTAGAAGGCACGCGAAAATGCCTGACATGATAGGCACATCAGGCAGAAGGTGTTCAAAGAGGAAGACTTGGTCTTGTTATATGACAGTCAGTTTACACGCCACCTAGGTAAGTTCAGGAAACATTGGTTGGGTCCATACATTGTGAAATAAATCACTGATGGAGGTGCGATGTGCTTGGCCATGTTGCGCAGTGAGAGTCTTCCCAGGTATTTTAATGGAATCCAAATGAAGCCATATAGGGACAAACCTATGCCGACCAAATGAATATATGGAAAAAGAATAAGAATCCACTTATCTGTGTGTGGCAGAGAGGGAATGCGTAGAAAGGTGTAGTTAGAGCGTGAAGGTAGTGCACAACAGGCGAAACTAGTCGTTGGAACAATAAAATTGGGTGAAAAAGAGATTTTACCATTGGATGGAGTGGGTTTTATTCATTTAATGAAGTGATATTATGGGATTTTTTACCATTTGTATGGAGGTACGATGCATTTAATGACGATTCGACTGTTTTCATATTGGATCACCTATAAAAGGAAGGGCGTGGGTCACATTTTGTTCCTTTTCTCTCTTAGTATATTCCGCCCTGAGCTTATCTATGAATTGCGCTGTAGATTTGTCTTTCAGAACTATATTTCTAGCCGAGATACCCCTACATCCAACGTGAGTAACCCAGAATTTATCTTTCAACCAAGAATGATGGTCAGTAATCATGAAAGCGCGCCATCTGAGGAACACTATGTGCCACTCACAACATCTACAGAGCCAGGGTCCAATGATATTCATGAAGTGGTGCAGAGGTCCAATAAATCATGTCTATGTTGACTAAGGGAAAGGGTAAGATGACCAAGGGGTCATCCTCCAAGCCGTGGACGTCCCCTAGGAATGTTACATCCTTGCGCCAAACATTGAAGGATAGGTTTCCAATCGGTGATCATACAAAGAGACCTATGAGCGCCATTGAGGAGGATGCACTCATCGAGTCAATATCATGGTGACAAAAGTATTTTGAGTCACGCAAACCTTTTGTGCATGTTCTAAAGGATGTATATGTGGTGTGGGACTACCTTCAGATGTCATTGATCCTACAGGCTGTCCTGTTAATGGAGACGTGTTTGGAAAGATCCCCCTTGTCAAATTTGATGATTATGAATTGGTGAATGTGGAAAAATTCCCTGAGATGGTGCCTGAGTACTATCTGGAGCATCTGCTCTATGATTATGTTATAAAGGTCGAGCCTATGCCATGGGCGCGCGGGCTGAGCAAAGCTGGGATCCTCAATTTGATAAGGATTCCTCACTTTGGGAGGTACCCCATTACCATTGTGTGCATACACCAACTGTTGGAATTATTAAATGAGGGTTTCTTGTGGATCCAGGGACGAATTCCAATAGACGCCACACTGATCCAATGGATCACTGGACTGCCCAAGAAGGGGCCCCATCCCATGGCTAGTTTTGGGAAGAGTAATTGTTGAGTCCCGAATTTGCCTCTTTTCCATACACTTTTCCATATCTTTTTCACTCACCTAAACCTCCAAAATTGTCAATATCATGTGCAAAAGGGCATCTAACATGGTTTTTAATTATATTTTTGTGTTTGCTATTTGATCTAGATTTTGTTCATTCAGCTGCGGAATCTTGCCACTTTCCGCAGCTGCTGCAACTTTCCGCAGCTATTTTGTAAAACTCTATGCTACAGGTGTCTACAAGGGAAACTAGCCACATGGGCAGGCTAGGAATGACGTGGACATGGTTCGTGTCCTATTGGTTCAAGTAAATTCGTCAAAGAAAGCCGCGGTCAAAGCCATCCACGTGGAAGTCAACTATGGAGTTCTATGTCGGCTGGACTCTGTTTCATGGCATATAAACATCCATACGGCCGTTTCTAAGCTTGCGGAGGTTAATTGACATCTGTGCAAAGTTCTGGAGTTGAATTCAAGCGCCCACCTTCCATAGATTCGTTTTCCAACATGGCCATACTCCTATATCCGTGGCCTTAGTGGTCTACGTGCTGGCTGCTATCATAAACTTCAGGAGACAGTTACATTTTATTGTTTTATAAAGAGCGTTTGCATACGCACGTAGAGTTAGTTGTTAGTTAATCATAGCTGTTGAGTTGTTAATTGATAGTTGATGTGCGTACTCTGTTATGTAGTGATTACGCTGCCTTGAGCCGTAATACTACCAGTCTGTAATGAACTGCTTCTTAATGTGAAAAGACTCTGTTTTCAATTTAATTCGTGTTGAGGATCGTACCAGAGCTGTGTAGAGGGCCCCTGCTCAGCCGAGGTTCTCTGTATTAATGTATATATATTTCATTTCATTTCTTTTAAAAGTCATTGTATTATAATCCATTACATGTTCATATTTCATAGTTGCTTCATTTCTGTTCATACATTTCTATAATTTCCATTGCATTCTTGTCTTTCATGTTTTTATGATTGTTAAATCACTGATCAGTTTTCTTGTGCAGGTTTTAGGTAGACAGCCCGGGTATTTTCATAGTATTTTAGCTAATGATATGAGACTGACATTATTCTGCTGCTAGTTTCCTTTTCATAGCATTTGTTTAACTTCAGTCTTGCTTTGTACATTTTAGTTTTGTTTATCTGATTCAGTAGTTAAATTTAAATATATTAAGCTACTCATAGTGTCTTCGGTTACCTCCGAAAGCCACAGCTGGACTGATGGTGAGGGGTTGCATGATGAAATGTGTAGTTTAGTATTAGTTTCCTTTCTGCAAAATTAGATATATTAAGCTGCTCATAGCGTCTTCAGTTACCTCCGAAAGCCACAGCTGGACTGATGGTGAGGGGCTGCATGATGAAATGTGTAGTTTAGTATTAGTTCCTTTTCCGCAAATTTAGATATATTAAATCATGTATGACATCTTCAGTTGCCTCCGAAAGCCACAGCTGGACTGATGGCGAGGGATTGAATTATGTGTGTATGGTTTAGTATTAGTTTACTTTCTGCAAATTAAATATCAGTTATACAAGTTGTTTATGATTACTCCGGCAGTCATAATGTCGACCTGTTACACAAAGAATTTGTCACCGTCCCTACCATTCCCCATCCCGCACAATGGAGGACCGATGACATCCGTTGATGTGAACACTGTCATGCCTTGAAAACATCATCAATGCATCCCTGTGAGTATGAGCTTCATTTCCCCTTGAGACATCTCCTTGCAAAATCCATGAAAAACAGCTCTTTTTGCATTGGCGCGGGTAGACAGTTCAGTGCTCGCGCCAATAAGGGAAATCCTGTAAAGAGGTCGCGCCACTTGGCGCTTTGTCATAGAGCAGCAATCGCGCCACCCATTTTAGGAACTGTTTTTTAAATATGGATGGCGGAAGTTGAGTTCAAACAAACTCACAACCATTGCCTATCTTGAGTTGGGAGGTTTGGCTGCGGGAGTTCTATGGAAGTGAAGTAGTTTTGCCACCTTCTATGGAACCTTCCTTGTTGATAGGGCCAATCCCATAATAATAGGGATCCCAACTCCCTCCTTCCCCATCTATAAAAGCTTGCTCAGATCCATGGCAAGCTAGTCTTGAAGTGCTGAAGCTTTGCATCTCCTATTCCCAAGTGCCTTTGTGCTGTAAAGAATCCCTTCTTTCCCTTAAGGCCCATTCAAGCGAGGAGACCATTGTTACGAGACTCTGGAGAGGTTTCCCTTTCCTTGGCGAGCTTTGCGAGACGTGGACAACAGGAGACCCGTTCGAAGGAAGCTGCGACGTCAGAACTTGGTTGTAACTTCTATTCGTTTATCACTTTAATAGATGACTATGATTATGGTTCCACTCCTTTTTCTATCATGTTAATGCGAGTAATATCTTTTATGACCGATGTTTAGTTACGTATGCTGGTTCCTATGCATGTATCTGTTCGTTTCTTCTGTGTGCAGGTGTTCATCCACGGAGATCGTGGAAGGATTGTGATCTGCCAAGGCTGAAGGACGGGGACATCTTCTTCTTCGGATCTAGCGTTGGAATCCAGGTAGGCTCTTATCCCAAGTCTTTCATTTCATAACTAGGAGCTTGCGTCATAGCATTGTTTGTTTGTTGCTAGACCCCTGCTGGGCTAGTAGGGATCGCCTCTGTCCGCAGAGGGGATTTACCTCCTCAAAAAATTGGCGACTCCACTGGGGAACGTCCGGTTTTCCTTGTCCCATTTATGATTGGTTCGCTTTCATTGTTTCTCCTTGCTTGATGAACCTTCTGGGTTGGATTCTTTCATTATTTTAGCCTCTTGGTTTGCTTAGCTTGTATTGGTCTACTTTTAGAATAGCTTGTTTTTAATTTTTATTGAAGAACTCGACTGGCGCGGGTTTTAACCCGACAGTCGCGCCACTTGGCGCTTGTTGCATTTGTCTGTGTCGCGCCACTCGGCCTCTGGCGCTAGTTTCAAGGCCACAGTCGCGCCACCCCTGTGACTTTTTTGAGTTTCTTCATTTTTGGCTTTCTGAGCTTGACCAGTACTTTTCTTCTTGATTTCCTGATTGTCTGAGTGTGTTGGAGTCTTGTTTGACTGGAATTCACCGCTATCCTTTGGTTGTTTGCCTTTGTCTATCGATTTCACGATTTGAGCCCTAGGGCATCTAGTGGCATAGTGAATCGAGCCATCCTTGGGAGTTTTGGTGTCTTGATTGTCCTGTCAACTTGTTGATTGATTCTCCACGCTCTCTCAACAGTCTTTGGTTGTTTTGCTGCGTCTTTTGAGTGATTGTTCATTCTTTCATTCAGAATTCGTTTGCCCTTGCTTTGGACCTAGATCACACGGTCCATTGGGTGTTTTCGAGTCTTTCTTTTCTTTGAGGGACTTTGGGTCGATTTAGAGATTTGGTTGCTTGCTTCGTTGAGTGAATGTTGTTTGCTTCGCTCTCTTAGATATCATTTCTCAAATTGTTCCTTTTGTTTTCAATGCACATTAGCCATTAAACATTGAAAATCAAAAAATAATCTCTTTTGCTTTTGTTAAATTAGTGCAAATTGTGATCTTTTCCATATTGCTAGTGATTAGTGTTTGGATGAAAAGTGTGCAATTGCATTAGTTGCATTAGAGACATTCTTGTTTGTATTCCGTTCATTTCGTTTGTATAAAAGCTCTCAACTCTCATTTAGCTAGTTTTCATCGAACGAAATGTTGCATCGTGGCATATAGCTTGCATTTAGGAGACACTACATACGATAGGGCCTGAAAATTGAAACTTAATTGAAGATCAACTATAAAATTTATTCAATTAACCTAAGGCAACATTGGAACTTAACGCAAAATATTTAGAAGGTATAGGCTAGAGACGTGTTCCGGCGTCGTTAAACCTAGCAGCTGTCGTTCGCCTGTTGGCTTTAGACAGCACTAGCACGGACTTGCGCTCCCCGTACCGTCGCGTATATAAAGGGAGACCCCTATAGGTTTTCAATCCTTTATCCACAGGAAGCCGAGTCTGGCGCCCTATACCCGTGATACACCGAACACAGCATTCGGGGAGACTACCTGCACGTACGGAAAGTCCTTGGTCGATTTCTGTTTCATTTTTGAAACCAAGGTGTATATTGCAGTTCACGGATATTTGGTACACCCTTTGTGCTTAGTTTTTCCTGAGCAGTCATTTGGTATTTTCTGACTCCCTAAACTTGAAAAGACCGTCAAGCGCTTGTCCTTTCACGCTTGTGTCAACTCTGAAAGAGATAGAGTCATCTTTTTATCGTTTCTCGACTCTTAAAACATGAAACGGTAGAATTTGTTTATTTTCCAATGTGGTAAAATCAATCTCCCACGATAACACACCCGTTTAGATATCGCTTGTGACTGTTTGATCGTGTGCCTTTATTCGTTCTCAGCCCGTGTGTGTGTGTGCTCTCTTCTTTTAGTCTTTTGTCACGGTGGCGGAACCCTCGGTTTCGTCTACTGGTAGTCCCTACATGGACGATTCTTCAGAGGCTTCGGAGCCTTCTGTTGGACCACAGCAGCCTGTTGTTTCCGAGTTCCCTGACGGGGGACCGGTCCTCGCCGAGCAACCCTTTGGAGAGCCAGTTGAGTTCCACTGGCCCTTTTCAGACCCTGTGTCTGAATTGAGATTAGGAGCTGATTTCCTTTCTCTTACATCGGGTTCACCGTTTATTGCTGCTGTTTTTCCTCCTAGTCCTCGCCGTCTTCTGCGTGATTTAGCGGCGGGATCAACCATGAGTGATTCTGGTGAGGAAATTCCCGGGTCTGATGACTATCAGCGCATCCCTCGTAGATTGTTCGAGGGAGACGAGTCTGAGCTGGCTACCACATCGTCAGCTGGTCCTTCTTTGCCACATGGATACAGATCTCTGGGTCAGATTATTTCAGCTGCTGCCTCTATGGGAATATCATCTCCTGCTTCGAGGCCAGCTGCCACTACACCCGGGGTGTCTCCTTCGACGCCCGTCACTTCTGTTCCCGTGCGACCCACTGTTTGTGTGGCTGCCTCTTCTGCTGTTGCCTCAGCATCTGCTACTAGATCTGGGCCAACTCCGGAGGACATTTATCTAGCTACTGTTATACCGGAGAATATCTCTCCGGAGGAGTATCGGTTGTTTTTACAGCAGCCGAACGCCGGAGCTGGACAGCTCCCCCAAGATCCTTACCGATCTTTCTTTTCGCACTATGCACAAGACGGCACTCCCGTGTATGGTTTTCCGGGTTAGCTTGACGAGCATGGGGACATTTTGCGTCTCCCTGCTCCTGAGGCCTATCTTTATGTTCAAGGTTTACCGTACAACCAGGCTCAGAACTTGCAGGCACAACCTTTCCAAGGTCAACCTGCAGGCCAACCTGGCTATCGGTACGACCCACAGGGACAGCCCAATCAAGGCTACTCTGCGGGCCAGCAAGGGCCATTCTATAATCCGCAAGGACCATATTATAACCCTGCTGGTCAACCTGCTCAGCCTCAGCCGGGGTATCAACAGGGACCGGCCTATGGTCCTGGGGGGCAAATCCAGCCTTCTTTACCGATGCAACCGCAGTATCTTGTTGTCTCTAACGTTGCATATCAGCCAGGACCACTCTATGGTTCTGCTTCAGGTCAAACTGGTTTCCAGCAAGCACCTGGTCTTGTTCCACCACCAGGCCAACCGGGTCATCCGGTACAACCTGGTGTCCCGCCTCCAGGCCAACCGGCTTATTCGGTGCAACCTGGGGCTCACTTACAACCAGGTCAGCCTGCGCAACCAGCGCCGCCTGTTTATCCGGGCCAACCTGTTCATTCAGGACCGCCCCCTCATTCGGGCCAACCTGTTCATTCAGGGCCGCCCCCTCACTCGGGTCAACCTGTTTATTCAGGGCAGCCCTCTCATTCCGTTCACTCTGCTCACCATCCTGCTCACTCAATGCCGCAGCCAAATCAACAGCTGCGCCCTACGTACCAGGCTCCGCAGGGTTCCACTTATCAGCAGTCTACTCATCCTCAGAGTGGTTATTATCCTCATGGTCAATCTCAACCGAACTATAACCACTCTGGAGGCTCTCAGTATCAACCTCCTCCACCCGGTTCTAACTATGCTCAGCAGCCAAATCCAAATGCTGCTTATACGGGGCAAATGCCTAATCAGGGCCCGAACCCTGGTTATCAGGCCCCACACAATGGTTACCAGCAACCAAATCAGTCTGGCTATACGAATTATGCCCCTCACGGTCAGAATCCTACGGGACAGAACCCATGGGGGCAGGGATATTCACAACCATCGTGGAGCATGGGTACCGGACCTTATTCTGGGACTGGCATGGGAATTAACCCTCGGTTAGTTCCACCGGCTACCTTCGGATCTACGGACGTTTCGAAAGTTGACCAATGATCAGGTTGCTCATATCATGTGGCCCCCGGTCGACCAAGGTCACAGGAGGGCGTGTCCCCGAAGTTTGGGGAAAATGCGGAAGACCCCCGAGCGCATGTGTGATGACGTGTCACCCTGCGGGCCTTCGTCTAACTCTTGGAGCGACGATTCGATTCGGTTCGTTTGCGTCTTTTCCAGCGTACGTTAACAGGAGCTGCTGCTAAGTGGTACATAGAGCTATCCCGTGTTATTTTTCAGGATTTCAACTCGTTAGCTATGGCTTTCCTCACGCATTTCCAGTTACCAGTCCGGTATGAGACTGGGACGCACCTCCTGTCTTCCCTGAAGCAGGACTCGGCCACTCACATCTCGGATCACATCCATGAGTGGCGGCGCCATCGTCGACTGATCAAGTTTCACATACCTGATCAGATTTTGACTCACTGGTTCACCACCTCCTTTGTGAACAAAATCGCTCAGGATATCGCGATGGGAGCGTGTGTGACGGAGGAACAAGCTATCGCACGTGCCCAGTACTTGGATCTTGTTTATTCACAATATGGCACGCTTTATGACATCCTGCCTGATGCACCACGGCCCGGAGCCAAAAAGGCCCCGCCCACCCCTTCGGTGGATGGTGTCATTGGTTCCGTTTCTCAAAATTCGAAGAAGTCTTCGAATGGGAAGCAGAAGGCTAATTCTTCCAACAATACCTCTGCTAATCCCGCCTCATCCGATTCTGGTAAAACCGCGGAGGTAAATGCCGTTCAGGCCAATCCTGCGGACAAATCCTCCAAGGGAAAGAAGAAGGGCAAAGGAAAATCAAAATCTGATGCCCCAAAACCGGAATCTAAATCTCGGTCTGAGGATGGCTCACAACGTAAGCCGAAATTTCCTTGCCTCATCTGTGAAGGTGACCATTACACTAAAGATTGTCCAAGACGATCCGAAGTCAGTCAACTTCTTAAAGGCTCAAAGGGAACTCCGGTTGTTTTAAAAGAGCCATTTCCATCTCAGCAGACCCAGATGGTCGAACAAGGTTCATCATCTGTACCGTTTGGGTCTCAAGTTTTCATGATGAAGACTAATGCACCTATCACTATCGCTACGAGGTCCAAGGATTACAATAATCAGCAGCAGGCACCCAGGAAGGCAGTGGCGGATGGACCGCCTCCCGCATCTGCTTCTGGTTCATTGGAAATTGAGAAGCCGACTCTCGAACCCGTTGTGAAGCCACCTTCCAAGGGTGTTCTTCGGAGATCCTCTTATAATCCAAACGCTCGTGCCGCCCAACATTACAGTATTGTTGAGGATCTGGCACAGGCGCCATGTGCCATGTCTGCACTTGAGGTTCTTCAGAGTTGTCCTTCACAACGGAAGGCTTTATTGTCTGCCATCGGTGGTATTGATCCCGCCGATTCGAGCCTTCTCACCTTTGATCTGGAGAATTTTACTCCCCAGCTTCCACATCAAATCGCTTTGGTTATTCAAGTCGGGATTAACGGTCTGAACGTTCACAGAGCCGTCGTAGATGAGGGTGCATCTACTTGTGTTATGTCCTCCGCTTGTTGGAAAGCCATCGGCTCTCCAACCTTATCGTCATCTCCCAATGCCCTTGAGGCATTTGATGGCCAGGAATCTAAACCCCTGGGAGTTCTCGAGAGTCTGGCGATTACATTACAGGGAAAAACTGTCAACGTAGAAGTAGAAGTGGTTGACGCTAAAATCAACTACAATATACTTCTTGGCCGCAGCTGGACCTATGCCATGCTCTGTGTGCCGTCTACTGTCTTTCGATTCATCAAGTTCCCTCACGAGGGCAAGATTGTCACGGTAGACCAGTTGTCATTTTTTACCTCTAGCTCCGAGAACAACGTGCCGTATGTGGATCAAATTCTGAATCCCCCAGACAACATAGGACCTGGTCTTTTCAAAGACCCAATCCTCATGGGTATTTTCCCTGCGCCGCCACCGAATACCGCTCAAGTCAACATGTTGTCCAGGACTGATGACCCCTGGCTGATTCCTACACCTGAGCAGGTATATGAGTTTGGAGAGTCCATGCCTTTAACGCTAGTAGAGATCAGCTACTGTGAGATTGTTGCTACATCGGACCCTCCACCTCCTCAGCATGCTCCGATGAGCATGGCTCTTGACGTCTACTCACAATCCCCCTGGCTTGGTCAGGCTGATTCGCCTGATCCTCTTAGAGAGATTTTTCCCTCGGATGAGGCTATCATTGAAACTATGTCTCTGGAGGAGCTACCTTGGGGCGATGGGCATCATCGTTCCTCGTTTATGCCTAGCTTGGGGGCAATGACTGACTGTCTAGAGCGCTATGCTACTCAGGTTCCTTCCCCTCCTCTTCAAACACCGATCTTGACGCATGAGGTCTTTTCGGAAGGCAATCTGAGTAACATTACTCAAACGGTTCCTATCAACATCTCTGTCAAACCAGGGATTGTTGAGAACATTCATGTGTGTGTGACCTGTTCTCCCGAAGAGATCCAGGTCTATACGGAACTTTTCAAAGAGTTCAGAGATGTTTTTGCATGGTCCTACGAGGAAATGCCGGGAATTGATCCTAGTATTGTCGTGCACGAGATTCCAACCTACCCGGGTGCGAAACCCGTGC
Organism: Pinus albicaulis; assembly: GCA_034641835.2. Lineage (NCBI taxonomy): Eukaryota > Viridiplantae > Streptophyta > Pinopsida > Pinales > Pinaceae > Pinus > Pinus albicaulis. Next base: position 51,879 of record JAXQQM020081910.1, read on the forward strand.
GCCAACGCTTGCGTCCCATGCATCCTCGGAAAGCCGCCGCTATCAAGGCAGAGGTTGAAAAACTTCTGAACGCGGGGTTTATTTATCCTATCCCCCTTACAGAATGGGTGTCCAATATCGTCCCTGTCGATAAAAAGCAGGGTACCATTCGATTCTGTGTGGATTATCGCGATATAAATCGCGCCTGTCCTAAGGATAATTATCCCACTCCGTTTATCGATCGGATTATCGACGATTGCGCCGGGAGTGAGATCTACTCCTTAATGGACGGTTTCTCAGGTTACAACCAGATTAACATTGCACCTGAGGATCAACATAAGACCACATTCATCTGTCCGTGGGGCACTTTTGCATATAAAAAACTCTCGTTCGTCTTAAAGAACGCTGGCGCCACGTTTCAACGTGCCATGTCATATGCTTTTCATGATATTCGCCATATTGTCCAGCCTTATCTGGACGACTTGCCTGCCCATTCGGGTAAGCGAGAGGATCATCCGGAACATCTTCGCCGGATATTTCTTCGTTGCAGACGCTACAATATTAGGCTGAATCCTCATAAGTGCGTCTTCTGCGTCGACTCTGGCCGTCTTTTAGGCTTTATAGTCTCGAAAGACGGAATTCGCCTCGACCCTCTGAAGGTTGAGGCCATTATAAATCTCCCGTCACCCTCCTCCCTTTATCAGTTGCAGAGTCTGCAAGGGAAAGCGAATTTTCTTAGGCGCTTCATCCCGAATTACGCCGAGGTGGCCAGAGGATTCACTCGTTTGTTAAAGCAGAATGTTCCCTTTCATTGGGACGAAATCGCTCAAGAATCCTTTGAGAAGCTGAAGACATTGCTAGTCAATGCTCCATTGCTTCGTCCTCAGGACTACCACCGCGACTTTACTTTGTATCTAGCCGCCGCATTAAGCACCATCGCCATGGTCTTGGTGCAGGATGACGAGAACGGTGATGAACATGTTGTTTATTACCTCTCTCGGAACCTTCTCGACCCGGAAACGCGTTACGCACATGTTGAGAAGTTGGCCTTAGCAGCCGTACACGCTGTACAGCGCTTTCGCCATTACATCCTTTTGCGCACGATAACAGTGGTTTCAGACTGCAACCCCATGACATATATTCTTTCTCGACAATTGCTGGGGGGCAAGTACTCCAAATGGATCGTCATCCTGCAGGAGTTTGATTTGGAGTTCACCACTGCCAAGTCAACTAAATCACTGGTCTTCGCGGATTTGATATGTTCTCTCCCTACAGACTCTCTTCCTGAACACTCTGAAGATCATATTCCGGACAAAACGTTGTTTCTTATCGATACTCGTGATCCTTGGTACGGGGACATCATAGTGCATCTTCAGACCGCGACATTCCGGTCTGAGTTGGATAAAGCTGCACGTCGTCGGATTCGGCACCAGTCCCAACCCTACCGCATAGTGGGAGATACCCTATATCGTATTGGAGTAGATTCGGTGCTCCGACGATGCCTTACCTTGGACGAGGCTGAGAAAGTCTTGAATGACTGCCACAGTGGCGCCTGTGGTGGACACATGTCCGGATATGCCACTGCCCAAAAGATTCTGAGGGCAGGTTATTTCTGGCCTTCTATATTCAAGGATTGTATCACTGCAGTCCGAAAATGCCATCCGTGCCAGATTTTCCAGCGCAAGATGCGCGCGCCGCCGTTGCCTTTGCATCCCGTTATTACCGTCGGCCCTTTCACGAAATGGGGCGTAGATTTTATGACGTGTAACCCTCACTCGGCCGGGGGGCATGCGTATATCATTGTCGCCGTCGACTACTTCACTAAGTGGGCCGAGGCGATGCCTACACTTGCTGCTGACGGAAGAACGGCTGCTTCATTTTTATTCAACCATGTTATTGCACGATTCGGGGTTCCTCAAGCTATCGTCACTGATCACGGTACTCATTTCCGTGATTACATGATGGCGGAGTTGACAGCTGCGTTGGGCCTGCGTCACGACAGCTCAACGCCATACTACCCTCAAGCGAACGGTCAGGTTGAAGCGGTGAACAAGGTTTTGGTCACTATGCTTCAACGAGCAGTTGGGATTCATAAATCCAGTTGGCATCTCCAACTGTTCTCAGCTCTCTGGGCGTACCGAACATCTGCTAAAAGTGCAACCGGATTCACATCATTCCAACTGGTGTACGGTCTGGAAGCTACTTTGCCGGTTGAATGCGAAATTCCTTCGCTTAAGTTAGCTGTGGAGCTCTTACCGGATACTTCTCCTGAGGAAGAGCGTCTTCTGTATCTCGAACGGTTGGATGAAACCCGTCGTCTAGCTGCTTTGATCATCGAAGCACAAAAAAAGAGGGTCAAATCTCATTTTGATCAATCTGTTTCTCCCCGTTCTTTCATTGAAGGAGACCTAGTCCTCTTGTACGATCAGGCACATGATAAGCTTGGTGCCAGTAAACTCCAGCCCATGTGGCACGGTCCCTATATAGTAAAACGTGTTTTGAAAAATGGGGCCTACGAACTTATAGACTACGAAGGAGTTCCGTTGGCGCAGCCCAGAAATGGGCTGTACCTTAAGAAGTACTACGCCTGAAATGATTTCTTGGTGTGGTGTGTGTACATAGGTTTGTGATTGTCATTTGTGTGCATGGTGTGGTGTGCTTTGTAAACATCTTTCTGCTGATCGGGTCTTCCTGGTTGTGCAGATGTCTATTCATCCATTTGTTGTTTTCGCGGACGGTGCCTCCCGCAGTACCAGGAATCTGTCTTCTGCAGCCTGGGTAATCTACGATCCTGCTGGTGAGTTGATCGACCTGCAAGGTGTTTGTTTAGGACGTACCACGAACAATATCGCGGAATATAGCGCCGTGTTGGAATTATTAACCGAGGCAATAAACCTTGGTATCCGTGAATTGCTCGTGTACCTAGATTCACGGCTTGTAGTGTTGCAGCTGAACGGGCACTATTCGGTAAGAAACCCGTCCATTTTACGATTGTATTTGCGTATTCGATTACTGGAAAGGAATTTTGAATATATTACATATCATCATATACCCAGGCATTTGAATACATTAACGGATGCAGTAGCAAATTTGGTGTTAGATAGACATTTGCGCAATTTATAAATCATCATCACATGTAAAGAAGACTCATCCAGAAATAGATATGCATATATATAGATATCGGAATGTTTACATAGAAGTGTGTCACATAAAACTCAAAAAATATACATAAGTGTCTTAATACATCCGGAGACACTGTGTCTCTCAAAAAATAGGTGTGGCTAAATCCTAGAGACTAATCAGCATGGTGCTCATGATAGCACGTCACTGCACGCACTAGCCGCCTCAGGATTCGGTGGAGCCGGTTTGGGACTCCCACCGTATGGCGCTGGTACTCCATCGGTACATCTGACAGTCGGGCATAGTCTGGGATCCCATGGACGATCCCCTCGAGGTTCTGAACTAGTGCCTCTCCTCCGGTACCTTCCCCCTGGATCTCAGGGGCGAGTTGTGTCCTCCGGAAGATAGGAGACATCCCGGCTGGTCTCTCAGGTCCTACATCTGCGTGCATATATAATTGTGTTAAGACAAGTGTGTATTAATAAAAAAAACGCATAAACATAAAATCAAAAATATGAGGTCTTACCCAGCTCTTCATCCCAGTGGTCTCCTTCTGGTAGCGGGAGATCTGGGTCCCCTGTAAAGTCAGTTCCCGCATAGGGCCAATCTTCCACAACGATCAGTTGGCGCCGTAACCACCTGAAGAACTCGGGCTTCCAGGACATCTATTGCCCGCCTCCAGATCTGGGCATCAGTGCTGCCCAGCGAGCCATTCTCGGCTCTCGTGGTGCTGGACTCGCCACAGGGGCCTCTTGGCCCTGGAAGGTTGGTATGCGTTCCAGAATGAACGATACCAAGATGGAACCATACCCAAACTGCTTCAGTTTGCCCTTTTTGCACTTTGTGAGCTGCCTTTTCATGTTGATGGTGACATCTGTTGCCCAGTCATACAGTCGGGGACCCATGCATTCTGAGGCCAGTAAGAGTTGAGTCTTTGTAGCCTCGTGCGGTGCCTGCGATCCAGCAGCCCGCGTAATGGTGTGGAGTACAACTCTCAGTGCTAGGTCGGGGATGGTTGAGATGTATACCTTCTTACTCCCTGTTCCTGTTTGTGCCCCACGGCACACCCGCGCCATTACTTCTTCCATCTTCTCCCCTGATGGTCTGCTCCCAGTCAGTACAGGGATTGGACCCCTGCGGGATAATCCAGTAACGAAATAAATGTCAGCGACCTCCAATTCCAACACCTGGTCTCGTATTCTGAATACTTGGTCATTTTCATCCCAGAGGTTGATCGGATATTGGAGGAGCTCAGGCTGAGCTCGTAAGCATGGCGTGAGGAAGAACTTTTTTAAGCCACAGTCTCTCAGAGCATTCATACATGCTTGGCTTTGCATGGCCTCTTCGTCCTCATCTCCGTGTTCCCGTTCCTTCCATTCAATTGCCATTCTAACTGTTTATCTGCATTCACATGGTTCAAAGCCTTTAATTAGATCTTCTGTGAGCCTCAAAATTCAAGAAATTTGGCATAAGTAGTGGGATTTTAGGCGGGAATTTGGGTTCCGCCGCTGGCGCGACTGTTTTGCTGACAGTCGCGCCATGTGGCGCGAGCCCTTTGGTAAAAAGAGCTCAGTGGCGCGGGTCCGTGCCCGATACCCGCGCCACTTAGCCCGGCCCTAAAATTTCAAAGGTGCCCTTACAGAGCTAATTTTTAAGGGAAATTCATTAAAAAATGCATGGAAAGAAATAGAAAAGGAACGCCTCTTACCTGTCACAGACGAGACGCTGAATGGTTGCCTGGATTGGTCGCAATCGCCGTCAGAATATTCTGCTCCAAATGGACCACTGTTGCTCTCCACAAGGTAAATAGTAAAAAGTAATTTCATTTTTACCATTGGACATATTTATAACTTTTCGACGTTAAAATGAGTTTTAAAAGTTATTTCTTGTCAAATATTTGCATGTATTATGTCGAAAATGGATTTTACGCTTGTTGGGTATGTGCGGTGACAGGTTTTTGCGACTTAAAAGGTGGAAACGAGTTGTATTTTATACTTTTTCGGACTCGGTAAATACACGAAAAAGTCACTCTGGAGTCATCTTTCAGCTCTTTTCTGACTCTCTAAATATGAAAAGATTGCCGAGGCCCTTGTCGTTTCGATCTCGTTAAAATGGACACGAATCGACATTCACCCGGTATAAGTTTAACCCTTTTTCGGGCTGGGCTGGATCGATTACGAAAAAGGAATACCCTAGCCTATCGCGACTAGGAGGTTTTCCCGGATATTGTTTTCTACCTTTTCGGATCTGGGGAACTATTTACGAAAAGGGACCTGTGGAGTTTTCTTTTCCGCGTCTTTTCAAACTCTCTAAACATGAAAAGACGCCGAGTTCTTCCTTTGTCAGACTCGTTAAACCCTGATGACATTGGATTTCGTCGAAATGACGTTCTCCGAGTTTCTCCTTCCTAGGACTCGTTAAATGCACTAGGATGGATTCGCCTGAAGGGCGGACTTATATCACAAGCATATGCTATCCCCTTCAAGCTTGTTATCAAAAATAATTGGGGTACTCGCCAGAAATGGTGGGGGAAAAATGGAACCATCGTCGTTGTCGTCGGCAGTATGTCGCTCTCGAACATGGCACTTGTCTGCATTCGTGTCGGGTTGGGAACATCTCATCTCGTTGTCTCACTTTGCTTCCATGGGTTTGGGTAATCTCTTTTGACCTCTCATCTGTTCACTGCCTCGTCGCCATGACCTTTGATCTGTTGATGTCAAATACTGCCAAGTCCATTGTCGTGCCATTTATATGTTCAAGAGAAGTTGGCCTCTGCGAATATCAACCTTCCTCTGTTTCTCATATGATCCTGATTCACAACAAAACATTATGTTCCTCTGTCTCGTGTCGATGATGTGGGGATCATTATGGCCCACCTTCGATCAAGGTCACTTCCTGTCGACTTCAACTCATTATCCAGGAAGTTGGTCTAGAGACTCCTGATGGTACCTTGGAGCCTGCATGCCTCAATGGCAGGTTCGTCGCATTCGACGTGAAGTTTACATCATTGACTTCCGATCGAATGATTCTGCGGGTGTTCGACGTCAACTCATTTATTCACACGCCGTGGATTGTACCTGTAGTACCTTGAGGACCATCGTCATTATTGGTGGTTTCTCTCGCGTCTGTTAACAGCTTTCATCATTGGCTGGTAATCAGACGATGTTCTTGCATGTTCGACATCAGCTCACACATTCGCATGCTAGAACTTGTACTTTTTTGGGTCGAGATGGAGCGCAAGACCCTGGATTGTGTCTGTTGTAATCCAGGCTGCGATTGTGGATTATTGTCATTATGTACATGACTCGATGATTGGATGGTTGTGACCATACCTGAGTCTATTTGTTTGATCTTAGTTGGATGGCTGCGCCCATACCCTAGATCCGGATTATAGCATACTCTGTTCGGATGGCTGCGTCCATACCATATATATACATCATGTACTTGAGATATCGGTTGTATCTTTCTGTGCAGGTTTTCCGACGGCGGGCCTTCAGTTGGACATGTTCTCGTAAAGCATTTCACCCCTCTCTCTCTCGGGCCTCATGCTTTAGGGGGCATCTGTTACACAATAATTTGTCACCGTCCCTACCATTCCCCGTCCCGCACAATGGAGGACCCATTATGTGACCTGTGAACACTGTCATGCCTTGAAAACATCATCAATGCATCCCTCTGAGTATGAGCTTCATTTCCCCTTGAGACATCTCCTTGCAAAATCCATGAAAAACGGCTCTTTTTGCATTGGCGCGGGTAGACAGTTCAGTGCTCGCGCCAATCAGGGAAATCCTGTAAAGAGGTCGCGCCACTTGGCGCTCTGTCATAGAGCAACAATCGCGCCACCCATTTTAGGGACTGTTTTTTAAATATGGATGGCGGAAGTTGAGTTCAAACAAACTCACAACCATTGCCTATCTTGAGTTGGGAGGTTTGGCTGCGGGAGTTCTATGGAAAGGAAGTAGTTTTGCCACCTTCTATGGAACCTTCCTTGTTGATAGGGCCAATCCCATAATAATAGGGATCCCAACTCCCTCCTTCCCCATCTATAAAAGCTTGCTCAGATCCGTGGCAAGCTAGTCTTGAAGTGCTGAAGCTTTGCATCTCCCTATTCCCAAGTGCCTTTGTGCTGTAAAGAATCCCTTCTTTCCCTTAAGGCCCATTCAAGCGAGGAGACCATTGTTACGAGACTCCGGAGAGGTTTCCCTTTCCTTGGCGAGCTTTGCGAGACGTGGACGACCGGAGACCCGTTCGAAGGAAGCTGCGACGTCAGAACTTGGTTGTAACTTCTATTCGTTTATCATTTTAATAGATGACTATGATTATGGTTCCACTCCTTTTTCCATCATGTTAATGCGAGTAATATATTTTCTGACCGGTGTTTAGTTACGTATGCTGGTTCCTATGCTTGTATCTGTTCGTTTCTTCTATGTGCAGGTGTTCATCCGCGGAGATCGTGGAAGGATTGTGATCTGCCAGGTCTGAAGGACGGGGACATCTCTTCTTCGGATCTAGCGTTGGAATCCAGGTAGGCTCTTATCCCAAGTCTTTCATTCGTAACTAGGAGCTTGCGTCATAGCATTGTTTGTTTGTTGCTAGACCCCTGCTGGGCTAGTAGGGATCGCCTCTGTCCGCAGAGGGGATTTACCTCCTCAACACTAATGATGAAGGGTCAGAAAATGAATTGATGTAATCTGATTTAGATTTATTTCATTGCAATTTTGAATTTCCATAAGCGTAGTTTCTTTTGTGTTCAGTTGGCAGCAAGAATAGTTTAGTTTTCATGTTCACTAGTTTCTTGTTTTGATTCATTAGATTAGCGGCACTTTTCATTTCAGCAGTTTACTTTCTTTTGTCATTGTAATTTCAATTTGCTTTTAAAGTTTCAAGATTGGTAAATCATTATAGGGGATATCACTTCCTTGAATAAATATAACCAAGCTTGCTTTTCACTTTAGAATTTCCATTTTACCTTAGAAAGACCACAAACGACAAAAGGTTAAGAAAGAGGTTATCTTGCACATATAGTGCGCCGCACTTCATCAGCTTACGATTCCCGGATTGACAATTAAATGCAGCAATTTAGGACACACTAAATTGACCAAACATTTTTGCGCCGTTGCCGGGGAAGTGTAACTAGGTAGCCAATTTCTTAAAAAAAAAAAACACATAAAATCATAAAAGAAGGGAAAACTTGATAACTTCTTGAAGTATGCTCTCCTCTTGCACCTAGTGTGATCTGGAGGATCAGAAAAGAGAGTTATTGGTTTATTAATTTCTTAAGTATGATCTCTTCTTGCACCTAGTGTGATCTGGAAGATCAGAAAGAGAATTATTAGCCCAACTTTTTAAAAAATATAAAAAAAAATGACATGCATAGAGCAAGAGATTCTAGGGGAAGGTTTATAGCTAAAGCCAAGAGTTCGATTTTCACAACCCCATCTTCTTCAAGGCATAGACCAGATTCACCACCATCTACCCCTAGCCTTAAGATATTTGGAAGTCAAAGAACATCTGAATTAGAGGATTCTCCTATACCACCTACTAAAACCCACTTAGAAAACAAAGAAACTTTCTCTCATCCTTCCTTGGTAGAAGAACTAGAGGACTATAAGGACTCTAAAGAAACTATCATAGCAGAGGAAGTAATAAATAGAGGTGGAGGTAGAGGAGGAGGAGATAATGAAGATAACAATGGTGAAGGAAATAACGGTAGAAATAGGGACAATTTTCTTGGATTCCCTATAGTTGATGAGGAAACTCATGCAACAATGAAAAATATCTCACCATCTGTTCTCCCTAACTTTTATGGATTGCGAAGTGAAGATCCTGAAACATTTCTGTTTGAGTTTGAAGTAGTGTGCCGAACTTATGATTATATGGAAGATTCTCAAAAACTCAAACTGTTTCCTTCAACATTGAAGGGATCTGCTTTGAAATGGTTCATGGGATTAGCCACTCAATCTATCGGGACTTGGAATGATATGAAACAAACATTTTTGGATAGATACTTGGACTATTGTATGCCCACCAATCACAAGGATGAGGTATTCAAAATGATGCAAAAAGAAGATGAAAATTTGGAAGACCTAATTGAAAGATTTAAATACAACTTGAAAAGAGAAAAGATGAGAAACTTAGATAATGAAACCTTGAAAGCCCTCCTATTAAAAGCCATTAGAGATGAATGGATAGACATTTTAAACATGATGGGGAAAGGAGACATTTCTCAACTCCCATTTCATGATATAACAGAATTATGTATCCAATTCTCAAGGGGAAGATCTAAAACTGGAAAAGGGCCTAGGGATTCTTCTCTTATTAGGGCTAACAAATCTGCAACTGGATCAGTAAGTAGGGCAGAGATTGGTAATATGCTTGATGAGTTTAAAAATGATATCTTAGGGAGCCTTAGTGAACAACTAGACACCCTTAAAATCCAAAACAAGCAGAAAGCAGAAACAGATGCCTTAGCCATCTTTTGTCCAAAATGTAGAAAGAAACATGCTTTAAGGGAATGTCCCTTGGATGCAAAAGTTGTAGAAACATGTATGATTTGCTCAGAAAATCATGAGATCAAGGATTGTCCTTCAATCCCTGGACTCAAAGCTGTTTTTCAAGAAGATCCAAATTCAATAGAATCTCTCTGTTTTTTCGCAAGGAGACCTTGGCAGGGACAACAATCTCAAGGGTTTAATAACCCTAAGAATCTTCAAACCCCACCAAATTGGACTCCTTGGCAACAATATTGGCCCCAACATAAAAATTCATATCAGCCATGGGTACAAGGGATGCAAAATCCTTATGGGAGATTTGCTCAATTTTATCAATATCCTCCATCTTTTCAAAATCAACAAGCTCTACAATTTCCAAGCCAAAATCCACAACAACTTTCATTGCCATTTCCACAACAACAAACTTCTCAACAAAATACAAATCCTCAACTCATGCTCCCATACCAACAGAAGACAAATCAACTTCCAGCTCAGCCATTGCCAAATCCTAACAATAAGAATCCTCAAGCTACTTATATGGTAGAAGGACAACAATTTCCTACCTATATGATTGTTCCTCTCAACGATGTACAACTCAGATCTGGTAGAGTTTTAGAAAAACCTTCTATAGACATTCAAGAGCAAGATACCTCTGAGGAGGACTCTCTTCAAGTCAATAAGGGTTCTGAGGAAGAATATCTTCAAAATTCAAAAATTCAAAAAGAAAAAGAAAAGCTAACATCCACAACTCCTATAGTTGAGCAACCTGTATCTTCATCTACACCTCCTTTTCCGGAAAGACTACAAATTGATAAGGGGGTGGAAAAACAAATCTTGTTGCCTAACTATGACTTTCTAGATGAATTGAAGAATGTTTGTATAAAGATTCCATTGCTACAAGCCATTCGAGAAATTCCTATTCTAGCAAAAACCATAAAGGAGTTGAGTTTCAAAAGACCAGGAAGGAAGCTAAAGGACACAAGAAGAATCCACCTGGTAGGAAAGATTGCGGACATTATGATGGGAAAAATTACCATGCAGAAGTATGTAGATCCAGGAAGTCCAATTGTCAAGACACATATAAATGGGATAGAAATTCCAAACACATTGATTGACTTAGGGGCTGCTATCAACATTATGAGTAGACAGACTATGGAACAGTTAAAACTTCCTAACCTTCTTTTTACACCTACTTTATTGCAACTTGCGGATCGATCGGTTATTAAACCAGATGGTGTATTAGAAGATATTTCAGTCTCCTTAGATTCTTGGGAATATCCAGTAGACTTTATGATTTTGACTCCCAAAAGTAATCTAGGAGGACATCCAATTATCTTAGGAAGACCTTGGTTGGCCACAGCTGATGCTTTTATTAGTTGTAGATCTGGAGACATGTACATTTCTAATGGTAATTCGACAAAGAAATTCAATTTGTATCCTCCTGCAAGAGAAATTACAGAAATAGGAGACAATGAATGGGTCGATGATGAGAACATTATACAACCTGTCTTTACCATTTCTGAAATTAGTGAGGATAGTCAAATTCTGAACACATTAGAAAATTTTGAGATAACTTCAGAATATGACCCCACACAATTTCAGTTGGAATCTGACATAGAATATTTATCATCAAGACAAATGTCTCTCTACTCTATGGAAGAGTTTGGTAATTCTGCTTTTGAGATTTTTCGAGAAAAGACATTGAATATTAATAAACATCTGGAGAAGTCACAACAAGAAGAACTAACCAGAATCTTGCAAAAACATTCTACTGCATTTGCATGGGAGTATACTGACATGAAGGGTATTGATCCTAAGACTTGCATCCATCATATCTATATTGAGGAAAACAGTAGACCAATCGGACAACCTCAAAGAAGGATGAATCCAAATCTTAGGGAGATAGTGAAAGAAGAGCTCCAAAAACTACTCAATGTAAACTTCATTTATCCAATTTCAGATAGCCGATGGGTTTCTCCTTTGGTTATAGTACCTAAAAGAATGGTAAATGGAGGGTATGCATTGATTACAGGGAATTGAACAAAGCAACTTTGAAGGATCACTTTCCTTTTCCTTTTATCGATCAGGTATTAGATACATTAGCAGGTAAAAAGTACTTTTCATTTTGGATGGTTTTAGTGGCTATAATCAAATTCAGGTAGCACCTGAAGATCAAGATAAGACCACATTTACTTGTCCATGGGGAACTTTTGCCTACCGAGTGCTTCCTTTTGGGTTATGTAATGCACCAGCAACATTCCAAAGAGCAGTACTAGGAATTTTTTCTGATCTAATTCATGATTGTGTAGAGGTTTATATGGATGATTTTACGGTTTATGGTAATTCATTTGAAGAGGCATTAGAAAATTTGGAAAAAGTTCTTATAAGATGTAAAGAAACAAACCTTTCATTAAGCCATGAAAAATGCTTTATGATGTTTACTGAAGGGATTGTTTTAGGACATCATATTTCGGGAGATGGAATTAAGGTTGATAGATCAAAAGTTGAAGTCATCTCCAAGTTGCCTATTCCAAATTGTCAAAGAGATGTTAGAAGTTTTCTAGGATTTACTGGTCACTATAGAAGATTTATAGAAAACTTCACTAAAATAGCATCTCCACTCTTCAAGTTGCTTACAAAAGACTGTGAATTTAAATGGGATCCTGATTGTCAATCCGCTTTTGAAACTTTGAAAACAAGAATATCCGAAGCACCTATCTTGAGAGGACCAAATTGGAAACTTCCTTTCCATATTTCTACAGATGCTTCAGATACAGCTCTTGGAGCTGTGTTGGGTCAAAAGATTTAATTCCTTATGCCATTTATTACACCAGTAAAAATTTGACTCCCACAGAGTTGAATTATACTGTGACTGAAAAAGAGTTCTTAGCTGTTGTTCATGCAATTAATAAGTTTAGACATTACATAACGGGCTATGAAACTTTTATTCATACTGACCATTCTGCAATTAGATATTTAATGAACAAACCTGTTACTAATGGCAGAGTGACAAGATGGCTTTTACTTTTGCAAGAATTCAATATTACGGTGTTGGATAGACCAGGAAAACAGAATACAGTAGCTGATTTCTTGTCTAGAATTCAAAATACTAAAGAAGATTCTCCTGTAGAAGATAAGTTTCCTGATGAATATTTGTTTGCAGTAACTATTAAGACCCCTTGGTATGCAGATATTGCTAACTATTTGGTTACAGGGAAACTACCTTCACATTTATTTCCAAGAGAAAAACGAAAAATTATTCAGGAGAGTTCAAGATATTCATGGATTTCTAACGAATTGTTTAAAACAGGGCCAGATCTTGTGATCAGAAGATGTGTCAGGGAAGATGAAATGCCTGATCTTCTTAAGGCATGTCATGATGAACCATGCGGCGGACACTTTGCGGACAAAAGGACGGCCTATAAAATCCTTTCCTTGGGATATTATTGGCCTTCTCTCTTCAAAGATGCAAAACAATATGTCAAAAGGTGTGATAGCTGCCAAAGAGTAGGGAAACCTACCCTTTCAAATGAAATGCCATTGCAAACACGGGTACTCATTGAACCCTTTGAAAAATGGGCTTTAGATTTCATTGGACCTATTAATCCACCATCTAAGCAAAAGAAGTATATATTGGTTTGTACTGATTATGTTACTAAATGGGTAGAAGCTAAAGCATTAGTGTCTGCTACTGAAAATTCAGTTGTTCATTTTCTTTATGAGGATATTTTTACTCGCTTTGGTGTTCCAAGAGAAATTGTAACAGATCAGGGGAGCCAATTCACATCAAATTTGGTGGAGAAGTTGATGGAAGAATACAAAATCAAGCACGGAAAATCTACTCCTTACCATCCACAAGCAAATGGTCAAGTGGAGTCCACAAACAAAGTTCTTGAAAGTATCATCACCAAAACTGTTCATCTACATAGAAGAGATTGGGCAGAAAGGCTTCCAGAAGCCTTGTGGGCCAACAGAACTACATGGAGGAATACAACAGGACATTCTCCCTATGAACTTGTTTATGGGAAAGAAGTCTTGTTCCCCATTGAGTTCCAAGTCAAGACCTTCAAGATAGCAGTTCAGTTGGGAATGGACTTATCAGAAGCTCAAAAGCATAGAATGGAGCAATTGAATGAGCTAGATGAGATCAGACAAGAAGCAATTCTAAGAAGCGATCTAGTTCAATATCAAAGAACTAAGTGGCATGACAAATATATCAAAGAGAAGAAGTTTCAAGAAGGAGATTGGGCATTGTTATTTGACTCCAAGTTTAAAGATTTTCAAGGGAAATTTCAGACTCATTGGCTTGGGCCATATGAGATTGACAAGATCTTTAACAATGGGGCTGTAAGAATCAAGACCATTGATGAGTTTCAAACTCCTCTTTTAGTGAATGGCCATAGATTGAAAGTTTATCATAAGCCACTTTCTAAAGAGGATTTTGTCAAGTTGTTTCAAGAAAGTTCTGCAATCAGGCTGGTACAGAAGAATTCTTCTTCTTCACTAGCCTAGCTTTTGTTTTTCAAGTTTAAAAAAAAAAAAAAAAAAAAAAAAATGGTATAAGCCTGAAAACCAATCATTGATTGGCAGTCTTATACAGAAAATATGGGGTGAAAATCAGGGACACCTGACACTCTATATTTTCCAAATTTTTTTTTTTGTCTTTCATTTCATTTCATCTCACCACCCACTCCATTTCATTCCACTTCATTTCATTTCATTTCATTTCATTTCACTTCATTCCACTTCATTTCATCCATTCCATCAATAAAAATCTTTTTATGGCCATTTTCACCTGGTCATTTGTCATTTGTTCATTTCTATTTCAGCCAAGTAATAGCTGTGTCAGTTTCCGCAGCTGACATCTGTTTCCGCAGCTGACTCCAGTTTCCGCAGCCAGAAGCAGATTCCGCAGCTACTACTACTCTGTTTTCAAAAAGAATGTACAGTTAGTTGTTATTTTCATAAATTATGAAATAAAATGCAGGAGAGGATCAATGGGACATTCAAGACACTAATGAAGATCAATCAGTTGAAAACCAAGGGCAAAAGAAAGGATTCCAAAGGTATGAATAAATTTTATTTCAAATAGTATCGAAAAACACATTTTTATGTAATTTTAAACTATGAGCTCTACCCATAACGCGCAATGATTATATTGACAGTCCGTAACCTTCACGATCTCTATGTTATCCTCTTGCATTTATTCACAAACGGTTTCATCATTGAAATTCCGACTCTCACTCATGTTCAAATATCCCACCGTAGATAATGATATGTATTTGAGTTGACAAAGGACTCTTACAAGCCGCATAACTTCATAATCATTGATTGAAACGTGTTCATATTTATGACACAGCCACCAAAATTCAAAATGCGGCCGAATGCATTATACTTTGTTAACCTCTTTTTCGTGTCTCTGTCGTGTTTACAAAACCCCACTCTACTCATTCTCACTCACAGTTTCATTCCATTCCGTTCCTTTTGCTCACTCTCATTCCCGTATATCCACCCACAGTCTTATTCCATTCTGTTTATAGTGCTCATTTCCGTTTTGTGATAACATCCCCACGGTATTGTGCTAGATTCTGTGTATTCCATCTTTCCATTTCCGCTTAAACCCTCACAAAGGCAAGCCTGTGAAGCACAGAGAAGTAAAATGGGAAAATTATTTATTAAGGGCAGAGCCGGAAGGACAGAAATTTATAGAGGGATTTCCACAAGCAAAAGAGATGTTGAGGAAAGCTAAATGGCTGCGTTTTATTCAGAAATTCAGGGGTTACCACAGAGAAGTTACCAAAGCGTTTGCAAGATCATTTGATGGCTCGGAAGAAGAAGTGGGAGACCTCAAGTTTTTAGTCAATGAAGCATCAATAGCAGCAGCCACAGAGCTTCTTCAGGAAGGAGAACGTTGGTTCAAAAACAAAAGTATCGGTGATGAGGCATGGAGAACAATCCTCCGAAATCAAGGTATGGATATCACTGTTTTCAAAAGAGGAATCCCTGTGCATGCAATAAAAGATGAATGGGCCACTTTACTACTCATTGTTCAGAAATTTATCACATGTGAAGGTCATTTTGGCTCCATGTACATGTATCATACTAGGCTATTGATGAATTTTCTTGAAAACCAAACTCTCAATCTTCCTTATTTCCTATTCAATAGCTTGAAGAAAATGGTTGTCACTGTGCAAAAACACCTAGGAGATGTAGAGCCTCATTTATATCATCATGGGTTTATAAAAATTCTGATTGAAAAGGAGCTAAAAGAAAGAAAAGATACATGGGAACAATTCCTAGTTAGAAACTTCTTTGAAGAACCTCAGGAAATTCCTAAAGGTAATCCAATTAGAAGGAGTAGAAGAAAGAAAATGGATGTTGAAACCCAAGTTGCTCCTACACAGGAAATTTCCGCAGCTAGCACAGCAAAAAGAAGTAGAAGGAAAGGAACAGTAGATGAAATCCAAGATACTTCTACTATTACTATGAAGAAAAATGATAGGGAAGAGAGATTGGTAAAAAGGAAGAAGAAGGAAATCAAAACTAAGAAGCCAATAATACCAAAAGGGAAAGAAATTATTGAGGCTGTCCATAAAACTCCTTCTTCTGAAGAAGAAGATCACCAAATTATATCTGAAAGATTAATTTTTCTTCAAAAACAGTCATCTCTATCCAAGAAGGCAAAAACAGGAAAACAAGAACAAAAGGGTAGTGTTCCACAGCATGTGAGGAGAAGCAACAGGCTTAAGGGAAAACTGAGAAAAACACAAATTAAAGGTCCTCATTTCATTGATTTGGGTGAGGAGACATCTGAATAGTCTCCAACTGACCATAGTCCATTTCAGTCAGTTAGTGAACCTGACTCCTTTCACTCCCAATCAGACAATGAGCGTACTCCATCTTATTCTCAGCAAAATATTGATGAAAGTTCTCCTCAGCCAAATTTTGAACATAATTCTCCCTTGTAGCATTTTGAGGATAGCCCAATGAAAAAGACACCGGAAGTAGACCCCAAACAGCAGGAGGTGTATGATTATATAGAATCCTTGGAGAAGGCAGCCACAGGCCCAAGTACCTCTTCTATTCAGCCTCATACATTGCAGGATGATTTGGTTCAGTCATTAAAACAGGAGATTTTTGAGCTTGAGCTTTTGAATCGGCATATCAAAAATGAAAATGAAACACTCAAAGAGCAAGGCAAACTGGACAAGATTATCCATGAAAATACTATGTTACATTTGGGTATTTGGCAAAAGAAGAATAAGAAGCTAAAAAGGAAATGCCAAAAATTGAGCAGAGCACTTGTGAATATCAAATTCAGGTGCCTCATGAAGAAACCCAGAATGATGGCGGTACCAAAGAAGAAGAGAAGGGGGTTAGATGTGCTGGCTGAAGTATCAAGGCACATGAATTGAACAAAGAGTGTCAAAATTTTGGTTGCATGAGGACATGCTACACCTTCACAGTGGGGGTATGTTGAGTCCCGAATTTGCCTCTTTTCCATACACTTTTCCATATCTTTTTCACTCACCTAAACCTCCAAAATTGTCAATATCATGTGCAAAAGGGTATCTAACATGGTTTTTAATTATGTTTTGTGTTTTCTATTTGATTTAGATTTTGTTCATACAGCTGCGGAAACTTGCCACTTTCCGCATTTCTTTTTTTCTCGCAGAACTGTGCAATGTGTAACGAAATCTATATTCTGAGTGTCCACGAACGAGCCACATGGGCAGGCTAGGAATGACAAGGACATGGTTCGTGTCCTATTGGTTCAGGTAAATTCGTCAAAGAAAGCCGCGGTCAAAGCCATCCACGTGGAAGTCAACTATGGAGTTCTATGTCGGCTGGACTCTGTTTCGTGGCATATAAACATCCATACGACCGTTTCCAAGCTTGCGGAGGTTAATTGACATCTGTGCAAAGTTCTGGAGTTGAATTCAAGCGCCCACCTTCCATAGATCCGTTTTCCAACATGGCCATACTCCTATAACCGTGGCCTTAGTGGTCTACGTGCTGGCTGCTATCATAAACTTCAGGAGACAGTTACATTTTATTGTTTTATAAAGAGCGTTTGCATACGCACGTAGAGTTAGTTGTTAGTAGATCATAGCTGTTGAGTTGTTAATTGATAGTTGATGTGCGTACTCTGTTATGTAGTGATTACGTTGCCTTGAGCCGTAATACTACCAGTCTGTAATGAACTGCTTCTTAATGTGAAAAGACTCTGTTTTCAATTTAATTCGTGTTGAGGATCGTACCAGAGCTGTGTAGAGGGCCCCTGCTCAGCCGAGGTTCTGTGTATTAATGTATATATATTTCATTTCATTTCTTTTAAAAGTCATTGTATTATAATCCATTACATGTTCATATTTCATAGTTGCTTCATTTATGTTCATACATTTCTATAATTTCCATTGCATTCTTGTCTTTCATGTTTTTATGATTGTTAAATCACTGATCAGTTTTCTTGTGCAGGTTTTAGGTAGACAGCCCGGGGCATTTTCATAGTATTTTGGCTAATGATATGAGACTGACATTATTTTGCTACTAGTTTCCTTTTCATAGCATTTGTTTAACTTCAGTCTTGCTTTGTACATTTCAGTTTTGTTTATCTGATTTAGTAGTTAAATTTAAATATATTAAGCTGCTCATAGTGTCTTCGGTTACCTCCGAAAGCCACAGCTGGACTGATGGTGAGGGGCTGCATGATGAAATGAGTAGTTTAGTATTAGTTTCCTTTCTGCAAAATTAGATATATTAAGCTGCTCATAGCATCTTCAGTTACCTCCGAAAGCCACAGCTGGACTGATGGTGAGGGGCTGCATGATGAAATGTGTAGTTTAGTATTAGTTCCTTTTCTGAAAATTTAGATATATTAAATCATGTATGACATCTTCAGTTGCCTTCGAAAGCCACAGCTGGACTGATGGCGAGGGATTGAATTATGTGTGTATGGTTTAGTATTAGTTTATTTTCTGCAAATTAAATAATCAGTTACACAAGTTGTTTATGATTACTTCCGCAAGTCATAGCTGGTCTAATGATGAAGGGTCAGAAAATAAATTGATGTAATCGGATTTAGATTTATTTCATTGCAATTTTGAATTTCCATAAGTGTAGTTTCTTTTGTGTTCAGTTGGCAGCAAGAATAGTTTAGTTTTCATGTTCACTAGTTTCTTGTTTTGATTCATTAGATTAGCAGCACTTTTCATTTCAGCGGTACACTTTTACTTTCTTTTGTCATTGTAATTTCAATTTGCTTCTAAAGTTTCAAGATTGGTAAATCATTATAGGGGATATCACTTCCTTGAATAAATATAACCAAGCTTGCTTTTCACTTTAGAATTTCCATTTTACCTTAGAAAGACCACAAACGACAAAAAGTTAAGAAAGAGGTTATCTTGCACATATAGTGCGCCGCACTTCATCAGCTTACGATTCCCGGATTGATAATTAAATGCAGCAATTTAGGACACACTAAATTGACCATACAGTAATGAGATGAAGGTAGCTACAAAGGTGAAAAAGGACTACCACATCGGATGGGATTCTAGGTGGTTACTGGTGCAGCAGATCGAGGACCCAGGCGTGTGCCTAGGACTTTATTCCTTCGCTATAAATTGGTGTGCAAGTGTCGCCCGAAGGAAATCCCTGCACATGTAATTGCATTAGTAGGCCGTAGTAGCACAACAAGCATAATTCCAACACTTGATTGATAGGTTGTGTGGTGACCTACCAGAGGTGTCCATCCTTGCTTCCGCCATGCCACATGTTAAAATCAAAATTTTGGTAGCAACACTGAAATCCTCGAGATTAGAAGTACAGACGGTGAAGGCAAAGTTCGAACAACAGATCACAACATTGCAAGCCAAGCTGTAGCTAGAAACTACCCTGAGGTGCGCATGCAATAGGCAACCTTGGTTAAGGAAGCTTTAGAGAGTATTTCCTCCAAAATCAACAAAGGCACTGCACTGCTAGAAACATCTATGGGCTTGTGGACATCTGTGCCAAAAGATCCATTGGTCAGGAAGATATCACAAGAATTGTGCACCAAGGAGTAGGCACTCGATGACCTTCAGGAGGCCTTGCCTACTTTTGCATATGCTCAGTGCATGGCATGGTTATAGACAAGCCAGATCTTACACAACCAAGTGGAGGAGATGCAGAGAAAGAAGCATATTATGACAGAGCACATGAAGCCATGGGTCGATGAGGCGATGAAGCTATCGTAGGATCTGGATTCCGCTATGAATAATTTGAACCAGACCTATCAAAGCATAACTATCATTGTAGAAGGGCTGACATCGCAGAAACTGGTGGAAACAACGCATATTGCAGTTGATCAGAGCGCGGGCATCCTAGCGCCCTTCGTCGCTACCATCGAGGAGTTGTAGACCAAGATGAAGAACCCACTGCTGTTGTGACTCAGGACGAGTCACAAGATTGTGTTGGGGGCCTATTGGAGCAGGGTCCCTTTGTTGGACATTGGGTTCAATGCTCCCTATTTGTTTCGCAACATAGACTAACCGCCTCTCGTGGATCCTAACTCTGATGATTGTAGCGGAGACTAACACCTTTGGGTTTTGGTCTAACAGAAATTGTGCTTCCAACAAGTGGTATCAGGGTGACAAGTCTCGAGTTCGAAACTCACTCGGCTCGTGTTGGGGGCGAGATTTTTGAACATTGGGTTCAATGCTCCCCGTGTGTTTCATGACATGGACTAACTTCCTCTCATGGATCCTAACTTTGGTGATTGTAGTAGAGACTAACGCTTGCAGGTTTTGGTCTAATGACAATCACGATTCCAACACCCTTAGGACTGCAATTTTGGATAAAAATATAGTATTTTTTTTAAGTTAAGTCATGTGCGCTAAGTAAGGCATAGGTCAAGGGGATTTAGGGAGGGTCAAAGCCCCTCATGAGTTGTAATGGGAAAAATGGTAGAACTAGGGGTCGCAAACCATAGTTTTCGGACCTTAGATGAGTGCAAGCCAAAAATATAAATAGGAGTCTAGATCGATTTGAGTGGAAGAAGTGGTAAGTCTGAAATAAGTTTTGGTATCATTATATGAGTTGCAAAGCGAATTTTTTGGGTTTAGAATGCTCCTGCTAGTTATGTGCACAGAGACCTTAGTCTCGCTGTGTGCGGACCCCGCTGGTTGTGTGCGCAGGCAGAGATGAAGTATTGTAAGGATGTTATAAACTCTGAATGAATAAATGAATGTTTTGGGATAATTCTGAGTATGAAATGCATTTGTGTTCTACTTTATGTTATGTTTCTATGTGTTATTTCTATTTACTACATTATCTATGTTTGGATCGGTTGTGTAACTATCTTCTACCTTATAAGAATGTTGAGTTAATAGATCTATTACTGTCAAACCTAAATGTTATGTATTAAGGGATTGTGAGACCTTTATTTGTGTGCGTGGATCATAACCTGTGTAAAATGACCTATAACCTATGTAAACTGACCTAGATCTTTCTGGTTAGGGCTTCTTTTGTGAAGGTCAGGACCCTCCAAGCCAACAAGTCTTCATAATGACACATGTAATCATGATTTTATGTATTTGATGTAAAGATAAAAACAAATTTATCATTTTCATTCTTGAGGCATGGGTTTCATGCTCAAGGAAATTTATTTTTATTATTCAAGCACCCATTGAGTTATTCTAAGAATTTTCAGTGATTCTACACGTCAATTGAGTCATTGTCATGTATGGAAGACCCTTTTGGGAATGTTACATATTGTAAAGAAAATTTATTTGAGTCAAAGTTAGAATCAAAGACCCTCCAAGACATTGTCATAGTGCTACAAACAAATCAACCTTCGAAAGGAGAAATTTAGCCTACCCATAGGGACACAATCGACCTATTAAGGCACTCAAGGAAGCCTATATATAAGATAATCAAACCTCATTCAAGTATTTTTTGATAAAAAATCAAGATGTTTTATCAAAAATTGGAAATGTGACCTAAAACTAGCGAAAGAAGAGAAAACTTCAAGAAGGAAGAATCTGAATTTTTGAAGATTTTTTTAGGGATGAAATTCATCACACGTGCAAAGAAGTCTGGGTAATATTTTTTCTAGCAGAAAATAAGTTATTGCAGTCACAATACGAGTTTGAGAAAAAGTGTAAGAGAATCCATCTTTCAAGATGAGTTGTTGAAGAAGAAGCCATTGTCCAAGCAAAGAGGAGAGAAGGGTGAAAGCACTGCTTTCTCCCACACATGTAGAAACTAGGGTTTCTACAATAGTTGAAAATTATAGGTCAAAATTGCAACCTAAGGTTGCAATTCTAAAGTATAGGTCAAAGGAGAGATTGCAACTGCTACAAGGAAAAGTTTGACTTGGTTTGAGTTTGTGAGAAAATGAAAAGGTTGGCTTGGTCTTGGAGGGGTCTTGGTCAAGGGTTTGGGTCTTGGAATTCATAAATTTAAGTTATATAAGAAGGGAAGAGTTCTTATTGGTTTTCCTCTCAAGAGAAGAGGCTTTGGCCTTGTATAATAGCCTATATCTTGTGTCCTTTTGTCTCATTGTTCTTTGTTGTTCGATAGTTGTTTGATGATAGAAACACTAACTATAATCGAGTGAAAGAAGAAGCTAATAAAGTTAAATAAGAATACATCACAAGTGGTTATAAAAGAAGAGAAAGCACCTAATTAAGCTTCTCCTAGATTTATCAATATGGTATCACAGCTAGGGTGACAAGATAAGGAAACACAACTTGAAATAAGAATCATCAAAAGGGAGTATCAAGGAAGGAAAGACAATAAATAGGAAAACAAACCAGCAAATAACAACTATTCTTCACATCAGCTTGAAGAAAGGATCTAAGTATCATCACACATATCGTATAATCTATAAGAAACATCAAGGAGAAGACCTCAAAGGCTCTACTTTCAAGAATGACCCTACCTTCAATTGATCAAAAAAAGACTCTAAATTTGAAGCACCTTGGGAATCCTCCAAATTCTTAGACTATCATCCAAGAAATAAAGAAGAAGCATTTCCATCATCATCAAAGACATCAAGGTGATCTCCCTCTCATTGAAGCTAGGATCACATCTCAAGCACATTTGAAGAAAGACATCTCTATAAGAAGAAGTATTGTCATATTCAAGTAAACAAACATCATCTATAATAATCAAAATCAAGAAGGAATCAAGTTGGAGATATCAACATCAAAGAAGAATATTAACATGGCGAGTAAGTAACTTGATATCTTTGTATGAATCTACTATCAAAATGACTTCATTCTGTAAGGAAAACAATAAATTGGTTGGGTAATCACATTTACTTGCATGGAAGAAGATGACCTATCTTATCCTCATAGAAAATGAAGTCATTGAACATGTTAAGTGTTCAATCAATAAACCAACAAAAGAAGAAGCTCAATCTCTAGTGAAATATATGAAGGTGGAAACAAGGGCTCAAAGAATCCTTATAGAATCAATCAAGTATTCTCTCATCCCTTATGTAGAAAAATTAGAGAATTAAAAAGACATATATGATAAGTTGGTAGATTTTTTCTTTATAAGAATTTCAAGAGAAATGATATCTTTGAGAACCATTTGTACACAATGAATGTATCAAAGGAAGGACATATAATCTTATATATCATGAGGGGGTCACAAATAAATGACCAATTACAAGAGTTGGTGGAAATAATGTACGATAAAGAAATGACCATCATTGTGCTCAATGCACTACCTGATGAATGGGGAAACTTTGTATCAAGTATCTATGGACATAAGGAAGCCACCACATTCAATGAATTCGGGTCACTATGTAATATTGAAGAAACTAGGTTGAAGGCAGAAAGCAATGTAGGATAAAATGAACAAATTTAAGCATTTGTTGACATGGATAGGAGAAAATGAAACTTTGGGAAGTTTTGTCCTTAGAAAAATAAAATATCGATATGTGAAATATCCAATGCTATGGATGTCCAGAATATGGGAATTTTAAGAGAGATTGTCCCAAACTCAAGAAGGACAAAATGAAAAGGAAAGAAAGGAATGGAGCCCATGTCACCGAAGAAGTGGAAGAACCTAAGAAAAAAAAATCAAAGAAGGAGGAAGTGAAATATATATACTATGAATAATATAATCTCCTTCTCTTATTTCTTTTCAGTTTTAGATAGCTGTCATGGTTGGAATTATTATAAGTATGATAGGATTCATCATATTAGAAGCATACGATTGAAGCAAGAGCTCATAACATCATTATATAATCTTGAAAGGATAATTGAAGTAGAGGTCTACATTGTTTTAGCAGTCATTATGATATAAATAAAGTATCTCATGATATCCTCATTGAAAGCATGGAAAGGAAACCAAGGTGGGAGTATATATGATTGTAAGAAAGTCATCTAGAATAATAAAAGATAGAAATAAATCATCATACATCATCAACACTAGGAAGGAGAATTTATCTAATAAGGATAATAAACATACTCTATTGGAATTTCATTAGAAGGTTCACCTCTACTTGGAAGAAGCAAGTGTCTCACTGATAGTCTACATTCCACCTTGTGTGGGATCCAATGTTTAGAAAGATGATGGTATGGTGACAAAGGAGTGTAGCATGTGAAAATGATTGAAGTTCTTTCAACCAAGGAAAGGAAGCTGTTGGAGGAAGTCTAGATGACCAATAGAAGAAAATAGGTGTGTATATATTTGACATATTAAGTCATGTCAATATATAATTGTAGATAACATGGGTGAATGCTCTATCTCATGAGAAATATTGAAAGAGAATGATCTCTTCCTTTAGAGATATGCGTGAAGGCATATACCCTGAACTAGTTCACATATTGATAAGATGAAATCAACATAATATGACCTCATATGGAATATGAGTTGGTTTACAAAGTTGAAGGAACTATGTATAGAAGGAGAAATATGTGAATAAATAAAGAATAATTTTTGAAATTAGATAAGTGATCAACATCCAATAACTAGAAGAATTAGCTATGACATCTCCATGGAAAAGGTATGCAGAATTTGATAAAGATTGTAAAGGAAGGATACCCTTGACAATGAAAGTCTTGGATATGTTTTTATGAATGTGAAATATGTTGATGTTGCAACGAGCAGATGTCATGATGAAAAGTCATCATAAAAGGTCACTTTATTTTGATGTTAATTTTTAAATTTTTGAACAACATCTGGTTGGATTGAAACATGGCTATCGAAATAGAGTTGTAAATGTCACCTACAACTAGTACTCATGGGAATGAATGGAAGATATTGAAATAGATATGGCTTGGAAGAGATATATATATGAAAAAAAATCCAAATGTGGAATGGAACATCACTTTTTGATACAAAGAAGGATGACATGAATATTGGTTCAACCCTATGGTTCATTGAAAGAAAGTGATGGATGGTTGATTCCCTACGAAGAAAATTTTGAAGATAAAGGCTCCATAATGATGGAGATGAATTTCATGACATTGAAAGGAGGAGCCCTATAAGCAACTAACCGTATCATGATCTCCACCAAAGAGAATATAACTGCTATTCGTAACAAGTACCTAGTTAATAGGGAGCTTCGACAAGTCCCTGGGTAAGAGGGAGATTGGGTATATTCGTTTTATAGGAATGAAAATATATTTCTTAGTTGAGAGGGAGAGATAGACACATCATTCTCATCTTCATGTTGTGAAAAAATAATGGAGTATTGGGTAAGCATTTGAGATTGATTCTGATAATATTTGAGGATGTGGTAGGGCATGTGTAAGAGTAGTCGAAGAGGAAATTCCTTGAGGATGTGTTATTGAAAGATAGGAATTGTCCTAAAATGACATACCTTGTGAAAACCTAGGTGGGGTATGTTCCTTGAGAGACAATGATGATGGTGTCTATTAGTCATTGGTCTCACCAACATTGTTCTCTAATCTTGTGGAGAGATAAAGATGGTGGTTAAGGCCTTGCTATGGGACAATTCTAGTTGGTATGATGAAATGCTCTGGAATAAGCTAAGGAATTGGCTTATGAGATGGCTTACAAATCTGACTCTTCTTATGAGAATTCTTCAGTTTGAGAATTTCCAAGGACCTTGTATAGATTATGAATACCTCCCTAGTTAAGAGGGAGTGTTGAAATATGTAACTAGGTTCAATCTTCCCAGTGACACATGTAATCATGATTTTATGTATTTGATGTAAAGAGAAAAATAGTTTTATTATTGTCATTCTTTAGGAATGGGTTTTGTTGAAGCCTAGAATTGTTCCATTTTTATTATCCTTTTTGTCATCTCATTTCAGCTTTTTCTCATCATTTTAAAATATTCTCAGCATGTTCAAGGTCAAGATCAAATCTTAAAAAGTATTCATCATCCATAGTTAGAATCTATCTTTCTTAATGAATTATAACTAAAACACTCTTATAGTGACAAAATCATAAACATTCTGCAACTAATATCTGTTTTCGTAGAAAAATACATTCTTAATTAGACAAGTTGTAACACTTTGATAAAGGGATGATGACGACTAGGAGGTAAAAAATGTCTACCACATGGATTACCACCTACCAGTATAACTTGGCAAGATACAAAGGTTGAGAAATCTATAAGTCAAATTCAGAGTCAAACTTTGTAAATGATATGTAGAGATCAAATGAAGGCAGCAACAAACATCAAGCGAGCGAGACTGAAGACTGATTAGTTGTTATATTTTAGATCGAACTAAATATCCTATGACTTGCTTTTTCAGTAGCAAGTCATACAGAGATTGAGCCTCAAAGTAAATCGATCTCATAGATATCAAAGAAAATCATGTCGTGTCGACGTCAAACTGTTTAAAATCATTTTATGAATCTTGTATAAATGGATGTAAGCCAAGACCTGAGATAAGAAGGTTTTTATTATTAAGTTTATTGTTATTTCACTGTAAATACCAATACTTTGTTCTAGCTTAATATAAGTCACTCTGTTCTCTATGCATGCATGAAGAACCTATGATTGATAGTTGACTTGCACTCAAGGGAGGGTCCCCCGTTGTGCTGTGAGGTTTTGTTCATAATTTTTGTTTTGCATTACTTGTATTTGCACAATAATTTATTTTCAGAATTTTTTCTTATATTAGTTTCATTTATGATCATTTCTCACTTCTTTCAGAGTAGTCATAAACATAAAAATATTAAAAATATTTTGGTTACTGAATTTATCTTCTTTCTGTTAATTTTTGCAACTAGGGTAAAATTCCACCTTGGAAAACTTAGATGATGATTGAATTGAATTCCTATTTTCGAGAGGACCAAAGTCAACCTAAAGTTCACTTCTTTTGGATAAGAAAAATTTGGTTTTTTAATTTATGAACCCACTCATGTTCATTGGATTACGTTAGCCCTATTCACATGTGCATATTAAATCAGGTCATCCCTAAAGCAAGTGGACCCATTGGAAGGCTATAAATTCAAGTGCCCTCTACCTCATTTGGACACAATGATGAGACACTTTCTCTCTTGGTTTTTGGCTCACACATGTCTGAGGATTGTCCGCAGAGGAATAGGTTTGCTTTGTGGTGAAATTGCAGGGTTAGAGGCTCACATATCTGATTTAGCATTATGGGTCCCAGTCGCAAGCAAAAAACTAGAAGCTTTTGACCCTATTTTCACCCTCACAGGCTCATGAGTGCGAATGGAACCTTCCAGTCACACAAATACCCCTCTGTGCATGGGACTGGGAGGTTATGGTTTTCATAGTATGATATGGCTCATCATGACATGGATCATCATGACATGCCTTTAGTATTTCAGGTATTTCATCCTCTTGTACACATTTCCTAATGATGAGATTTGGACCTGTCTTGTACAATTCTTCATTTACCCATGGATAGGATGCACTCATTTGAATTATCTTCCTCTTTTCTCTAGGAAACAAATATGATGGTAGCTTTCCCGTGGATAAATAATTAGCAATGAATGCAAGCCATGGAGATTTAGTAGGTATTTAAAAATATATTCATTAGGAAAACTATCTTCTATTGGTGTGTCATTGTTATAATTTTGAATTCTAAACAAAAAGTCAGCAACGATGTTTTGTTTTTCAGGTCGATTTGAAATGGTGATAATAAATTCTTGCAATAATAGTAACCATATTGTGATTCTGCCATTAGTAATTGATTTATTCATTAGATATCTAATTGCAAAATGATCTGTGTGAATGAAATTTTCATATCCAGTGATGTAATGTATGAATTTATTAATGGCATGGACTACAACTAAAAACTATTTTTCGGTAACATTATAATTTAACTCTGTTGGAGTCAAATTTTTATTTGTGTAGTAAATGGCATAGGGGGTCAAGTATTTTTGTCCCAATACAGTTCCTAGAGCTGCCTCTGAAGCATCAGTAAAGATATGAAAAGGAAATTTCTATTTTGGTCCTCTTAGGATGGGTGCTTCATAAATATTTTCTCTCAAAGTTTCAAATGCCTTTTGGCACTCAGGATTCCAATTAAATTCACAATCCTTTGTGAGAAATTTAAAGAGTGGATATGCAATCTTTGTGATGTTTTCTATAAATCTTATGTTGTATCCTGTAAAACCAAGAAAATTCCTAACATCTTTTTGACAATTTGGGATTGCTAATTTTGAAATAACTTCAACTGTAGATGAGTCCACCTTAATTCCATTTCTTGAAATATGGTGTCCTACACAATTCCTTCAGTAAAAATCATAAAACATTTTTCATGACTTAATGAGAGATCTAATTCCTTACATATTATGAGAACTTTTTCCAAATTTTCAAGGGCTTCTTCAAAATAATTTCCATAGACTGTAAAATCATCCATATACATTTCCACACAATCATGAATTAAATCAAAGAAAATACCTAATACTACTCTTTGGAATGTTGTAGGTGCATTCAATAATCCAAAATGAAGTACTCGCTAAGCATAAGTTCTCCATGGACATGTAAAGGTAGTTTTGTCTTGATCTTCTGGTGCTACCTGAATTTGATTATACCCACTAAAACCGTCTAAAAATGAAAAATATTTCTTCCCTCCTAGTGTATCTAAAACTTGATCTATGAAAGGTAATGGAAAATGATCCTTTAAATTGGCCTTATTCAATTCCATATAATAAATACACACTCTCCATTTTCCATTATTTTAGGGAAAATTACTAAAGGTGAAACCCATTGACTGTCTGATATTGGATAAATAAAGTTTACATTCAACAGTTTTGTAGTTCTTCCTTTACAATTTCCCTAAGATTTGGATTCATTCTTCTCTGAGGTTGTCGGATTGGTCTATAATTATCCTCAATATAGATGTGATGTATGCAAGTTTCAGGGTTGATTCCTTCCATGTTAGTGTATTCCCATGCATATGCAGAAGAATGTTTTTGTAATGTTCTTATTAATTTCTCATTTCTTATTTTTTATAGATTTGTTTTCACATTTAAAGTTTTACCTGGAAATATTTAAATTTAAGAATTACCAGATTATTCTATAGAATATCAAGACATTTGTTTGGATGATAAATATTCCATATTACATTGTTCCTGAAATTTTTTACTACTCTCACATTGTGAAGATAATTCATGATTTTCTATTGAACTTAGAATTTTATTTTATTCACTAATTTGTGAGATAGTAAAAATCGGCTGTATGTCATTTTTATCATCCATCCATTCTTCATTTTCTACTTCTATAATTTTTTTTTCTGGAGGGTATAATGTGAATTTATTTGTTGAACTTCCATTAGAGATAAACATGTCACCAGATCTAGAACTGATGAAAGCATCAATTTTAGTAAACCAAGGTCTTCCTAATATCAATGTATGTCCTCCTAAGTTATTCTTGGGAGTTAAGATAATAAAGTCAACTGGATATTCCCAAGAATATAAGGATACATAAATTTCTTCTAATACACCATCAGGTTTAATTTACAGATCTATCTGTTAGTTTTAACAATATTGGTGTATATTGATGATTTGGAAGTTTTAGTTGTTCCATAGTTTGTTTACTCATGATATTTATGGCTTCTACTAAGTCGATGATTGTGTTTGGGATTTGGATAACATTGATGTGTGTTTTCGCAATGGGACTTCCTGGATCCAAAAATTTCTGTATTGTTGTTTTTCCCATCATGATATCTGCAATTTTCCCTATTAATTGTATTATTTTTACGTCCTTTGTTTTTCTCCCAGATTTATTTATACTCAACTTTATCATTGTTTTTGCAAGGATTGGAATTTATTTAATGGTTTGTAGCAAAGGAATTTTGATACAAACAATCATCAATTCATCTAATATATCATAGTTAGGCAACATGATTTGTTTTTCTACCCCTTTATCAATTTGTAGTCTTTCAGGGAAAGGAGGTTTTGGTATAGATACCGAAGGTTGCTCTATGATGGGAGTTGAGTTTATTGGATTATCTTGTGTTTGATTTTGAAAAAAAAAATTCTAATGAAGAGATGTCCCTTCTTTAGAATGGTTATTTTTATTTTGAAGATTTTTATCTTGATGAAGAGAAATCTCCTCATCAGAATGATCATCCTTTGCTTTTTCCTGAATAATAACAGAAGGCAACTTATTTTCTAATATTCTACTAGATCTAAGTTGAACATTATTATGATCTAGTGGAGTTATCATATAATTTGGAAAATTTTACCCCTCCATGTTATAAATAGGTTGAGCATTTTTATTGTTTGGGTTTGGAAGTGGTTGAGTAGGTAGTTGGTTTCTCCTTTGTAGAAATGTTAATGAAAGTTGTGGGTTTTGATTTTGAAATTGAGGTTGTTGACTGGTTTGAGTAAAATGTTGTGGTGGAAATTTTGGATAAGATTGTAGATATTGGTGATATTGAGAATATATACCATAAGGATTTTACAATCCTTGTGTCCAAGGTTTGGGTTGAGACCAGGGCTACTGCCATGGAATTGCTGCATTCTAGTTATATTTTCGGGGCTAAGTATATATCTGAATGTTGAAACCTTGAGTTTATGATCCTTGCCATGGTCTTCTAGCAACGAAACAAAGAGGATCTGTCTGTTTCGAAGCTATTTCCTCTTGGTAAATGACTTTAAGACCGAGAATGGAAGGGAATTCTTTCTTTCATGATTTTATGTACATATGACACAAGTTTCTATGATTTTTAAATCAAGAGGGCATTCTCTTAAGGCATGTTTCTTTTTGCACTTAGGACAAAATATAGATAAGGAATCACTTTCAGTTATTTTCTTGTTTTGTAACTGCAAGGTATCTATTTTTTCACTAAGTCTCCCTAAAATATATGTTTTGAACTCATCAAAAAAATTACATATTTCAGCCCTACTTACTGTTCCAGCTGCAGATTTATTAACTCTAGAGAGAGTAAGATCTCTTGAACTCCTCCCAATTCTTGAATTTTCTCTTGAAAGATGTATTCATAATTCATATATGTTAGGTAATGATAGCTGAGAAATGTCTCATTTTCCCTTCATATTAAGAATATCTATCCATTCATCTCTAATGGATTTCAACAAGAGACCTTTTAGAGTATCTTCATCCAAATTTTCCAACTTAGCCCTTTTTAGATTGTAACTGAATCTCTCAATTAGATCCTATAACTTTTCATCTTCTCTTTGCATCATCTTAAAAGCTTCATCTTTATGATTATCATGTGTGCAGTAATCCTTGTATTTTTGTAAGAATGCAATCTTCATTTCTTCCCATGTAGGTTAATTGATTGTGTTATTAAGCCCATGAACCATTTTAATGTTGCATCCTTAAGAGTTGTAGGAAACAATTTTTAATGTTGCATCCTTAAGAGTTGTAGGAAACAATTTTTAATGTTGCATCCTTAAGAGTTTTAGGAAACAATTTCAATTTTTGAGAATCAAGTAAGTAGTCATATGATCTACATAAAAATTTGAATTCAAAAATAAATGTTTCAGGATCTTCACTTATTAATCCATGAAAATTGGGAAGGATGGAGGGTGAGATATTCTTCATTTTGGTAGTAGTATCTTCATCAAGTATAGGAAATCCAACATTATCTATTTCTCCTCTACCTCCTCTTCCTCTATCTCTACCTCGTCCTCCACCTCCAATCATAGGTCCACCTCCTCATAGTCTTAACTAGTCATCATTCACATTTTGTACTTCTCCTTCCCCTTCTCCAACCATTGTAGATTCTTCAGAACTAATATATGATTCTAAATTTGGGATTGTTTGTTCCTCTTACGATTCTTATGGTTCCTCTATCAATGGTATATTAAAGAATACTTATTCTTCTTCCTTACAAGGTATTTCTATCTCCTGGGCTAAAATTTGTACTCCAGTAGAGGTTAGAAAGATTACTCCTTCTGTTGGGGATCTAGGATCTTCTTCTTCCACAATGGCTTCAGTTGATGAATTTGGAGAGTCTCTAGGTTGAATTCTGATCTTAATACCTCAGGA
This sequence comes from Pinus albicaulis, assembly GCA_034641835.2. Lineage (NCBI taxonomy): Eukaryota > Viridiplantae > Streptophyta > Pinopsida > Pinales > Pinaceae > Pinus > Pinus albicaulis. Next base: position 83,874 of record JAXQQM020081910.1, read on the forward strand.
ATTCTATGTCTACATGCTAATAATGGAATACGAGTTTCCGTAGATGGTGTGGCACTACGAGGTCTTGATGGAGTGAATGGCATTGTTGGGATCAAACTTCTGCCTCTAGCTACAAATCCCCTCTAAAATCTCTTTCTCTACGCATGTAATTTTTTTAATGTTTTTGTTTTTGTTTTTTTTTTAATTAATAGATAAGACTCCTATTTACAGTTCCCTGGAAATGATGCCAAAATATTTAGTCAATTTAATGTCTTAAATTGCTATCATAAATTTTTGACTGGAGTTGATAATCTTATGAAATGAAAGTGTGCTATATATGCTAGAAGCATTTTCTTACTTAATTTTATTAGGGTGATTTTATATGTTTAAAGTTGTTTTAAGATTTTGTGTTTATTTTGAATGTTTAAATGAAATTTAGAAACTAAACTTATAATTTGTGAAATGAAATCTAAATTCAACTAAGTTCCAATAATATGATGAAAATCTTATCTTAGCTTGTTAATAGTCAATGACTGATTTTGAGAAAAACTAAAGTTCTAGAAAGAAGAAGGAACTCTAAAGTTAGGATTTTGTATGCTTTTGGAAACCTTATGTGAATGAAATTTAAAACAAGAAATCACTAAAGATTATTCACACTTATTAAAAGAAATACTTTAATGATTGAAAAATAAAACTTGCAATAAGGAAGAAAAGGAAATGTTTTTAAGAAGGAAAACCAATCTATGATAAACTTATATTGCATGAAAAGAAATTAATCTAAATGATGATAACTTAAGCTATAATAAATTAATCTATGCCGGCTACTATCATAAATTGTCTATAAATCCAACCAATCATAAATAAAGCATCTATCTTAACATAATGATATTCAACAAATGATGCTAACAAATAGTGAAATAACAATGATAAACCTAATCATCTACACTATAGAAATCCGAAAATAATTACAATGTAAATGAAAGAAAAGCGTATGTCTACAGTATGAAAGTAAAGCGTGTATTTGGACTAAGAAATGCAAATGAAAACATAGTAAATCTATGCTATAAATCGAAATGGAAACAGAGCATGTATCTTTGTGAAAAATCTAGTGAAAGCATGAAAAAATGAACTATGAAAGAAAAATAATTTAAATGAATAAACCTCTTCTGTGTAGGGGCCCTCCAAAACAGAGTGGCTTCTGATCTATTCTTTACTAGCTACACATTAAGATTCCAAAACTCTTCCTTCTTCAATTAGTGAATAAAAACAGAGTTTAAGAATATAAAAATATTGCAATAATTCGAACTTGTTTCACAATTACACAGCCTGGTATTTATAACAGTCTTGTATTAAATGCTTGAGGCTTTTACACCTTTTGAGATTAAGAAAAATATGTATGGAACCCTAAACAAAAATGTGAATTTCATTGCTTCACGCTCACTTGTTCAGGTTCCTATTTTGACTTTCCCTTTGACCATAATCCTAGGCACTTTCTTCCTTGATTCTAGATAGATGGATAGGATAGGATCGTTGACCAGATCATTTATTAACTACCCATATGTTTTGATTCTTCATTGATTACTCAGAACCCGCTGAACCGTGGCGGTGGCTATAGAAACTAAGTTTAGCTGCAAAATTGCATTAATTCCGTACCTAAATAAAAATTATATTCTAACAATAAGGAACATTTGAAAATATGACAAATATATCATTAGGATACCTTACCAGGCTAAAATGTGTATGTCAATACATTTTTGAGCTTATGGAGTTGTTAAAAATAAGGAAAGATAGTGAAAATGGATGTCAAAATTGAGGCAGTCTTGAGGCTCCACACGTCCCATCTTATGTTCGTAGATGATTTAATGTTTGGAGGCATGCTCAACAATGATGAATGGTGGCACACACATGATATGCTAATGACCTTTAGCAAGGCATCGTGTATGAATATGAGCAAGGATAAATCTGTTTTGACTGCGAGGACCTTGAGAAGTATTGTTGTAAGGATACTGGTGAAATTTTTGGGATCAATAGGAGACCGCTCAATGAGGGAATGTTATATTTATGATTCCAAATTTTAGACAAAAAATATAGGATAGAAGACTGGGATTGGCTACTGAACATATTCAACAGGAGAATCACTAGATGGATAAATTGAATTGGCTGACAATTGGCGGAAGAATGGTATTGGTTAAAGTGGCACTCCAAAGCTTGGTGGTATACTGGATGCACATGTTCCCTATCCTTGTTGATATTTGTATCAAAATTGAAATTCTCATGGCCTGATCCATTTGTTCTGGTGCACATAAGCATATGAAAATTCATCTTTCTCAATGGAAAGCGTTGGCCAGACCGACTAATATGGGAGGATGGGGCATACTCAACACTCGCAATTTCAATTGTTCTTTGTTGATTAAAATCCTTTAGAGGGCTACAAATGAAGACGAGATATGGAGAAAAATAATAATGGATAAATACATGAAGGGCTATTATCTCTCAGCATGGATCACAAGGGGAGTCAATAGAACAAGTAAAGCCTCATATTATTGGCGCAACATGATGTTGAGCAGAAAATGGATGCTAAGTTCAATGAAATGCAAAATTGGAGAAGGAAATTTGGCAGTGGTTCGCCTGGATGTAGTTATTGGTTTTCTGGGTAATCATTCATTATTTGAAGATCTCACTCGCTCGCTCATATCAAAGGTGATCACATGCTTTGATCAACTAGCTTCATATCCTAACAATTCACCAATTGGCCCAAGTTGGAAACGAGCTGCTTCTTTGGGTCTTTTGGAAAAATTGGCATTGGAATGGGATGTGTACATTACCAATCTATATAGCTATGTAGAAGTGATTGGGTCTGGGGAGGATACTCTTCAATGGGAGAACACTTGGAAAAATGGATTACGATCGGTAAGAGGTATTTACTCTATCATTCCCCTACATGTTTTTAATATTCTCATTCATAAATGGTTCAATTAGGTCTAGTCATGGGATACCCCTCATAAGATCATCTGTTTCGCTTGGCTGGTCATCAACCACAAAATCTTGACTTAGGATTTTATTAAGAAGAAAGGGTTTATCGGTCCTGTAATTTTTTTTTTCTGCCAACAATAGGAGGACATCACCCATTTATTTATGAGTTTCTCATTTTCATCAGAGGTATGGCATGAGGTAACAAATATTTTAAATTTGGGCTATCCCTCACTATGTGGTTCACTGACCATCTTCATCAGTAAATGGATTGATGAACACACAGAGTTTCGATCTCTCCCTCTCTTTATTTACTGGGTGATTTGGAGATGTAGAAATGCAGCCATTTTTGAAGTTCCTGTTCCCTCAGTGTGGAGGGAAACCTGGAAGATTATCACTTATTTCTATGATATTGGACTGAAGAAGACTAGAACCAAAACAAGGAAGATACTTTACAAGGATACCAAATGGATCTATCCATGGGGCTCTTTTGATGGTGCATGTCAAAATAGACACTATGGTTGTGGTGCCATCATTTCTATGGAACCAGGGAATTTATTTCATATATGGTGGAACATAGGTATAGGTACCAAAAACAAAGTTGAGGTTATTTCCCTTTGGGAAATTTTATCCTTTTCTTCCTGGATGGGTTTGGATAGTATATCCATCAATGGAGATTCCAAAACCATTATTGATTGGGAGATGAATCACTCTCATTTCCAGCCTCCTATTTTTTCCAACTGGATGGAGCATATCCACCAAATGTCGGCTTCATTCATGTCGACCAACTACAACCACCTTTAGAGGGAAGAGAATCATATGGCTGACCTATTGTATAAAATAGGAATTTAGTCGATGTCGGGCAAGATATACTATGCAGCCTATCATCTGAACTGCCTCCCGCATTCGGGAAGTATTGAATCTGTTTAGGACACCTACTCTATTTTTTGTTTTTGTTTTTTTGTTTCTATGTTTTTTTATTTGAAGCAAGATGATTCAGGTATGCTGGATTCAAAAGCTCAGAAGAAATGCAGAACTGGACAACTTAATTACTGTATGGATTAATGTAGGAACACTTCTTTTGTTTATTGACAAACAATTATCCACTATTGGTAAGACATAGGGGAATGAAAACTCTGTTGTATAATCTCACTGGAATAGTGATGTAACAATTCAAACTGTGTGTTGCCTTTTTATGAATGAAAAAGAACAACACTTTTTTTGTTTTAAAAAAAAAAGTTGGTGCAAAGGGCACAACATATTCATTCTTTACCACTACAAATGGAATATTTGCAAGGGAGTTGGTTGGCATTATTCATGAAGCTAGGCAACGTTTTAATCCTGAATTGGCTACAATGGCTTGCGGAGGTGGAGGTGGTAGTGGGGATACATTTAAAACTTATGCTTTGATGTTATATATGACGCTAATTTGCATTAGCTCTCTAACATGAATCATCTCTATGAAGCAGGTTTTGGAGGAGGATATCGTGGGTGTGGTCGAGGACAAGGAGGATATGGAAATTATACCATTATTTCACGCTCAAACACTATTCCTCTTGGTAAATTTGTGCATAGGAAATGCTAGATTTAATACAGTTGCGACTCTGTTAGGGAGCACATTCAAGAACAATATGATATTTGTGTATCATAGTATTTTTGAATACTTATGGAAGCTATAGATTTTACCCATTTTAATAGTTTAAACCGAGATATACACAATTTGGTTTGGATAGAGGTGAATTTCAACTTCGATTTTCTCGGTCCTCTCTTTTACATGGGTTGAGTGGTCGTTGATATGTCACACGTTGTCTAACCGAATCAAATCCAAGGCTTATGTGGGACTTTGCCTTGTTATATTGTAAGTGACTATTTGTGTTAGATGACGGTTGACAAAAATAGTCCGTGTAACTGACTATTGGGGTTTGAAAATCATTATTTTGAAGCTATGCCAACATGGTTCAGTGAAAGTTGCTTATTTCACGTAAAAAAATGCAAGTCATCAGTGGCATGTGAGTGTTTAAAATTTTAGTAATATTAATGTATGTAACATTGCTTTTGTTTTTGTGGGCTTCATTGATTTTTAATTCGATAGTGTCAGATGTCATTATTTATAGTACATATTGTTATCCTACTTTGTCATATTCTAAATATTGTTAAATACCGTGTCACATTATATTAAAGATAAATTTACATAGCATTACTTCGACATGCCATATTTCTTTGTCATAATCTACATATTGTTAAATACCTTGTCACATTCTATTAAAGATAAATTTACATAGACAATGTTGCTTTTTGTTGTATTTGTATCCATGCAAGCATTGATTATTTATCATGTTGGCTTATTCACTCCTATTTTATGTAGCAATACTATCCTGCTACTAAAGAATCAACTGAAGCACTTCTTATTGAAGCAAATGTTCTTATTAAAGACAAACTTGCAAGACATGAAATGACTGGTCTGAAGTTATTATCTTCATCAAATGCTTGTACCTCAAATGCGTGTACATCACCTGAAATGGTAAGACTACATGCAAACATCTTTATCTATCTATTTAACACAACTTTTATTTTTTTTTGACTGAAATGTGATGCAAATTGTTTTATTCTTTGATTTTGATATGTTCAGATAAGATTATTGGATTATTACCTCTAGCTATGAGGATTACAAATTCCAAATAGTTATATAGTCATCGAATAATACATATTGTTGCTTTTGTATGTACTGTGATTTAATAGAAAATATTTTCAAATCTATGTGAATTAACAACATTTTGTGCAAATTTTTCATTTTTCTTCTTTGGGCACCACTTCTTTAATGCTATTAAAAGCACTTCATGTGAGTATTTATCCGAGTCATTGGCTTTGCTTAAGAGGGAAAAGCGTTTATATTTTTTAATGCTATTAACACTATTAAAATAACTTGTAGTTATCTGGCTTTGCTAAAGAGGGAAAAGTGTTCCAATATAGAATATCGGGAAGTAAAACCTATGGTGTTGGGGCTTCTATTCCCATTTCTCCATGACTAATTTCATTGAAAGAAACAAATAAAATCCATGACTAATTTCATTGAAAGAAACAAATAAACATTACCGACAGGGACTACTGGTTGCATGCAACACTTGTGTGACTAATGCATTTAGTTCAATGTGAATTTTTTTTTAGCATGCAGTTTCAAATGTATGTCCATGTTTTTTTCCATTTTGTGAAAATGATTTTTGAATTGCTACACTAAACTATAAAGTATTTTTTTTGTTGGTTTGCGATTGAAAGAAAGCTAGACAAAGAAGTTGAGAGAGAAAAACCCTACTCTACCTATTACCAATTTGAATTTATAAATTCGAATAAATTCAATTTTTTTGTCAGAATTAGTAAAGGAAGGATCAATAATTTTGACACGATTTAACAAGCAAGTAGTATAGACATACATGACCTAACTTGTTAGGTTATCCATTACACTAAAACCCACATGCATTAGTACACTTACTGTTGGAACGGGGCTCTCTAAGCTGTGAATTTTGTATTTTTTTGTATTAATTAGTCTAACGCAGGGGTTTTGGGGCGAGTTAAAGCCCCAAATGCATTGTAATGGGACAAAGAGTAGACCTAGAGTCCGCAAACCACGGTTTGCGGATCATGGGATAGCATAGGCTACATCGATATAAATAGATGAATATTTTGAGTCTAGAGGTAGGCATGAACTAAGATTGATGCTACATGCGAACTGTTAGATTTGTTCTGGGTTGTTTTGGGTAAGGACTCCTGCTAGTAGTGTTGTGAAACCAGCTCCAAAAATAGAAGAAAAGAGATATCAATGCCTTAGAAATATGCCACTTTGAGGGGGCAACCTCCAATACATTACATGAATGAAAAATTCTTGGATGATACAAATGAAAAAACCTCCTTTCTATATATAAGAGTCCATGGGGCCACAATGTAATCTTAGCTGACCTAACAATAATAATGTAAGGGCATAATAATAACAATATGGGGGTTACAGGGGTACAACAATAACAATAAGGGGGGCTACACTAACATAATAAGGGACTACAATATTAATATAGGGACTTAACATGCCCCTCTCCTTCAAACAAGTGTTGTCCTCAACGCTTGATTATTTCTTGATGCTTCTGTATAAAAGTCTCCTCCTCCCATGTGGAATCTTCTACAAGAATGTTCTTCCACTTGCTGAGATACTCTAAAATTGATCATACTTGTTGATTTCTTGTTTCAGTGACTGCTTCAAAACTTCTTTTGATGTGATGTTGATCTTCCTATTGTTTTATTAGATTCTACACCAAAGTTAGGTTATCCTTTGAGAGTTGGAGAACTTGTTGTTAATGCTCGATGTGATCTTCCACTAATTTATCATCCATATTAGCTATTATTTTATCCTTCAAACCATCCAAATTAGCCTCCATTTCTGCTTTTAAACCATCTATGTCATCTTTGGTTGCTCTTCGTAAGATCAAAATTTGTTGCTCATACTGCAATTCTTCCTCTTCATGCGTCACACTTTTTGAGGGCTTAATGGATATGGAATTATTTTTTTGAGGCATTATAGAACCCAATGCTACTAAAAATTCTAAAATATGCCCTTGGAATCACTTCAAACTATTTTTTCAAACAAACGTTATGCAATTTTAAAAACCAAATGGACACATTTTTCTTGCTTTTGAGAAGCTCGATATTGAAACTGAATTATCTATGTGATTTCAGATCCTAAATAATTGAAATTTTGCCTTATAGTAGCCCTATGAATCTTGTTTTGAATGCCACAGGTCTGACCTGATTTGGACTCTTCAAGTCAAATTTATTTCCAATCTCCCACAATGACCTAATTATGGACTGGTTCAGTAGAGCGAAATTGTACGACTTGCCATGTGTCACTATTTCCTCCTTCAGCTCTAAAATTTATAGAAAGGAAACTAAAGTCCGTGTACTTGCAGCCACTTTTTACAGAATCTCAATCCGACGCTCAGAGAGAGAGTTATGACATTTTTCCCACGGTCACCTCTTTGAGATGAAATTCAGGAGCCTGAAACAATCCTAACTTCCACAGATCATATCTCAAAAAATATTGCGAACCAAGATCTGAAATTTTTACAAGAGGTTCTTTAGGATTTCGGCTTCGCTCTGTGCAAGTTTCAGCTTCTGAAACCTTGTAGAAAAAAATTTATACTGAAAATTCCGTGATGACCTATTTAGGTTAAATTTAGGAGCCAGCAAAAAGACCTAACTTTCATAGATCATGTCTCCGAAAATTTTGCGAAACAATGTCTGAAATTTTGCGACGATGTTCCTCAGGATTTTGGCTTCGCACTCTAAAAAATTCAGCTTTTGAACCTTGGTATAAAAAACATTATAGCGAAAATTCCACGATGACCTGTTTGGAGCAGCAAAACCCTAGAATCCAAAGCTCTGATACCAAATGTTGTGAAACCAGCTCCAAAAATAGAAGAAAATAGATATCAATGCCTTAGAAATAAGCCACTTCAAGGGGGAAACCTCCAATACATTACATGAATGAACAATTATTGGATGATACAAATGACAAAACCTCATTTCTATATATAGGAGTCCATGGGGCCACAATGTAATCCTAGCCGAACTAACAATAATAATGTAAGGGCACAATAATAAAAATATGGAGGTTACAGGGGTACAACAATAACAATAAGGGGGGCTACACTAACATAATAAGGGACTACACTATTAATATAGGGACTTAACAGCTATGTGCGCGGAGATCCTCAGTCCTGCTATGTGCGGACCCCGCCAGGCTGTGTGCACGGGCTAGTTTTGGGTTGTAATTGGGTTTTTGGATGCTAATGTATGCAGAATATAGTTGAAGTATCTTTATGATATTTGGATCTATTTTGTTTACTGTTGATGCGAGTCTATGGTATATGTTTAAGCTGTTAATACATATGTGCTATCTGTTTATGCTGCGAATGTATATGTATCTGTGTTTATGATATTATGTGTTGGTAATTACTAATACACACATGGATGCGAAATTATTGACTAGATCTGTGAATGGTAATAGTTATGTTATGGTTAATAAATGATTATACTGTTAAAAGCCTGCGAATAGACTTGCTCTGTGCAAATCAGATAAGTTGTGAACGCAAATCTTCTTCACATTAACTACTCTCTCCCAAGGTGCGGAAACCTAGTTCCAGCACTCTCCCATACTACTTCGGGTGAGACCTTGGCCTGCGAAAGTAGGTCATTGCCAAAAGGGCCAGTAGTATAGGGGTTTGTTGGCAAACTTTAACCTTTGAACCTGGGTAAGGACACCTCAAGGAAACACTTACAAACCATTATCATTACCTCTTTTTAAGTGGTCCCCAAGTGGATCCCATAGTGGCGGTTAGTCCACGTGATCGATTGCCAACAATATGAGTGTGAAAATCCAACACCCTCCCTCAAATGCAAATCTGGGAAGCAAACATGGGCCAAAGCTTAGGCTCTAATAACATGTTAGGTACCAAAACCCACAAACATTAGTAATCTTCCAAACCATTATCATTACCTTTTTTTAAGTGGTCCTAGTGTGGATCTTAGAGGAAGATTAGCCTACTTGTTCCCAATGAGATGAGTCAAACCATTATCATTACTTGTTTTTTAAGTGGTCCCAAGGTGGATCCTAGAGTGGCGATTAGTCCACTTGTTCCCAACAAGATGAGTGTAGAAATTCAACACAACTAAAAACACCAAAAACATTACCTTTTTTTAAGTGGTCCCAAGATGGATCCTAGAGTGGCGATTAGTCCACTTGTTCCCAACAAGATGAGTGTAAAAATTCAACACAACTAAAAACACCAATGTGATTAGTTCGCTTGTTCCCAATAAGATGAGTGTAAAAATTCAACACAATTAACAACATCAATGATATTAATTGTGGTGACAATTTTAAAACTTAACAACATCAATGTTGACAATTTAAAAATTCAAATTCAACCCAACTAAGAACACCTATGTTGATTGTGATGACAATTTAAAAACTCAGAATTCAACAACTAACAACACCAATGTTGATTGTGATGACAATTTAAAAACTCACATAAAAGAATCTTTTTGAAATTTCCGAAATGTGTGAAAATAATGTCTTTCTAGAGATAATTGTGAGAAATTTTTGTTCCTCAAATGGCTTGAAGCTTTAATAAAGATCTTGGAAAAGACAAAATTTCCGGATTGTTCAGTGTGGTGACAATTTAAAAACTCAGATAAAAGTGTTTTTCCGAAATGTGTGAAGATAATGTCTTTCTACAAATAATTGTGAGAAATTTTTGTCTCCCAAATTGCTTGAAGCTTTAATAAAGCTATTCGAAAAGGCAGAAATTCCAAATTGCCTATTCCAAGGCATATAACTAGATTCAATGGAGTGGATTAGATATCGTTTATCTTGTAATCGTTATTATTATTTTTTGTTTTGTTATATGAGGAACTTAGGTCGACGTAAGCTTTTAACTAGATGAGGCAATACTCCATACCTCCCTCTTAATCTTAAACTCCAAGAGAATTAACAACCGATACCAACTCCAAGAGAATTAACAGCCGAAACCATTTATTAGACTTGGGAAAAAGTTTAAACTTGGAATCTTGCTATACAAACCGATCCGTCCCTTGGCACCTGGCTTCCTCCCATCTTAATTATTTTCCAGACTTTACAACTTTTTTGCTGCACGCCTTTCCAGAGAGTCGATTTTAGAGAACGTGGCTCGACATCAGCACTTAATACATGTCAGAAATTTCTAAACTTATTATCTTAGAACTTCGTGGCCCGGAAGCCCGTGAAAACAGTAGTTTCAGGCAACCAACAGTGCATTAATAAAACTATAGCTGCACAAATATGGATAGCCATAATTTTCACTATTACTTGAAATTTCCAATGTACAGGGCTGTACACACTTATCAAATCTGGTTTTAATGAACCCATTGTCTTTTTAAAGCACGGTTTTGTAATAGGTGAGTTAGTGCGATGTAGTAGGAAGGTCATCATCGGCGCAAAGAATTGAAGAAAATCACGTTAATATTCGCCTTTCCTTTACTTTTCTACAAAAATTAGTTGTGAACTCTAAATGAATTTTTGATAATAGAATTATTTTATGTAAAGAAGCGGCTTCATGGGAATCAACCATACGGACGAGGTACCGAGTTTTACTAGTGGAGACACGTAGTGAACGCCGTGGCTGGAGACTTCGCTCCATAAAACCGGATCATTATTTTCTAGGCTATAGAATAATTGATGTGTGTTATGAGGTTGTATATGTTTATACTGCACAATAGCATTAATTATTGTTGTGCATTAATTATTCTATAACCTAAAAAAATATGTAAATACGTATTGCCCATAAAAAGAAATGCTCAGGCAGTAAATACTACAGCCAGATAACCGGCTTAACTAGCTGTACGCATTCAACATTTTCTTTTCCAAATACCATCGTTGAATGATTTCGAACTAATTCCAAGTTTATCTCTACAGAACTATAGAGATGACAACGAAGACTTCAAAAGTCCGCAATTCATCACTCAAATATTTTGGAGCATCATTAGTTATACTCAAATCTGTGTTAAGCTTCACTTAACTCTCGCATACAAAATATGATAGTTTTAGAATTGGATGGATTCAGGTACGAGATTTCGAGAATGGTCATATATTATGTACCAAAATTCTGGTCATATATTATGTACCAGTTTAAAAGATGTTCAAGAACAGTTTATTACATTTTGTCTATACTAAGGATTGACGCCCAATTGTCAATTCAATATACTGTTAGAATTTTAATTCCAACGGCTGGCACAGAACAACAGGAAAACAAAGTAAATGGTAATGGAAATGAAGAGACAGCAGAAGCCGCGACATCAATTATGATGTGAGGAGTTTGAAGAACGGTGGCAACAATCTCCAGTTCTGATCTCTACGCAACCATGTATACTTATTTGCAGCAACCACCAGCATTCGATTCTAAGCCAACCACATTTATTGCACCGCCAACACCATTCCGTGGGTACATCCAACCTTGAGGAGCAAAGGGAAAGGCACCCACTGGAATGAATGATGTCACCCCACCTTTTTGGACCCACAACAGCGGTTCCCGGAGGTAAAGGGAACTCACGTGAAGGTCTTCCAAGCAGCCCCCAGAAAGCATAAATGGAAAAGGTTTTAAACCTTAGGATAAAGTTTAAATGTTTGTGAAATGTTTTGATTGCCGCATATGTTTTATTTTTTAACGTTGGGTTAATTGTTTTTACCGCGGTACATTTATTTTAACTTTGGTTATATATTATAAATATGAAATATTTATAATATATAATATTGTAATGTTTCATATATATATGCCGTGAGTGCATTGTATTGTGTTGTTGTGTATTGTAATTTGCCCGAAGGAAGAAACAGAGAAAAAGAGAGCAATTTTGTTGTGAGTGAAACAGTGAAAGATTGAGCTGCGTGTGTAGCAGCCAGCAGAAGTTTATTTTGTAAATCCAGAACATAGTTATTCTGAAGAAGTTTTTTTTTTTTTTTTAATTTCTATAATTGTTTAGCAGTTTAATGAAAAGAGTTTTTACTCCACGTCTCTGTGCATAATTTTTTTTAATCTCTGTGTTGTGGAAGAGGAATTATTTTCCTCTCTGTTGTTCGGAATTGCTCAGAAATTCCAACATGGTATCAGAGCTAGTATAGGCGCTCAGTGAACAAAGCAGAGGTCGCTCTTCACTGCAGAAGCTGTAAGAAGTTTATTTAAATAGATTTCTCCAGCAGAGAAAGCTTCTGTTTGTTTTTTTTTAAACACGATCAAGGAAATTGTCTGGTTTGCGCAGTCACGATGGCAACAACAGGCATCAGCCCGATGAATCCCCAAATTCCACAGTTTAATGGGAAGAACCATGAATATTGGGATATCACGATGAGAGCATTGTTTGCTTCATAGGACATATGGGAGCTAGTTGAGAATGGCTACCTAGAACCAGCAGACGTAGCAGCACTGGCTGCTTTGGCAACAACAGAAAGAGATTTGTTAAAAGATAATATGAAGAAGGACTCCAAAGCCCTCTTCTATCTTTTTCAATCTGTACATGAGAGTATTTTTCCAAGGATTGCAGCAGCAACAAAGTCTAAGGAGGCATGGGATATTCTCAAGATAGCCTATCAAGGCATGGAGAAGGTGAAGACAACAAAGTTGCAAATGCTGGGGAGAGATTTTGAAACTCTCTGTATGAAAGAGTCTAAAAATATAGACTCATTTTTAACTCAAATTATTGGGTTGGTTACCCAGATAAGGTCTCATGGAGAGACACTTTAAGAAAGAAGAATTGTGGAGAAAATATTGAGAAGTCTACACTCAAGATTTGATGCCATAGTAGTGGAAATAGAAGAGACAAAGGATCTCTCACAATTTACAGTGGATGAGTTGAGTGCATCCTTAATGTCTCATGAACAGAGACTGAACAGAGGAACAAATTCCTCATTAGAACAAGCTTTCAAGACTCAAATGTCTTTTGGCCGAAGCAGAGGTCAAGGCAGAGAAAACAACAGAGGAAGAGGCAGAAGCTAAAACAGAGGAAGAAACAACCTTGCAAGTTCGAGTGGAAGAAGCAGCAATCAGAACCAGAATGAAGGCTCAAGCCAACATCAAGCTCATGGACAAAGGTATGATAAATCCCAGGTCCAATGCCATTATTGCAAGAAATATGGGCATTATGCCAATGGATGTAGGAAAAATAAAAATGACATGAATAATAGGTAGAATGCTAATTTTGCAAAAGAAAATAAGAACCAGAGTAATGTGCTGTTAACATGTAATGTAGCACAAGATAGACAAGATGATGTATGGTTCTTAGACTCAGATTGTAGTAACCACATGACTGGAAACATAGCAATGTTTTCCAATCTTGATGAAAATGTTAAATCTGAAGTAATAACAATAAATGATAGTAAGATCTCTGTTAAGGGAAAAATCAGAGTCAGTATCATGGCAAGAAATGGAGAACAAAAGTTTGTGCCATATGTATGTTATGTACCTGGCTTGAAATGTAATCTTTTGAGCATTGGACATCTCATTGACAAGGGCTACAATGTATTTTTAAAAGATGATGTGTGCACAATAATGGATATACCTCCAAGCAAGAAAGTCATTGTAGAGGTGCAAATGACAAGCAATAGGATGTTTCCTCTCAAGCTCAGAGCAAACTTGAAGGAAAGAAGGAATGTAGCAGCTATAACATAAGAGGTCTTTCAAGAGGAAGTGAAAGATGAAAACTGGTTATGGCACTTGAGATTTGGACATCTCAATTTCGGAGGCCTGAACTTGTTGCACAGAAAGGGAATGGTAAAAGGATTACCACTGATTGAGAAACCGAACAACCTTTGTGAAGGCTGCATCTTGGGCAAACAACACAGAGAAATCTTTCTAGTAGGAAAGAGCATAAGGAAAAAATCACCCTTAAATATAGTCCATTTAGATTTGTGTGGACCAATGCAAACGCCATCTTTAGCTGTCAACAAATATGTTTTGACATTCATAGATGATTACACCAGAAAGACATGGGTGTATTTCTTGAAATAGAAGAGTGAAGTGTTTGAACATTTCTACCACTTCAAAGCTCATGTTGAGAAGCACAGTGGGCACTACATCAAAGTGATAAGGACTGATAGAGGTGGAGAATACATCTCCAAAGAGTTCCTATGTTTCTGTAGGGAGAATGGCATACATAAATAGTTTACTACAATGTACACACCTCAGCAAAACGGTGTTCCAGAAAGGAAAAACCGGACCATCATGGACATGGTCAGGTATGTTGAAGGAAAAACATTTGTCAAATGAGTATTGGGCTGAAGCTGCAAATTGTGCAACATACATCTTGAATAGATGCCCAACCAAAGTTGTCATGAATAGAGTTTCGGAAGAAGCGTGGAGCGACATAAAGCAGCATGTCACCCACATGAGAGTATTCGGTTGTGTGGCTTATGCACACATTCCGGATCAGCTAAGAAAGAAATTGGACGGTAAGGGGTATAAATGTATCTTTGTTGGATATAGTGATAAGTCCAAGGCATACAAACTCTATAATCCATCCACCAAGAAAGTAATAATAAGCAGAGATGTGCAGTTCATTGAAGAAGAAGCTTGGGATGGAAGCTTAGAGAAAATGGTGAATGTGAAGACATGTGTGTCTCACGAAGAAGAAGAGGAAGGGACAAAAGCAAATAATTCTTCCTTGGTGGCTCCTCCTCCACCACCACAAGCACAACAAACCACACCACAAGCTGGAAATAGAACAGCCTTGAGAAATCAAGGAAGTGTTTTTTCAAGCACACCACCGGGAATGGAAACTCCATCGAGTTCAAGTGGAACTCCAAGTACACCAAGAAGACCAAGATTCAGAAATCTGAATGAGATTTATGAACAAGGAGAGGTAAATGATAATGCCACTCTGAACTCTTTATTTTCTTTGTATTGTCATGTTGATGACCCAATTCATTTTGAAGATGCTGTAAAAGAGGAAAAATGGATTGAAGCAATGGATGAAGAAATTGGTGCAATAAAAAAGAGTAATACATGGGAGTTAGTGGACCTCCCTAAAGGAAAAGAAGTAATTGGATTAAAATGGGTTTATAAAACCAAGAGCAATGCTGAAGGCAAGATTGAAAGGCACAAAGCAAGACCTGTTGTCAAAGGCTACAAGCAGCAATAAGGGAGAGATTATGAGAAAACTTTCACACCAGTTGTAAGGATGGAAACAGTGAGAACATTGATGTCCATAGCAGCACAACACAAATGGAAGGTTTATCAAATGGATGTTAAATCTACATTCCTGAATGGAGTGTTGAGAGAAGAGGTATATGTTGAACAACCTCCAGGCTATGAGATTGAAGGCCAAGAGCACAAAGTATGCAAGTTGAAGAAAGCTCTTTATGGGCTGAAGCAAGCACCAAGAGCATGGTATAGTAGAACAGATGCTTACTTGACATAAAATGGATTTGAGAAATGTGATGGAGAACCCACACTCTACATAAAAGAAAATGATGGTAAGATTCTTATTGTTGTTTTATATGTAGATGATTTAATTTTTACTAGAAATGAAGTTTTTCTCATTGTTGATTTTAAAATAGTCATGAAGAGTGAATTTGAAATGACTGATTTGGGTTTTTTGGGATATTTTCTTGGAATTGAAGTAGAGAAAAATGAAAATGGGATTTTTATTTCCCAAGAAAAATATGTTGAAGAAGTGTTGAAAAAATTCAACATGCAGAACATCAAGGCAGCTGTAACTCCAACTGTCATGGGGTTAAAATTAAGAAAAGAAGACAACAACAAGGATTTTGATCCGACATTGTACAAGAGCATAGTTGGCAGCCTCATGTATTTGACTGCAACTAGGTCGGATATTATGCACGCTGTAAGTTTAATCTCCAGATTTATGGAAAGGCTGAAAGAGACTCATTGGCAGGCAGCCAAGAGGATTCTAAGGTATGTGAATGGAATGAAGGGGTATGGTATTTTATACTCCTCATTTGAAAATTTTAAATTGACTGGTTACACTGACAGTGATTGAGCTGGAAGTGTAGATGACAGGAAGAGCACTTCTGGATATGTGTTTCATTTGGGATCGAGAGCCATCTCATGGGCTTCCAAGAAGCAACTAATAGTTGCTTCATCAACAGTAGAGGCAGAATATGTGGCAGAAACAACAGTAGCATGCCAAACATTATGGATGAGAATAATGCTTAGAGATTTATGTCATGAGAAGGACAAAGAAACGACAATTTATTGTGATAACAACTTAGCGATATCTTTATCAAAGAATTCTATCTTCCATAAGAGAAAAAAGCATATTAATGCAAAATTTTATGTTATACGTGAACTAGTTAATAATGGCGAAATTGTTTTGCAACACTGCAGGACAGAGGAACAGTTTGTTGATAGTTTGACAGAGCCATTAACACATAAAAGTTTTAATTATTTAAGGAAATGCCTGGGTATGTAAGAAAACCTAGCATTTGAAATTAAGGGGGAGTGTTGGAATTTAATTCCAACTACCCGCACAGAAAATCAGGACGGAAAAGTAAATGGTGATGGGAATGAAGAGACAACAGAAGCGGTGACATCAATTATGATGTGAGGAGTTTGAAGAACGGCGACAGAAATCTCTAGTTCTGATCTCTACGCAACCATGTATACTTATCTGTAGTAATCACCAGCATTCAATTCTTAGCCAACCACATTTATCACACCGCCAAAACCATTCTGAGGGGACATCCAACCTTGAGGAGCAAAGGGAAAGTCACCCGCCGGAATGAATGACGGTACCCACCTATTTGGACTCACAACAATAGTTCTGAGAGGTAAAGGGAACTCACGTGAAGGTCTTCCAAGCAGCCCCCGGAAAGCATAAATGGAAAAGGTTTTAAACCTTAGGATAAATTTAAAATGTTTGTGAAATGTTTTGATTGCCGCATATGTTTTATTTTTTAAGGTTGGGTTAATTGTTTTTACCGCGGTACATTTACTTTAACTTTGGTTATATATATTATAAATATGAAATATTTATAATATATAATATTGTAATGTTTCATATATATATGTCATGAGTGCATTGTATTGTGTTGTTGTGTATTGTAATTTTCCCGAAGGTAGAAACAAAGAAAACAAAGACAGAGAGAGAAATTTTGCTATGAGTGAAACAGTGAAAGATTGGGTTGCCTGTGTAGCAGCCATTAGAAAAGAGTTTAGCAGTAATTGTTTCACTATTACTGCACAGAGTTTTCATTATTTCTGTAATTGTTTAGCAGTTTAATGAAAAGAGTTTTTACTCCACATCTCTGTGCATAATTTTTTTTAATCTCTATGTTGTGGAAGAGGAATTATTTTCCTCTTTGTTGTTCGGAATTGCTCAGAAAATCCAACATATACATAATCAGTTGACATAAGAGACAAAAAGTACTCCCCAGAAACTTAAAAAACTTTGAATAACATCCAAAATTACTTCCAAAACTTCTAAAGCACTGTCCAAAAGAGGCCCGTTCAAAAAAAAATACTTCCCCAATGGGTAAAAACATTAGTGTAATCCCTTCACAGTACCTGCACTTCACCAAGTATCTACCAGCTGTAGTGCACTCTAAAACATCAAATATCAGTAAAAATCTACTATAATTCAAAATGACAATGGCTATATAATCCTATAGAACTGCATCTAGAGAAAATTTATAGCCCCTATAGCTCCCCTCCCACCCGAGTCATATAAACCATAGTGCATATTCCCAAATTCACCCTTTTCTTCCTATAAATGTGATTGAAGGGTATATCAAAGAAAATTTTTCTGAGCACAGTAATCCTATCCATCCAGGACCCCATATTACCAGGATTTAAGCTAGTACCCTTGTTAAGGTATTCAATTAATACTTTTGAATCTCCATAAACCCACAACTGCTTGACTCCAAGTCATAACGCAAACCACAGTAAACCCCAGCAAGCTAGTAGTTCAGCCCGCATATTGGTACCATTCCCACCATGCCAGTACATATTATAGTGGCAATTAGGTGAAATCCTGAGCCAAGCACTGCACCCACATCTGGAAAGTTGGGAGGACCATCAAAAAATCCCATCGGATAATGAATTTCCACAGGCCACATTCTCTTTGACAGGTCCTCCGGTGGTTTCTGCTTCTCTCTCAGTCCTTTCTACAAGGAAATGATAAAGCCCACTATCTTCTCCGGGCAACAAACAACGTCTTCAAAGATCCACTGATTCCTAGCTTTCCAAATATGCCAATGAAACAAAGTCGGAATGACCCTAAGTGAAAAGACACGCGAATGCCACCAAAGGATACACTTTTCCATGTTAGCCATATAAGGAATAGTAAAATTAAAAAACTTACCCAGGAGATCCATCACCTTCTGGGCATAAGCAAAATTGTAGAAAAGATGTACATTATTCTCCTCATTATTCAAACAGAGTCTAAAGTAACGAGGTCCAATCCATCCTTTTCTCTCTAAAATATCCCAAGTAAGATTTTTATCCATCTTAATTGTCCATAGAAGGATCCTCATCTTCAACGGTGTATTATTTCTCCATATTCTTTTATAAATTCCATTCTCTTCAGGAGAAGATGTAGAAATAGTAAGGTGATTGTAAATATCACTTACAATGGGCCTCCCTTTTGTTGTCCTCCCCTTCCAGATAAGTCTGTCTCCATCGATGTCCATTAATAGTCCCTGACATATTAATGTCTCATTAAACCTATCCCATTCGACCCTTAAATGTACAGGTAGAGACATATCATTAGCCGTCATCCATATCGGCCTCCCACTTGCACTATCCTTGATAATTTGTATCATATAGAAGATCCCTCTTGAGTTAAGATATTTGATGATGTCCATGCTGAGGTTGTCTTGATTAGAAATTCCATTCAATCCAACATGTCCAATAAGGATCTTTGAACCTCCACCGAAATGCTAGTTTAGGAATGTTGAAAAACTCAGCCAACACTTACTGAGTCCATTCCATATTGTGGACCCTCCCTTAGACCGCTGCCAACCCAAGACATAGATTTCCTCCATATTATTTTTATTCAGATATTTAAACTTTAAAATATCGCTCCGGATTCCTCGTGAGTTAAGACCTCTCCAAATGGATTTCATAATCAAAGCCTGGCCGAAAATGTGCAGATCTTTAAGACCCCATCCACCATTATCCATAGGTCTCATGATCAACTCCCATATTTCCAAGTGGATTTTCCTTATATCCTTGCCCCCCCTCCATAGAAAATTTAATAAACTGCTTCTTATGCCCTTTAATATTTTTGATGAGATCACATATAAATGTGCCCAATAAACCATGAGTTGTTGTATAACAGCCTGTGATAAGATAAGTCGGCGTCCTTTGGACAACCATTTAATTTTCCATCCCCCAATCCTTCTTTCGGCTTCTTCAATCAACCATTTCCAATCCTTAATTCCATAATTGTTGGGCTTCATTTGAAATCCCAGATATTTGAAACCCAAAACTAATGGAGAATACCTGAAGTTGAACATTTAACCAATCGATTCCACTAGCTCCATCTCTACGTCTCCATGGTAAATGCATGATTTGCCCTGATTGGCTTCCATACCTGAAGCTCTGCAGAATTTTAAAAAAATCCCATGAAAAGTTAGCCACACCTCCTTAATGAGTAAGCCGAAAAAGAGTATATCATCAACAAAGAGATTGTGGGTAATCTCTTTGTGATAAGTGATCCCTATCCACCTTATAATGGCTCTGCTGACAACCCTGTTTAATTTTACGCTCGGGGAATCCATAATAAGAATGAACAAAAGAGGGGAAAGGGCACAACCTTGACGTAATCCCCAGCCAGGTTTAAAAAAGCGAGTAGCCACTCCATTTATAATGATGTCCATGGAAGTATTACAAACATAGCCCATGATCCAGTTGACTAAGACCCGGTCCAGAACAATCTTGTATAAAATTGGCCTCAACAGGCCCCAATCAACCCTATCGTAGGCCTTGCTGAGATTTATTTTCATTACCAATGACTTCAAATGTTGAGAGTGAATGGAATGAATAACTTCCTTAGTATATGCAACCACACCATGGATACTCTGATCTTTTAAGAAGCTATCTTGTTCCAAAGTGATGAATCGAGATAACACTTTCTTGATCCTCTCAGCAATAATCTTCGAGATTATGTTATACAATGTATTACAGAGAGAAATCAGACGATATCCATCAAAATTCTCATTCTCCTTATCTTTTGGAATCAATACAATGAAAGTAGAATTTAAAGCCCCACTAATTTTATCTAAGTTCTTAGCTTCCTTAGCCATTTCTCGGATATGATCAATGAAAAAATCCTTGAAAAATATGAAGAAGTCTGGGGTCCATCCGTTCGGCCCCAGACTTTTATCCACCACAAAGGATTTTAGTACAGCAATAACCTCCTCGTTATTAATTTCCTTTTTAAACTCCCTTACATCATCTTCCTCAAACATCACTGGCATATCTTCAATAGCCCATAAATGCTCTAAATGTGCCGACTCTTCACGACATTTATATAAATTGTTGAAATGATTAACAACCTCCCTTTGAATCTCCTTCGTAGAGGTGAATGTAGTCTCGTTAACCTTAATTTTCCAAATTGAGTTTTGATTTTTCCTCCCTGTGGCAAATTCATGGAAATATCGTGTGTTCTTATCTCCCTCTCGTAGCCAAATCGATCTACTTTTCAATCTCCAAATATATTCTTCGATCCAGAGAGTATTACGCCTTTCCTCCTCCACCCCTTTCAGTATTTCCCATATGTTTACTCTTGGGGCATTTCCCTCCATTTCTTTTATCAAAACTATTGTTTCTTCTTCGAGTGCCTTTAGGGATTTCTGCATAGTTTTCTTTTTGGCCCTCTCCCATCCTTTTACTTTTTTCATTATAGGACTTGCCAATACACAAGGTATTTACAGGATCCCTGTCCAAGAGGGTCGGTTTTTTGTGGAAAATTTTCGAAGACATTTAGCCCATAAGATGCCATTCGTTATCAGAGAAGAAACTTTCAGAGACAACTTCAAATCTGCACACTCAATGATGGTACTTGCAGTATTTTCTTAGGTATCCAAACCTAGACCAAAAATATCAACACAATTACCTCATACTCGCTCTACAGGTGGTGGTGTTTAAACAACTTCATTGCCCCCTCTTTTATACAGATAGTCACAAGTCAAAATCTCTCTAGTGAGAGAGAGAAATCATAAATGGGACATTTCAGATTCAGAGAAGGAAAAAGTATCTCCATCTAATCACATGCAGCGAGGGTTGCAAATTCCATTGCTAGTACATTACTTTAGACACTCTAGCCGATTATAAAGGCATCCAAAAAGAGAAAGAAAAAGGGCAAAAGTACCGTCAGCTAGCCAGTTACTTATATCTTAAAATTTTGTAAACAAAGTTGGGTTAGCTCTTAATTTTGGCTGAGCATTCTTTAAAAGGGGCATAGAAATAAATCCCAATCCATTTTTATGAAAAAAGGGTGCAAATATATACTGAAACCCTGTTTGTGACCAAAAGGGTGCAGATTCTCTGTGTAATTATTTTTGGAAACCTATGCATTTTTTTTCAAAGTTTGTATTATTTCTGAAAACTTAAAGTATGAAGTTTCATGTTGTTTATTTACAAAGAGAAACATCAATTTACCATGTCAACTTCCCTTCAATGGCATTGTATATTTCTTGCAGATAGAAAACATAATAAAGCTATTGGGAACATATTGGGAACAATGGTGTAGGGTCATATAACTATATTTTAATTAGAGAAACAACATTTCACATAAAATCTATCAAATTAAATACAATTACGTACTAGGTTCTCCCATTTCATGTCAATCTCTGGCTGAAATTGCTCTAAGTCTTGTTCTTTCATTACCAAACCTACTAATTCCTCCCTGCCTATTTGGGATCAACCTCTTTGGTTCCTAGACTCAGAGGACTTGAGATCAAATTCTTCTGGCCATAGTGCACAAAACTCCAAAAAAAAAGTCTCAAGTTTCTAATATTTCAATTGAAAATTGAGCCCCAGATTCGTCCCTTAGATTAGTTCCATCTTAATTTCACATAACTCCCTTTTCCCATATATCTCCCATCCATGTAGCAGAAGAAAACCCCCCTCATCTTCACCCTATCACCTCCCTTTTATTAGAGAGGTTTCTTCCTCTACAAGTAATCTCCTCACCACCTCATCAAATCCATTCATTCAGTCGGTCGCTTGACATCATGATGTATGGTATTCATGATTCTGAGGTAGTCATTCACCCTTTGATTTTAATATACTTATAATCATTAATTTATTTTGCTTTGGGGTGTTTTAATTCTTTTAAATGGGTTTAATTAACCCAAATTTGAATTGAAACGATTTTATTATTTAGGTTTATTAATTAATTTATTATTAAATAGGTTTATTAATTGAAGATTTTATAAATTGTAATTTTAAGTTTAGTATATCCCTTAAATTTCGCTATTGAATTTTATACTTAATATACTCGTTACATTCTTGATAGCTAGTTATTTGATTAGTACTTTTAATAATTAATTCATTTATCATATACTTAGAAAATTTTCATACAAAATTAGTATATATACTAGTGCAATGCATGCATATGTAGCTATCATATGCATGCCTTGTATGCATGCTAATAATCATATTTTTTTCACAATTCAAGGTGGGTCATTACAACAAGTCTTTTTTTCCAATATTTCTTGCTATCAATAATCACTTTGGTAAGAATGTTCTCCAATGCCTTATTAGTGACCTTTACCTACCCATTTTCTTGGGGGTAGTATGGTGTGGATTTTTTATGGAAAATGTGATGTTGCTTCATTATTCCTTCAATTAGATTAGAGGTAAATTGAGAGCCTTGATCTTTCACTAACTCTCTTAGAAAACCAAACTTGTAGAAGATATTTTCTCTTAAGAAATCAACTACTTTCTATCTATTTTTTCTGTTACTTCCTCCACCTCACCCTAGTTAGTTAGGTAATTAGTGCATATGATGATGTACTTTTTCTGTATAGAAGGAGGGAAATAGTGCCAATAAATTCCATGCCCCATTTCTCAAATGGCTCAAATGACACTTAAGGTTGAAGGGGAATTTCATCCTTCCGAGTAGGATTTACCATTCTTTGATACCCATCACACTGTGAAATGTATATTTGGGCATCCTTATGAAGAGTTTGCCAAAAGTACCATGCTTGCAAGATTTTGTAGGGTGTCCTTTTTGCAGAAAAATGTCCTCCACAAGCTCCATCATGATAATCTGGGAGGATATCATATACTTCAATATCAGATCTTTCATGCATAGTCTTAAAATGTGATCTGATCTCAAATTGAAGAGGCTTCCCCCAATTGAAGTATAGGAGGCACTTTTTATGACAATCTCGCTCTTTTCCTTTGAAGGTTGGTGAGGAGGGAAATGGTCAGTGGCTAGATAGTTTTCAATGTCAACAAACCATGGAGAAATAAGTGAGATGGAAAAAATATGCTCATTTAAGAGCTTATCATCTACTAACTCTTCATTTTCATAAAAGGTTAATCTTGTCAAGAAATATACAATAAGATTTTCTTTCCCTGGTTTGTCAACAATGGTTATGTCAGATTTCTGCAAAAGCAATAACTCTCTGATTATGCACGCATTTACATCTATTTTGTTCGTATAATAGTTAATCATTGCATGGTAAGTATGCATGAAAGCTTGGTAACTAGTGATATAATTCCTAAAATTATTCAAAGGATGCACAACATGAAGGAACTATTTTTCAATCACATTATAGTTTAATTTAGCCTTAGAGATACTTTTACTAATGAAGTAGATCAAATAAGGGATTTTACCTTCAATTTAACCTAGAGATTCCCCAATTTCCTTGTTTGACGCTTGTATTTGAATGTGAAAGGGAAAGGTACAATTAGAACCTCTGAGGACACATGTTGTATTTAAATTTTCTTTTATACTCTCAAATGCTTCTTAGCATGGATATATCCAACAAAACTTAGCATCTTTGGTCAGCAAGGAAAACAAAGGAGAGGAAATTTTAATGAAATATTTTATAGATATTTGATAGTATCCTACAAGCCCTAAGAATCTTCTAAAATATCTTTGATTTTGAGGAACAATATGGTTTTTAATGATGGCTATATTAGTAAGGTCTACTTGAATCCATTTTGGGGATAGGATATTCCTTAAAAAAATCACCTCATCCATGAGGAGCAAGAATTTTTTATGTTTCAAGAATAGGTTCATCTCCCCACATATTTACAGGACCTTGCAAGGGTTTGAGAGATATTATTGGAAATTGTTTCCATAGGATGTGAATTCATCAATGCAGATTTCTACTGAATCATGCACAAGATCAAATAATATGCTAAGCACAACACTCTGAAACGTGTTAGGGGCATTACACAAGCCAAATGGGAGGACCTTGTAAGAAAAATTCCCCCAAGGACATGAGGAAGTGGCTTTATCCTAGTCGTCTAGAAAGGTTTGGATATGATTGTATCCCTAAATCCATCCAAGAAGGAAAACAACTTTTTTCCAACAAGCACATCAAGGACTTGGTTAATGAAGGGGAAGGGAAAATAATTTTTTCCTTGTGGCTTTATTAATTTCATTGTAATCAAAATAAATTCTTCATTTGCTATTTTTCTTGGGAACAATAACCAAAGGAGATACCCATTCACTATCTGAAATTGGATAGATGTACCACACAGGTAGTAATTTCTGCAATTATTCCTTCACAATATCTTTTAAGGCACGATTTATTCACCTGTGACGTAGGTTAGCATGACTGTGATTTTAATTTATGTATATGTGGTGAGTGCACATAGAAGGATGTTGTCCTTTCATACCCTTTTAATCCCATGTGAATGCATCAATGTGTTGACTTAACATAGTGAGCAATTGATCCTCCTAATTAAGTAAAAGTGGGGAGCTAATTTTCAATAGTTCGGAGGGGCTGATTTCTACCATTTTTATGCTGTTTGGATCAAAATTAACAGGTATTAATTTTTCCCATGGATTTTCCTGTGAGAAACTAGGCTACCCTTTAAAGGATGAACCTTATTTCAACACATCAATGTTCATAGTAACATGATATTGGTTTTGTAGAAAATTATTAATTAATCATCTTCATTAGCCAACTTGGTTCTAAGGGTGGTTTATATTGTACGCATAGGATAGGGTGATGAGAGGTTAGAATCTTATTCTTCTTATTCTTCTACCCATGTAGGAAAGTCATCCTCAACAAGAGGTTGAGTTGGGGGATATAATAATTTTTTTTTTTTGGATTACCCATTGGTAATTGTCATGTTTCCATCACTGCAGCTGATATATGCATCAACAAAAAAGAAGATCCTTACAACCTTTCCTTGATGTCATGAAGGTTCCTCCCACGTGCCTCTAATCCTTCTCGTTGGATGATAAGCTTCCCAATCCAAAATTACCAACATAAGACTTGATTTCGTGAACTCCCCTAACCTTATAGCCTCTACTCAATTTATAGGACAAATAGAGGGGGTTTAAGATCCACAAAAGAGGGATGAGTTCCATTAATAGTGGGATTTAGGGTTCCTTAATCCAAGGTAATTAGCTCCATGTTCAGAGGGGTTTGGCTCGAATAGATGTGACCAAGAAGCTTCTAGTTGGGATATATTCACCCAACAAGGCTTATAGAACTTAATTTTTATTTTTACTTTTCATTGATTCATGTGTGCAGTATTTAATGGAGAATATAGCGCAATTCTGTGCGGGTTTCAATGGAAGAAATTGTGCATGCGCAGAAATAGGCTAGGAAAAGTGTGCAAGTCATGCTAAACAAGTTAAAAGGCCATTTTAAGCAAACTTCATGATTTGGACAAGAAATATAAATGTTTGAATTGCAAGGGAGTGCATTGGAACATTGGTATGAATGGTGAAAGAACCATTTTAAACATCAAGTGTCATGGTGAAAAAATGACGTGTAACAAATTTCCCCCTAAAGTGCGAAGTATCAAAAGTCATTAAAATATTGAAGTGCTTTATCGTGGCAAATATTGGATTGGAGACAATAGTTGGAAACCTGCAACGAACATTCAAGGATCACAATGAAAATATAAAATCATCACTGAGGTAGGCATTCCCATACTCAAAGTAAAGGTAACTCAATGAACAAGTATAGAAATAGCCTAGAATCATATCAATAGTAGACATAGTATGGATGCAACCATATGTTATGAATATTTCTATATAATCATGAATACATAACTCCTTGCAACCTGGATGGATGAAACTAGTTCTAGGGTCTTGATTTTCATCTCTCGATTCGTAGTACGAATCTAACCATGTGAAAAATCGTGTCGAAGTAAAACACGACATATACCATTTTATTACCGATCAATGATGTGGATCGTTAACATCTACTAGAGAAACCACCAATAATGAAAATGGCTCTCAAGATACTCTCAGTACAATCTATGAAGTTTGATTAGGTAATATGTAGTCAAACATTTCATAGAATCACTCAATTGAAGTCAATAGTGAGAACATGTTTTCGAAAGTGAGAAACCTTCCATTAAGGCTTGCAGGCCTCAAGGTAATGAAAAGGGTTTCTATATCAACTTCCTAGATAATAAGCTGAAGTCGATAGGAAGTGATCTGTGGAGGAACTATGACATGAAACTTCATGTCAAGTTTTGCAAAAATATTTTGCAAGGACTAACTTAGGGATGGCCGACACTAATGACGACTAATATTTGTGAAGGAACATGAACTGAGGTTGAAATTATATTAAACATATGGTGACACAACAATTGACTTGGAATCATTTGACTCAATAATAATACCCAAAATCAACTGAATAATTTCAATTAGGTTCAATTAAATGTAAGAAAAATGGATTACCCAACCCGGACACAAGTGTCACAGAGTATCGTGTTCAAGAACGACATACAACTTTTAAATGAATGCAAAAATGAACACCTTTTTCCCAATTTCCCCAAACCATTACTAGAAAATACCTATTTGTTTTTTTCAAGCTTGAGGAGGATAACATTTTATTGTCCTATAAGCTCATCCTTTAGATTAGTCCTCCAAAGCATTTTTTACAAACTCTAAGGAGTGATTCGGTCTCGTTATGATTGAAAAGTCCTGCACTGTTTAGTTTTACGAGTTCAATGTAGGGTTAAATCGATTTTGTTTTCATGTTTAAAGAGTTTTAAAATAAACGAAAAATAAAACTCATTTAGTTCTTTCAATGTAATTTTTTAATGAGCTCAGACAAATTAAAACTCAATGTTTTTCATTTTTAGGGAGAGATGAAAAACGTAAGTAAACTCCACATGTTATTTTTTGTAAATTTAGTCCCTCAAGCCCAAAAAAAGTATAAAATAGTGCAAGAGAGAACTTAGTTGACCATTATTAGTTAACATATAACTTTTTCTATAAATAGTCTATTTCAGTCCATAAAAGGGGTAAACTTGCACTAAATAGGTGACTGTTTGTTTATTTTTACGAGTTCAAATGTTCAAGTACTTAGAAATATTTTCATGTTTATAGAGTATAAAAAGGGATTAAAAGAGAGCTACATGGTTTCGCTTTTTCATATTTTTCAAGAGTCCGAAAAAGTGATAAAGATTTACTCATAGAATAAATGATCCATTTTTACACCATAACCTGTATTCTGCACATAACACTCAATAAATCATCATAAATAATCAAAATTAAGGTTAAAAACAACAAAAAAAATGACTTTTAAAAGGTTAAAGGAATAAAAAATAATATTTTGTTCACTAAAAAACCTATAAAAGTTGAAAAAGTAATTCATTTTTTACCATTTTATTTTTTAACCAATTTGAGAGGAGTAATTCATTTTACCATGAAAGTTCAGAGGCTAATTTTTCATATATTTAAAATTGTTTTTTAAGCTTTGGTTTTATTTTTTTTGGATGATGTGATTTTCAAAAATATGCCCACGGGTGTGTGCGATTTTCCCTCATCTGGGCCATGCACACTAGTGATTGTTTACACATTGAAATAGGTGATTTGTGCAGTTTTTATATTGAGAAACCATGCAAGTGCACTCTATATATAAAGAAAAAACTACACATGGCACCGAGAGCATTTAATAAAATATATGAACACACCCCAGAAGTCACAAATTTATCTCAATAATACTCCTAAATTGTCAATTTCAGGACTTTTGAGCAACCATGTTGGAGTGGAGAGAGAACATGAAACTCATGATGGACAAGCTATTGATCACCCAACGACTCAGTAAGCTCTAAAGAACTGTGGTCTCTACAAATATTGGGTCATTCCAAGTATGAAATCTCAGTTAGAGATCATGACATGGTTGGTGAGGGCCTAGGATATCCAGGGACAATGTTTTATCATAGGTGATCACCACCTTACCATTGATGTTGATGAGATTTAATTCTTGACTGGTTTGTCCCGTAAATGACGTGACATTACCTTATTTGGATAGATACTAGGTGGGGAAACTATTGCTTCATACTTGAGGTGATATTGTGTCCCTAATTCAGTGCTTCAGGATGATCGGATAGAGATAAAAACTATCCAGTGACTTGATTTGAGGACTATCACTTTCACAGTCACCAAATTGTGTGGTAGTTAAACACCTCACATGGCCACAAAGGCCCAGATGCAGATTGCAATTGATTGTTCGGAGTCCACCATTTTCAACTGGTACGAAGGAGTGGTTTTCAATATGAAAGGACAACTTACTAGAGCGAAGGAGGGAAAACTGAAGAACTTTGGTTATGGAACCATACTTATTTAATTTTTCCTAGAGAGAATTCCACTCATGTTGTACAGATAATCCCTTCTATGGTAAAAATAAATCTCTCTAGTCCTAAAGAAAGGATCTAGCAACAAAGCATACAAATAGGTGTAAACATTCCTAGCTTATATCAGAAAGTACAAAGTAATATAGATGGCCTACCTCACTCTAATGCTAACACCCATTGGTGTGATTTCCCGATCTTATCACTTTTTAAGTCCAATCCTCTTTATGTCGTTGTGGATTATACCTACAAGGAAGATCAAATAGGGACAACAAAATCATACATATAATAATTCATTCTAACATAAAATATATGATAGATCAGAGAGTATCACACTAAATGAGTAATTATTTACAAATTTATGGGAAGAAAAAACATAATGTATTATTAATAGAAAGTAGGGGAAGCATACAACCACTTAAGATCTGATGTTGGAAGCCTCCTTTGGATGATTTTCCAAGTCCTAGCCAAGAACTTCAAGCACTCCTTTCTCCTTTAAAAAATGGAATCGTTTAGGTACAATTGAGCATAATGATGGAAACCAACATTAATCAAGTAGCAAAGAGCAACCCTTTGAGGAAAGTAGGGAATTCATTTATAGGGAAGGAGAGGGATTTAGGGATCCACAAAAGGGAGAATAAGGTCCACATATTAAGGGGAAGATCCCTCATACTAGGATCAAAGGCTTAAAATGGGAGATCTCAACCCAATCCTTAATAACCTCTAACCAACTCTCCATTCTTGAGGCTGCTAGTAAGAGAAGCTTCTCCTCCATTTTTGGAGAAACTTCATGAAGAGGAGCAACGCCCTTTTTCACTTAAATTCTTACACTGGAAGCGCTAGACACATATAAAGGTGAAGGTGAAAAGTGTGAGGCATAAGTCATCAGGATCACGTTGGGCCTGCAAATAGGGTTTTTGGCAAGCCTTTCCAGATTTTCTTCAAGGAATTTCTTCTTTTTTTCTTTAGCGATGCTCTGATCTTGTTCTCATGGTGAACACATTAACATCTTTTGTCACTTTGTGACATTTTGGGCAATTTTCGATAGCTTAGGGCATGAGGCAGTGAGTGCGAAAAAATATTGTATAACAGATGCCCCCTAAAGCAAGAAGGAAAAACGAGAAGTGATGGTTGAAATTATTTACAATTCAAGGCAAGGACTTAGGAAACCACCATCATGAGACCTGCAAATCAAACACAGTATAATACATATGACATATTTGATGTAAGTATGCCCAATAATACATCTATGAATAGGCATATAATAATAGATGAACCCACAACATGGACACATCCATACGACTAGAAAGGATCGTGTGTATGGATTCATGGCATGGACACAACCATTTTTATAGAAGGGATATTGTGTACAATCATGAATACTAAATAACTCCAAGTAACCTGGATTTATCAAATGAAACCCAGGGTCTTCATCTCTATCCTGACCCATCCATAATACGAATCTAACCATATGAATAAATGTATTGAAGTCAAACATGGTAGAAAACACATGATTACCAGTCGATGATGTAAGCTGTTAACATGCATGAGAGGAACCACCAATGATGACGATGGCCCTCAAGGTACAACAACACAATCTAAGAGTGTGAAAAATGAAGTTGAACTCGAACGCTCGCAGAATCTTTCGATCGAAGAACAATAGTATGATCCTATCTTCGAATGCAAAGAACTTACCATTGAGGTATGAAAGCTCCAAAGTACTTGAAAGGGAGTTTCTAGATCATCTTCCTAGATAATGACCTAGATTCGACAGGAAGTGATCCATTAAAGGAGGACCATAATGTTTCCCACATCATCAACATGAAACAAATTATTTTTAGAGTTGATGAGATTGATTCGAGATTGTGGAAGAGAAGGTAAAATTAGGAAAAAAAGGTTTGAATTTGTAGTCATGATAGCTCATGAACATATCGGTGTCATGACTCCAAAGTTTTCCAGTTTTTGATTCAGAATAGGATCAGAGTTCATGTTGACAATATATAATCAAATGAGAGGAAAATGGATTTCCAAAACCCAGGAAGGCAAGTGATGAAGTGAGGATATCCCAAAACTGACACAATATGCATGTGTTCCATGTTCAAGA
Organism: Pinus albicaulis; assembly: GCA_034641835.2. Classification (NCBI taxonomy): domain Eukaryota; kingdom Viridiplantae; phylum Streptophyta; class Pinopsida; order Pinales; family Pinaceae; genus Pinus; species Pinus albicaulis. The sequence goes on from JAXQQM020081910.1 coordinate 115,245, forward strand.
GCGGCATGTTGCCTTCGATACTGAATAAAAGACATGTGTACTTCCATTTTTCCCCACTATTCCTAGCGAGTATTTATTTATTTTTACATTAGCTTGAAGAGGATACCATATGATTGCCATATAAGTTCACCATACCATATGATTGCCTTTCCCCTTATTCTTTTTCTTGGAATTGGAGGGATTAGTCGCGTTATGTTGAGCATACACTTGACCTTAAGAAGGTGGTGGCTACTGTGGCAGAGGTTGAGAAGCTGCGAGAGGTGGGAGCATTTATGTCGGAGGGGATGGAGTGCTCGGTTGTGCATAAGGATAAAAAGGAGTTGGGGAAAATTTTTGGTAAACATGTTGAGCAACAACTAGTCCTGGCATCGGTTGATGTGGCTGGGAAAAATCATACGACATGCTTTGACCGGGATACAAGTTGCCTGGAGGGGGATAGATGTTGTAGGAATTGGTCCCCTCGGAAGGTAACCATAACTCATGTGAGGAGGATAATATGGTGATGGGTGTTAAAGGGATCCAATGATACTGTCGACGGATATTCCCCCATAGCAGTGGCACCACCATGTCTAGGAGGATCCGATAAAATGGTCTAAACATAACCTAATTGGGCATAGATCAAGTCATATTTTAAAGCAATCTGGAGAGATTCTTCTTTGGTCTGAGGAAAATAATATGCGACATATTTACCTATGGGGGCTAAGAGCGTTCTAAGAAACCTATCCATATAGACACGATCATCAAATGTAGGAGATGTACACATGCTCCTTCCTCTACACCATTCTTGGAAATGGTTAGAAAGGCAGGTGGCGGTCATAAATTCGATATCGGTATCATAACGGATGGGTAACTAGAAATATGATAGAAATGCTTTAGCAAGAGTCACAAAAGTGGTATGAGATGCGGCAGGCTGGTCAACATACCACTTTGTAGCTTCTGTAGTGAGTGTGCGTTGGAACAACCAAAGATGAATGGAGTCATTAGTGATGGAATTAGACAAACATCATAAATGAAATGAGCAGACATTATTAGTGGCGTCCTCTCCACTATTTCCTTCAAACTTAGCGATATCAGAAGGCAACTTAGTTGGCATAGTTTCCCAACCTGCATCATGGAGTATGGGGTCATTGATTAACTGGTTGAAATTGGGAAGGCTTAAACCCACCATGAAAGGTATCAAAGGATTAGCCGAGACGGTTCTTGTATCGGTTCCACTAGAAGAGAATCCAGGATTAGGGCCAAATCCACCACTAGGTTGGATTCTCACACTTGCATTGGCGCTTGATATGGTGGTTGTATGAGGTTGAGAAGAAGTAGAATTAGAGGAAGAACCCGATGAACCAGAAGAACTAGATTCAGAAAGGGGACTCTAGGGAGGAATAACTCGGACCTTGAGGGGGGGAGAGAGACATCTAATGGAAACTAAGGGAAATGACCTTGGAGTCTCCACAAAAAGCACCTCAGGGGTGCAATGATGGTAAGACACAATGGAAACAGAAAGGTTGAAGAGTGATAAACAAGGATCTGTGCGGCAGATTAATTAAATTATGATGTTTATGTATTAGCTTGGCGATGTAAACCAAAAACTCTTATATTTAGGTGTGAGTGTGTGCAAGTCGTATTTGAATTAAGCCCAAACATTATTTAAAAAAGAAAAAATGTTGGAAAATTGTAAATAAAACTAAAATGGTAGTAAAATAAACAGCTAATCATGCATAAGTACCAACCCAAACAAGGCTCTCAAAAAAATAGACTAGATGGGGGCTAAATTGACTCAAAATAAAATAAAATGGCCAAGACATCTAATGTCAATGAGACGGGGATCTAATGACTTGATACTGCTAGAAATGACGTAGAAAAACAACAAGAAACCAGAAGGGGAAATTGCTATAAAATATAGGGCTACATGTAAAAAACCTAGGGTAAATAATGGGGAGCTAAGGGAAAATTCCAAACAAAACTCAAGAGTGAGTTTTGGATGCAACAATAGCCTATCTTAAGGATCTCTAATTCATGATGGATCAAACCCTGAAACAATGCTTGAAAATGCTGCAAATCTCAGACTACCTACTCATCTCAACTCCTCCTAAAAAGGTGGAAATGCACTGAAACCCAAGGGAGTTTGGTTCTACTTCAAGGAGAAAAAATGAGCATATTCAGCCCTAATATGGGTTGAAGCAGAGGTCAGACAACCCAAAATAGTGCTCTCGACAAACCCAAACAAATTCAGAAAAAAACTCAAAAAAAGATCCCAGATCTCATTTTATGACTTGTTTCTGGGTGATATCACAATTTTTGAGCCAATAAATATGATTCCCCCCCCAGAACGTAACTTTTGGGCTAAAAAGTGTGATTTATGTTCCTTTGTTCTTGGGCGGCAAGTTGCGAAAAAAGTGTCGTCTCTAGTGCAGCTGGTACTTGTTACCTGCAGAAAACACCAAAAAACTTCTGAAATTTATAATTTTAACTAAATTAGGAAACAGCTAAAGAAAAACCCTGATCGCTGAAGCTGATGGTCACCCAAGAATCTGAATTACAACAGTGGAGTTGCCATTTGTTCACGACACTGTTTAGTTAAAACACCAATAGAGTTTCCATTTTTTAGTGTAAAATATTTCGGAAAGTGTACCAAAAATACCTTACTTAAGCTATGGATGACATATATCCCTAAAAATAGAAATGGTTGTTCAAACCTTTATATTTGCAATAGACAATCCAAAAAAATCTTGCAAAAACCCAGATCTATGCAATAAAGTAGTTAAACGACAAAATTAAATAGTAACTAATACAAAATAACTCCAAGTAACCAATGGACAAGACAAGTTTAAAGAATGATATTTTCCATTATGTAACACATGGTGAAGGAAACAAGTAAATGTTACCACACTACAAGGAAAAGACCCTCTAGTGGATGTTTTTGAGGGAGCCCTTATAGAAATAGCCTAGATATCCGTTTGTAGCGGAGGTCACTAGAGGAGGTTGGCGGGCGGATGTTTTTGTGGATGGTTTTTCACAGTGCGTTTATAATCATAACACATGCATACATGCATTCTCGCGTGGTACAATCGAGCCATCCGCATGCATCGTTCCCGATGCGTTCCCCGTAAATTCTGCTGCATCGCACCACAAATGGTGTTAGTGTAAAACCATACTGCGTTTTCAATGATGCCTCGAGGCACCACTGACAAGAGTGCACCACAATAACAATATAGTTTTGTGATGTGCTTGCCTTCTGGGAAATACACCGAGGTTTATATTATTTTAAAAATAAACATTTATTTTATTTTCGATATGCTACATGATAATAATGTCCCCAAGGCATTGGTTATGTGGAACTATGGCACAATGATTCCGTTGTGTCTTATTACAAAAACACACATAATGTGCTGTGCGTCATTAAACTCATGCCACGGGGCATTTTAGGTGTTCCTACCCGGTGATCACAGAAATACGTGCAACGGAGGTGCCTCTGAAGCACAAAACACTCCTGTGGCAGAGCAAGGTTTGTCAACAATACACCACCTATAATATTATCTATTTAATTAATATTTTTTTGTCGTGTGCATGACTATGATAAGACTGCTTTTACTTGTAAATATAACAGCATATGTACCATTTTTTGTGGCGCACAAAATGTTTTTTTTGTTTTTTCAATAAAATTTGTATTTATGTATTTTTAAATACATTTTTTATTTAATAAAAAAATTATTTTTTATGTATGAGGGAGACTAATGTATTTAATATGTGAATCATTCAACGACGTCAACGGAGAGAGGAGAGACAACAAAAAGAGCAGAGGGATGACAATTACAACATGATATAACAATGGGAGGCAAGGGAGAGGGAGAGACTTTTGTACCCTCACCCTATTACGCAACCCACCCAGTTTATTTTAAGGGATGCAGGCCTCCTTAAGTTCTATGAGGAGGCTATAGCCCTAAAGGGGCACAACGTATTATTAGTACAATTGATCTACAGGTGGAATTCCCACCGACAAGTTTCCCGTGTCATTCCTAACCAAAGATACCAGCCCATTGAGGAGGACATGTATTTTATCACTGGCCTGTCTAGGAGAGGGGAGTATTTTCCCCAGTTCCATTATGTCCCCTTCGGTTATGAAGCAGAGATATTGTTGGTGTACTCTCAGAGATACATTAGGGATGACATACTTTCACCTGCATATTTTCAGGTGTCTAGTGGACAGCTATGGATTTCTTCCTTTGTTCAAGAGGAGGTTAGGTGCCTCTCACTATTAATGACCACCATTTCACATTATACCAGTGACAGGAAACAAATTATTTACCCTCTTTTATTTTATGTTGATTCTCTATTCCAGAGGCCACAACTTGTTAGATGGTCTACCATTATTTTGTGGCATTTTTGTATAGTCTTAGATAGATGTCGTTCTCGGGCACGTGGGAGGTTGACCTTCCCTTTTTCTTCAGAGTTGTTTTTTTTATTTTTTGAGAGGCTTCCGAAGATGAGGCATACTTTTTTTTTTCAGACTCGTAGGCCAACGATAGAGGTATAGATTCACATGTGGGGCGAGATGATGCCCAAGAGGGGCCAGTCGGAGTATCCGTCTAGGATTTCTAGTGATGCAATGGAGCTACTAGCCAATGAGGATGAGCACATGTTCGTGATGGTGTTTTTTCCTTACACGGGGTTGGATTGGCAAGGGTGTACCAACATCTTCTTCACACATGATGAGCCACTAGATGATAGAGGTAATATTAGTGTTTTCTTTAAATTAATATAGTTTCATCTTATTGCTTTAATTAATTAGAATAAAATTCATTCTAACACATTCTTTAACTTGTTTTATTAAATTGTTTAATGAAATTGTCTAATTATTGTGGTGTACTATATATTTTGTAGATATTGGTACATTCATTGAGGACATGTCTCCACCCCCACTAGATGATCATGTAGATGATGAGGAGATGGAGGAGGCCACGAAGGGTGAGAGACCTCCTTAGGTGCAGATACCTGCGGGCATGCAGTGTAGGGCTGACATTCGATTTAGGATGGAGTTGGGCAATCGACTATGTAGACTCTTGGTTGATCAGGGAGTTCACCATGCGACGATAAGAGACACACAGGCATATCGTATGCTCATATATCTCTGGAGGGACATGCCGTGCGATATGATGAGATTTATGCGTCATTGTCGGAGCTTCCAGGCTGCTAGAAGCGAGGAGGGATAAGTGTCACGGAGATGCGCCACACACCAGCTCGGATGATGATCATGAGGGGATTGATCATTATAGTACTCCATCTCCTCCTCCTTCACCTGGCGGAGATGAGCAGGCAACACCCCCTAAGAAGGCAGCTCCTGAGTAGGCACCATCTGAGCAGTCACCTCTTGAGTAGACACCATCTAAGTAGGCACCATATGAGTAAGCACCTCTTGAGAAGACACCATTTAAGCAGGCACCTCCTGAGAAGGCACCATCAATTGAGCAAGCCTCGACTAGTTATAGTATTGTTCATGTACTACCAAATATTTGACATTTATATGCAGTTCTATTAAGTTGTATATTTTTGACATTATATATATATATATATATATATATATATATGGTACATGTATTTTATATTCATCTTTATGTACTTAATTTTCATGTTGGTGTTCATCATGATGTGTATATTTTTAGGTCATGTTAGATATGTTCAATTAATGTGCTTGCAGATAGATGTGTATGTTATAGGAGTTATTTGACATGAGATGTATATTTGATGTTTGTGTTATGATGATGTTATACAATTTTTGTGTTTTGTTAGATGATCATGATCACGATGATTAGATGATGTTAGCAAATTTGAATGTGTATTTCAAAATATGATTTTGTATGATGGTTATCATGATTGTGAGGTTTATTTTTAATATTAAATCATGATATTCATTAAATTTTATGTATTGGTAGTTGTAAAATTGTAAAATTGTAATTGTAATTGTATTGTGAAATTGTAAAATTGTAATTGTAATTGTATGTATTGTCATGATTCAATTTTATTAAAATTGTAAAATTTGTAAATTAATTGTCAAATTTAACCATAAATACCGTAAAATTGAATTATCGTAAAATTGTAAAATGTATAGCATACATATTGTTAAATTACCATAATTGTAAATTTGTAAATTTGTGACAATATAAATAATTGTAAAATAATAAATCTAGAATAATATGAAGTTTTGTAACATATTAAAGTTTAGAAAATAATGCAAATAAATTCATGTTTAGAATTATCATTATTTTATTATGATCTTGCATACCAAAAATAATAGTATACATTAATACATTTTTTAAAATTTTGAAGATATCATTCATATATATATATATATATACTAGAGTGAATTTATTTAAGTAATGATATAGTGAAAAACCATTTAAAGAAATCAAGTAGTTGTATTATTTTAGGAATTGACATAACAAAAACAAACTTGATATAATGCATTGCTTTCAAGATCAACATAATTGAAAATTATCAAGTGAAATGATTTTAGCATTAACACAATGCAAACCAATTAATTCAAAATACATATTATAATGTTTGGAAAAAAAGAGTCTTAGTTATAAGGTCAAGTCCTCTTCTTTATAAAAATCCATCTTAAATAGTATAAATGATGAAATAACACATGTACCATATCACTCTCTATTCTCATCACCCTCATTATCTTCCAGCTCGCTTGGCATGATAACACTATTGTTCTAAAAAATATGTTTTGATCTAGGTTCATGTCTCAATACGAACCACCAATCCCTATCCAACACATCTGGGTTAAAAAAACCCCTAGTTGTAGTGTTTAGGGAAAACATAAGGCTCCTTAGCTTCATCCAAATATTTCTAGAGTTGATACTTATCATCCTACTATCATGATCTTCCTTTACATTATTTCGATCAAAGGTGTCCCACCACTTGCACCTAAAAATAACACATTGGAAAGAAGAGAAGTCCACTTCAATGATCTCTTGTATCTTTCCGATGCAACCTAATATCCCTCGTACTAGATTTTGATCACGATGGCTAGCTCAACTAGATTGATTGAACTCAACTTCCACTTCACATTCTTGTGTCATGTGTCCATCATCGGAATTTTCTGTGCGAAAATCGTGTCCATATGCCCACATAGATGGGAAAAAATGTACCTATAAAAAAGTTTAAAAAATCATAGTGTCATGTGTCTAATAACCCAAATGTTAAAATATAAAATACAGATGTTACATTTCAAACGTGCATTATTAAATTTAAAATGTACATAAATAGATTATTATTAAGTTGCTGTACCCAATCCTTACGTTTAGCGCATCCTCTTCAGCATGCGGGTAACGACCGGTTGCACTGTATTTCTCTCTGACTTGGTCAACAACCCAACTCTTGGGGCATATAATTGGCATATTTTCTTTTAAATGATCAGGATAAGGCATACTTCTACCATTCAACCATCTGAATTATTTCCTGTCACTATCCCATTTCTTCCTCTTTTTTTGTATAATGCAACCCATGGTTGTGTCACTTCGAATTTTTAAAGAACGAATTTATTGTTTGATTCAATTTCTGCATTCATTGATGAAATAAAACCAACATATAGTACATATGAGATAAAAATATACATTATATCGAATTTCAACGTGAATATTTACTTTGTGTAAATTTTAAAAATTATAAGTCACTTACTCTTTATAAACATATTTTTCCATTCATTTGGAGAAGCTCCCCTTCTCTTTTGTCTTCATCCCATACATCATCCCAAATCACCGCACTTGGTGTCTTGTTGATTTGTTTGATGTACTCACTGGCATAATAGAGAGACTCATAAGATATGTACCCCTCTGCCATAGACCCCTTGGGTTTTTCCCTTTGTCGAATAAAACCTTTCAATTTCTTCATGTACCTCTCTAAGAAGAACATCCAACGATAAGAAAACACCCCAACTAATTCAACCTCATCTACTAGATGGATTAGAAGATGAACCTGCAAGTCCATGAAACTCGTCGGCAGTTCCTTCTCAATCAAACAAATAATCTCAACTATCTCTTGACGCCAACGTGGAATGCTAGCCACATGAATCTCCTTTGACATGATCCAACATACAAATGTAGATGATTTATTTATGGCACATCCTAGGTCTTGGGGGAATTTCACACACCCATGCATGACACTACAAAGTTATAAATACATGCATACAAAACTAGTTATGTTTTATGATCCCATGGGATAAAAACTATTAATATAAAAAATAATAAAATCATGCTTTTGACATTATATGTACTCTTAGAAGATTCAAATGGTCATGCAATTTCAACCCCGAAAAATGGCCTTCCACGGTGAAGCATTGTCGTAGTGAATACCCATATGATGATGGCACCCTCACACCCATGATAACTTCCTTTGCCAAAGAAATATCATATTTTTTTAAAATACATGGGACATCACCTTCTTTGAAAGACCAATTAGAGGGATCAACCTCTCCTGTACTTTCAAATTGTCTTGGCCAATGTTTATTTTTAGTTTTTGAAGTAATAAGATCTTTCCTAACAACCAATGTGTCACTTTTTTTTGATGATATGTGCCTCCATAAAGAATATGAAATATTTTTAAATATATGCATGGGATCTAGTAAGTGGGTAATATTAAGTTTCTCCCAATATGGGAGGTTATAAAAGATATATTTCCTTTTCATCCCAATGGGAAATTTCTCAACATAGGTGTCGAATAATTTTGGATCATCGAACATAGGCTACCCATTTGAATCGAAAATTTCTATGAACTCCTTCTCCTTATCTCTCTCATATGCTCTAAGCCATTCAGTTGGTGTCGTTATTGCATTCCTTTGGGTTATCTCTTGTTTACCATTGAAACTAGATGTTTCTCTTTTGTAAGGGTGTTCTTTTGGTTGGAATACCCTGGAGCAGTCATACACTGGCTTTCGTAGGTCATTGGACCATCTAGATTTCAAAGAAGGTCCACAAAATTTACATCCATAATACCCTTTTGTTACAAGACCTGTGAAATTATTGTATACAATATGCATGGCACGTTAAAGAATATCATGAATATCAAAACAATTGAAAAGAATTAAATTAATATGCAAAAGAATATTGTTACGTATATAAACAAATCAACAAACATGCAATTTACCAGATAAAACTCCTAAGCATGGATAATCATGTGTGGTGTAAGCACATATTCCATACAATGTAAAACTCCTCTCTTGTATGATGGGTCTTGATACATTGTATACATTTATCGCATTCCATAATTCATTCAATTCATTTGCTAGTGGTTGTAAGTAGACATCAATATTCTTCACTTGTCTTCTACCAGGGACTATGAGAGGAAACATAAGATGTTCATTCTTCACGGACAACCATGGGGGGATATTGTTATTGATCACTACTATATGCCAAAAAAAATAATAGTTTGTGTTTTGGAGGGAATATGGGTTGACGCCATCCATGGCTATGTTAGTCATAGACTTCGTACTTCATCCTTTAATTTTTCGGGCCATGTATCGTCTATATGCTTCATGGCTATTGAATCTGTTCAGATTCTCATAACTCCCAACTGACTTCTGTGTGAGGCATGCCATCCCTGCAATGTAGCTAATTATTTTCAACGAAAGATCCTTTGAATCCTTAGGATTATAAGCATGTACCTCAATATCTTAAGAGGAGGACCACATGATTTACCCTTATTTTTTAATTTATTGTACCTCTCATGCCCACATTTTGGACATATCTCTTTGTCTGCATATTCTCCTCTATATAGAATCCAATAAATTTTTGGACATGCATGATATGATATGTATTCAACACCCAAAATTTTCAACAATTTCTTTGCCTCTTCGTAGCTACCAGGCAATACATTATCACTCGAAAGAACCTTATCTTTGAATAACTTGTATTTGGTGGAAAAAATTAAATGTAAAATGCCAATAATTATTAACTTTCATAAAATTGACCATTTGTAATGTTGATTGTTTGACAATATTTCTCAAAATATAAGTGACTTGATGGTCAATTACCTCAAAATTTCTAAGAAACATGCATTCGACAAGCCAAAATTTGCTTTCAAGTTGTACAGTAACACCGTTGTCCCCAACTGGATAGAATTTGACTGACCACCAGGTCCAAAGAGAGGGGTGGTGGAAGAAAATTTAAGGCTTTCGAAAAAGGTAGCAACAATATGAGCACCATCCCCTAGTTTATCATCGTTCTGGAATGCATATAACAACATGGTCTCCATGGCAGTCATATCCCTTAAGTAATCATCCATACCAATATCTATTTGATTGCCTCCATTTCAAGCTTGTGAAGAACTACTATTTTTGTAGTCATTCCTAATTGGTGAATCTAGACATAGAGGGAATTGAATAGGTGGTTGATTAAACCATTCTTGGTATCATTCCACTCCGAGTTTTTCTCTTAATTCAGCCTTCTCTTGATTTTATATTGTCAAATGGTGCAACAGAAGATGGTAGGTAGGTCACTCATCATAAATAGAATCCTAATAATTTCAAAAAATATATTTGAACATGATTAGTACAATATCGATGATATCAATTAGTAAGCACATCAATGCATGATTAATTGGTTTGACGTTGAAGTAATTACACTATACCAAACAATTATTACCATCATTGTCCCAGGATTGTGTCTAGAAGATGACATGTTACAATTGGCAGGGTGAAGCCCCGTCCATTTTCATCTACCAACCGCGCCTTGCGGCATGCTGCTCCTGATAAGAGCTTCCAAAGTTTTGGAACTATTTGAATATTTTGTGCATCTAAACTTGATTATGAATGTGCATGAACCTACAATTTTGTATACATTAATTTTAGTCATATTGACATGGATAAAAATAAATAAATTAAATTAGATAATGAAAATATAAATAAAATTTGAAGTAATTACTTCTAGAGATGGATAGGGAGAGCTCTGTGATAGACTTTGAGAAATATTATGGAACGAGCTGGATTTTGAAAATTTTTCCATTTGATATAATTATGAGATTTTATCCTTGCATTTGAGAAAAATAGACAATAAATTTTGGTGTACATACCTAAAAGTAATTTCGATGCGTTAAAAAAGGGGTTACTGTTACCGGTGCTAATGTATTGTTAAATGCACCGATGCGGTTAGTTAACAAACACATCGAATAACGGGTAAAAAACACGACTTTATTATTTTGAAATGAAAAAAAATGGTAAACTGAAAAATGAGCAGCAATTGATTTTCAAAAATCTAATTTCATAAAAAAGTTCTTTAAATAGTAAAAGCTATTCATTATTTCATTATTTTTGCAAAAATGTTCAGGGAGGAATTTGTAGGAGAGACATACCTGGAGCAAGAGAGCATTGTGGAGTAGTAAAATACTTTCAAACATTAACACTATTCAGAGAATCAAAATTTGAAACATCTAGTGATTCACACAAAAAACCTATAGTATAGTAAAAATGTTAAATTTTACTAATAAAATCATTTATAATCTCTATTCCTATTTAGATTTAATTGAAGTTAAAAAAAAATAAAAAAAATCCATTCTTACGTTAAACCCTTGCTTCTTCTTGTTTATGTGACTGCAAAAATTCACAATTAGGGCTTTTCATTTTAGATTTATAGGGTTTATATTACTATATATATATAGGTGTTTGACATATAACCTGGGGCACCACTTGCAAAGTCAAATCCCAAACCCTGTCGACCCTTTCACGATTTTTTAAAAAGTTGCTTTTGTTGATTAGTGCGCCTTGTTTAATATAGCGCACTAGTGCGCTCTTTTAGTATAACACACCGAGCGCGTATTGACAAAGATAAATGTTTGATAAAAACAATTTCCATTCATTTATGTTTATTTTTCAAAATAATCTCTTATGTTAATCAGTGTTCTTGTATTAATATAACGCACCGGGTCTCCTATTGACAAAGAGCACATTACAATGTTTCTATTATAGTGGCGGTGTGTTTATAATAATAGATCACACCATTATTGTTTAATTTTTTTTCTCGTTGTCAGTGCTAAAATGTGAACCACACCGGTGCGGTTAAAATGATAAACGCACCATTTTTTTAATTTTTTTTACCAGAAAAGTAGGTGATTTATTTATAAAATATATTAATGAATGGTACAGGTTTTATATTAATAAAAAAAATGGCTAACAAGAGTTCAAATGACAAAAATACTAATAACACATCCATAAAAGCAAAAAGGGAAATTTCTTTCTAGATTATTTACCAAAATTATTATTTTTGAACTATATGTAAGTTTAACTAATATGTATTGTTTAGTGTGTGTCATGCAGAGCCACAAAATGACGAAGCTCGATAAGATTATTTCTGATCTAAGACTAGAAGAGCATAAAAGCTTGATGGAAAAATTGCAGAAGGTTGAATCAGTTGAATGAAAAAATACTACTGATCCAATATGAGTTTCTTTTTGAATTTTCATTAATAATATACTTAAAAATATTTGATTAAATGTTTCAAACAATATATTAATTCATATATGTTTAATGTTTTACAGGGACCACCAATGAAGGAAAGGAATTTTTTTCTAAGAAAAGAAAAAAATAGAACATGCAAATGAAAATGAATTGCTCCTTAGTTCATCTAGAGTGGTGTTGGAGGTTAACGAAAGGGGGGGGGGAACTTCTACAAAAATTTGAGGGATCTATTGGAATGAATGTATAGACGTTATTTCCACTTACAATACAAAAATCAATCAAATTATTCCAAGAACCAAATTTTATTTAAACTACAGGAAGAGTTTCCATAGAATTGGTCAATGAGACATGTCATACTTTTAATAGCAAAAACGTACAACAATAAAAAACAAACATTGAAAAAGTAATATTCCTTTAAATGTTTTTCTAGAATTATATGTATATATTACTACAAAGAAATCATCTATAAATATCACTTTTGTTATATTTAGTTTTCATATATCAATATAAAAACTAAATAGTTTATTGTCATGTTTCTTTTTCAAGAAGATTATGAAAATCTCAAAGGATGAATGAGCTGATATCATAAATATGCCAGTAGGAATGTCCAAAAAGGTGTACAAGGAGATGGTCAGAGAAATGGACATAATTGCATCGCATGAGGAGCCATATCAACAACAACGTGCTTCAAATGTAATATGTAATCATTGAATTATTTGATTAGGTATAATAAATAAATAATTTAGCATTAAATGTTAATATTCAAGTATTTTCTTGTAGAAAAGAAAAGAAAATGGAACCCATTCAACACATAAAATAGGACAACAAGGAAGAAAATGGTTGATATCTAAGTTAGTGAGTAACTGTTACTTTTTAATAACAACTTAACAATATTTCATTTTTTTATATTTTAAGTTGTTTTATAGAAATCATCATTGAATGTCTTCAAATAGGTGCTAACATACAAATAATAACCATCAGAAGAATTGATTGACATTGGGTTAAATATGGGTTGTCAGTATATGTTGGCATATCATAAATTAATTGTGAAAATTGTAAGTATCTATAGTGTTTTACTTAGCTCTGTTTATAATTAATAGAACAAAAATATCTTTTATATTAACTATGATTTGTTATTGGATATAAAACTTGTAGGAAAAAAAGTATGAAACCGCGCCAACAAAAGAATTGTTGAAAGAAGGCATGAAATTTGGTTTTGAAATAATGTGTATAGTTCACAAGTCAATTATTGCTATGGTACATTTATTTTCGATTTACATTGATGTATATTATTTAATATTGTAATTTTCATTATTCTCACCAATGTAGATACACTCATTACACTTTATTTTTATGTTTGTAGATGGAACTTGAAGAAGAAGAAAACAATCAGCACAATGAAAAAAAAATTCCTCCAAATAACCTAAGTCATGGAAGTAGCTCGAGCAGTGACAACAGTTCCAGCGAATAATGATGATCATTATGTTTGGATATCAAAGCAAGGCATTTTTTTTTTTGATTTTTTTTTTTGTGAAATCAGACATTTCATTTAATGTAATGGACATAGTGTCCCAATTGAAAGACAAAGAGTTACCAATAACTGTCCCATTTTGTATGACAATCTCTTATTCACATATCATAAAATATGTTTTAATTTATTCTATTGTGTTCTCCATTTTTGTTGTGAAATGTTACACCACTGATTAAAGATTATAATGAAGAGATGTAGAATCTGATGATATAATAAATTCATCCAAACATCACATTCGAATGCACTAATAAAAATTTAATTGATATGAATACTGTTATAAGATATGTGTTGAATTTTAATGAATAATGAATTTTAAAAAATCACAATAATTGCACTATCACAGGTCGATGTTTCTAAAAAATAGAAAATGAGCACCAGTGCATGTGTATGATATTGCACACTAGTGCATTTATATGACCTATGAGCACCCCACCAAATACCAATACCAATTAGAACGCCTAGTGTGATTTATCGACGACTACGACCCGGGAAGATATGCATTTCATGCACTGGTATGGTTTTCCTTTAACATGCCGGTGTGTTTTTACACCTTAACGACCCGGGGGTGTACACAACCAATACACACCGGGAGGATAAAAGGTGCATGCACTGGTGTTATTTGGCCTCAATGTACCTGTGCATTTTTATTTGTAATGCACCGATACTATTTGCGTTAAAATTCCTCCGTGCTTTACAAATATAATCCGAATAACACCAGTGCATGCACCTTCTTTTGGCCCGGTGAATATTTGTTGGTGACACGCAGTGTGATGTTGCATATGTAAACGCACCGTGGCTTGAGAATTTTGTTTTACTTCCCGATGCTTAGTATGTTTACTGAATGGTGCATATTGTTTAAAATGCACCGATGTGTTCACACATGAACTGCGCACTGATAAAAAAACATTCATAAAAACCTTCGACAACCCAGTATTTTTTAGTTGTGTTGAAGTTCCGTTAGCAGGTTAATCAAAATCTCCGTTACAAAAAACAGATGTTGTGGCAAATGTTTTCTTGACAAACTTCCAATGAAACGATGTTCATAACAACATGTTAAATATACTCACACTTAGTTTGAAAGAATCAATTTTGGGCAATTTTATAACACTAAAAACCTCCTTTATAACCTCTGCTAGAGGATCTTTTCCTTGTAGTACTAGTCTCCCTCAATGGGATGGGGTCTTGGTTGTCCTCAATACTTCAGCTTCGATATTCTATCTCTCTCAATGATGTAGAAAACCCAAATATGTGATGAACTCAAGTGGGAGCTCAAATGGAAAAAGAAAATGATAGCGACAATGACAATTATCAATGTGAAGAATGAATGGAAAAACCCTCCTATTTATAACAAAATATTGAGTTATCTTAAAAAATGGAGAATAATATAATATTATTAACCATAATCTAGATCTAAACGCTTGGAATATTTTATTATATTTTGTTGGAGGGAAAAGATATTTAAATTGGTTAAATAACTTTATTTAGAAATAATAAGAAAATAAATTATTTATTTATCATTTCAAGAATTTGGTTAAAGAATAATAAACAGACAATGATTTGTTTAATTATTCCTAGGTGATTTAGTCAAATTTAATAAGGAATAATAACTCAATAATGATTTAATTAATTATTCCTAGAGAAAAATAAGAAAAATAATGATTTATCTAATTATTTCTCATAATTGGGTCAAATGTGATAAGGAATATTAGTTAAACAATGGTTTAATTAATTATTCCTAAAGGAAAATCAAATAAATAATGATCTATTTAGTTATTCCTCATTGGGTTTTTTGTTTTAATAAAAAATAACTTAATAAAATATGGTTTATTAAATTATTTTTTATAATGAAAACAATTTTACGATGGTAAAAATTGGTTTTACATGGTGTACTTCAATCCACCTAGTTAGAAATGGTTAGGTGATCAATTTTTTGGTGATAACACCAATGGTTAATCCTGGAAGGGACAACATTGCCATATAAGGAGAGCCAATATTTCCAAAAGAGGGAAAACGACTAGGATTTTCATCTAAGGGGTTTCCTTGATTGGTAAAATAAGGAAATGTTGCCATTAGTCTCAACCTAAGATCTACTAAGGAGTTGTTCAACAGGGATGATGCTATTCCGCGATTGATTGATTTTACAAATCAACAACAAAATAAATCAAAAAATGAGTAAGTTAGGCATAAAGGATTACCAAGAAACCATGAACTGTGATATACACCTTGGATAATGAAGGACTTGACGTACTGCAACCAATCTCCCTGACTGTTGTGTTCGGTGTATCATGGTTTACAAGGCAGATGACTTGATTACCTATGGTTGGATAAAAACCTAGTGGGGAATCCAAAAATATATGTGATGGTACGTGGGAGTGCAATCTATAGTAGTGATTTATAATGTGTAACCATTCAATGAGAGCATTACCATATAGTTATCATGCATAGAGCGCCTCTAATGCACCATAAAGTACTAGAGAACAGTCCTATACACTTCCACACACGGAACGAGATATCACCCTCGGGATACAACGCTGACAATCAACGACAAATCCTACATTTTCCGAGACATGTCTGTAGCCTAAACCTATAAATGTTTTCTTTAATATTCCAAATGCTCCTTAGGTGAATTGAGGTAAATTCTAAGTTGTCTTGAATTATGTTTCAATTTCAAGGGCTTAAAATCAATGTCACTTGAACATAGCTATAATGCAACTAATATGAGGAAAAGACTCTTTCCATTTCGATGAAGGCTATATATTAGAGGGAAGAGATTCAGACAATAGTAAAACACTCAAGAATGCAGCAAAAAAGAAATTCCTAACTAGATCTTTCACTTTCACTATTCCAATTCAGTTGAAAGCATTAAAGGATGCCATAGCATGCAATGTAATCTATGCACGATTCCCCTAAAAATTATGAAAATGTAATCTATGCACAATTCCCCTTTTCTTTTCACTGAATGAGAATGCACTCAATGCACTTTTCAGTTTCCAATCACTAAACAATGTAATCTATGTTCAAAGATAAATATCAAAACGACTTTTCAATGCAATGTGATCTAATGCACTTTACAAAAATTAAACTTTGAGATGAAAACTAAATAAATGCAAAATCGATTTCTTTTATGGTATCAAAAGAACTAATATTTCTAAATCAACAGCAAATCAATATTCCTTCCAAACATACAAGTAACGAACAACAATTTTAATTGAATCAAAGAATCAAAGACTCAACCAAATTCACTTTCATTATTTCAAGTATGGGATGGAATTTTTCACACCACAAAGAAACTAACACCAAACAGAAAAAATTTGATGCACATAGAGTAGGAGGATGACTTCAAAGATTAGGACACACTAGGCCTTTAGACAAAAACCTAAAAAAAAATTCAAATTCAAAGACCAGTGCAGGTACATAGTTAGAAGGAGAGGTTCAAGCGTGATTGTTTAATGGCAAAAGAAACGTTGACAACGCGGCTATTTTTGGTAGAAAATGCGTTGATCAAGAAATTATTGAAAAGAACAAGCAAAGTTTGAGAATAAAGCTAGACCTGATACCCTAAAACGTAGACTACTCAGAGTACAAACTCAAAAGAAATTAAAATGGAGGATCATTGAAAGGTTGACCAAAATAATTAAAAATACCAAATGAAAAAGGCAGGTTGAAAGGGATATATCCTCTGCACCGGAGTCACCATTTTGTTGTATAGAAAATCCCTTCTGTGGATAGAAGTGATCTCTCTAGTCCTAAAGGAAGGATCTAGCAAAAAATTAGACAAATATGTGTAAAATTTCCTAGCTTATATCAGAAAGTACAAAGTAATATAGATGGCCTACCTCACTCTGATGCTAACGCCCATTGGTTTCATTTCTCAATATTCTTTCTTCCAAGTTCAATCCTCTTTACGTTGTTGCAGATTAATACTTGCAAGGAAGATCAAACATAGATAAAAAAAAACATACATAGCATAATTCATTCTAACATAAACTATATGATAGATAAAGAGTATCACACTAAATGAGTAATGATTTACACATTTATGGGAAGAAAACAAACAATGTATTATTAATATAAAGTAAGGGAAGCATAGAACCACTTAAGCTTTGATGTTGGAAGATTCCTTTGGAAGAGTTTCCAAGTCCTAGCCAAGACCTTCAAGAACTCCTCTCTCATTCACAAAAAGGCAACATTTAGGCACAACTGAGTGCAAGGATGGAAACCAACATTGATCAACCAACAAAGATCCACTAGCAAGGATCAACCCTTTGAGGAAAGTAAGGAATTCATTCAGAGGGAAGGAGAGGGAGTTAGGGATCCACAGAAGGGGGAAGAAGGTACACATATTAAGGGGAATATCCCTAATAGTAGGATAAAAGGATTGAAAAGGGTGATCTCAACCCAATTCTTATTCACCTGTAACCAATTATCCATTCTCGAGGATTCAAGTAAGAGAAGCTTCTCCTCCATTTTTGGAGTAACTTCCTGAAGAGGAGCAAAGCGCTTTTTTCACTTAAATTCCTGTGCTGGCAGTGCTAGACACATATAATGGTGAAGGTGACAAGCGCGAGGCATAAGTCATGAGGACCACGATGGGCCTAAAAATAGGTTTTTTGGCAAGCCTTTCTAGAATTTCTTCAAGGCATTTCTTCTTTTGTTCTTCAGGGATGCTCTGATCATGTTTTAGTGATGAACACATTAATATATTTTGTCACTTTGTGTAATTTGGGGAAAATTTCAACAAATCAGGGCATGAGAGAGGGTCCAGCGCGAAAAAATATTGTATAATAACTCATCATCCCATAGCCGATTCTCGTTGATGAGACAAGAACCATAGATCCACGCATGGTGTTGTTGGTTTCGTTGATGGATCATCATGGTGACGATGGCGGCCCGATTGTGAGATATACTCCTTAGTTTTTTGTGTGGATGAGAAGCTAGATTTTTGTGAGTGAATACTTCCCATATGCAAGGATGGACTATAGGGGCGATCTAGATATACCACTCCTAGTTGTAATGGAGTGGGGGGGATTTAGGTAAAAAAAAGCCTCATTTTGATATTTTATGTTCTTTTATTTTTATTTTTTAACATCCAAGGTTAATTATCAAAATTATAATGCAGATGTGGGCCCAACTCGACCAATAGAGCTACGACGATTTGACAAGCGAGGAGACCATCCTATAGAAGTTTTAGTACCACATTCAGATACAACAGAGGCTTTGACCAAGTTGGAGCACAAATTGGATAGGCTTACAATAGACATCCTAGAGACTGGGATCGATGACCTACCTCTCTAGTACCAAAGGCACGTGGTTGGGGTTCTAGAACTGATTAGGCGATTGTTGTGCCGAGTGTCTTGCGCTATAGTTTGATACTGTGATCATCTCATGGATAGTTGACAGTCATTTAGGGCTACATTTTGATTTTTTTATCAGCATATTCGGATAATAAAGCTCACAGAGCCTTATGTCCTTGGATGATATTTTTGTAACACACTCTCTACAGACTATTTTTCTCAATAAGAACTACTACTTTTATTCTCAGAGTATCATTTTCAATATGGATAACATATTGTTTTATTTACAAATGTGCAAATGTTGATTTAACACTTGATTGTCTAATGCATCAGCTCGTGTGTTTAAATTTCTTGAAATGTGTTGGTATTGAATATAATCAAACTACCTTTTGAAGAGACGGGCCCGTAAAAACATTCTTAACATGGATGGACTTCTAACTATATATACATCGTTTAAATGTAATACAATGAGTTGTGAATATAAAATAATGATCAAATGTCGAATGCCAAATGTGATGGACTTAGATAATAGTTCAATGACTGCACTATATTCTGATATGTTGTTTTTTGTTTTATCGAGGCATATGCCATGAATAGAAACTAACTCATTAGTGGGTGAGTAGATGACCCAAGTTGTGGAAGATAAATTCTGAGTACTATGACTAGTGCCATGAATAAAGCCAATGTAATCCTGAGGAAACATTGACATCTGCAAACCAAAAATAATCAATATAAGCAGGAAAAGTAGTAGAAAATTGCAAAAAATGAAAATCAACAACACACACTCATAAAAGTATAAGTAATGTAAAAATAATCTCTACAAGATAGATCATGTATAATATCTCTTCAGTTAGAGACCATTCTGGGCTCTCCTAAAGGGACACCATGATAATGAACTAATTCATAGGCCCCTTTAGCTAGTACATGTTTGACAATGTAAGAACCATGCCACATAGGTTCGAATTTACCAACGCTTAGTTAATCATGTGCTTGATCATAGACCAAGACTAGATCACCTTCCAAATAAATGTGAAGATTAACGTTTCGATCATACTAAGCCATAACATGCTTCTTATGAGCCTCGCTAGCTAGTGCAGTATTACGACGAGTTTCATATATTTTGCTAAGTAGAAAAAATGTTCTTCCTCTATAGAGGTAGCTGTTAATAACTCAATGGATAGTTTTAATGAAGAAGTTTCACATTCAATTGGAAAAATTGCTGGAAGGGAGTAAAACTAGTCGACATTTTCACAAAGGTACAGTATGCCCACAAGGATGAAAAAAGAATGGTATTCCAGTTATGTTTATGAATGTCTAAAATCCATTTGATCATGTTGATCACAAATTTGTTCACAACTTCAACCTGGAAATTTGATTGCAGATAATAAGGAGTAGAGTTGTCATGGTGCAAGCCGAGCTGAGTAGAAATCTCGATCATCATAAATTTTGAAAGTGGCTACCATGGTCTTTAAACATGGTGTGGGGTATGCCAAACCTAGAAATCATATGATTGAATATGAAAATAGTTGCGGTTTCACCGTCGTTCTTGAATGTAGGTATCACTTCGGCCCATTTCGTAAAATAATCTACTACGATAATAATATGCCCATGCCCCCCGACCAAGTGAGGGTTACATGTAACAAAATAAATATCTCATTTTGTAAATGGACCGACAACTATGATTGGGTCAAGAGGAGCTGGAGGAGCACGCATCTTACGATAATTTTTTTGACAATTATGGCATTTCCTAACTGTAGTTATACAATATTTAAAGAGTGATGGCTAGAAATAAAAAACACGCAATATCTTTTGGGAAATGGAAAACCCGGACATATGAACACCACATGCTCCAGAATGGAAGTCATATAAGGCCTTTGCGGCTTCCTCATGTGTTAAACAATGTCAAAAGATAGAATAAACACCACGATGATAAATAGTATTGCCAACAATAGTATATTCATTGGTATTGGATTCTACGACGACCATTTCGTGACAATTGGGGCCGAAATATTTGAGTTTGAAGGTATATAATGATGTATCCATACCAAGGATCGAGAGTACTGATTAGAAACATGGATTCATCAGGAAGATGATATTCTACTATGGTTTAAGACTCAGTATAGAGAAAGTCACATAATAATTCGGTAAATACTAAAGACTTCTTAGATTTATATATTTTTAATTCCAAATCAAACCCTTGGAGGATAGCAATCCATTTAGAGTATTTCCCCCTAGTAATTGTTGAGTCAGAATGTACATCATAGGGTTGCAATAAGATATCGTGGTTATTTTTCATAAAAGTATGTAGTGTCAAAAATGTTGGACAACTTGACTGCTGCCAAGGCTAATTTATCCACATATGCATATTTTATTTCGATTAGCGTGAGATTCCTACTTAAATAGTAAATCACATTTTCAGTATCATATTAATCTTCTTGAACTAATACCATGCCAATGGTGACATGAGATATAGCTAAATACAAAAATTAATCCTGATGATAATCAGGCAGATACAGTAACGGTTCATGGATCAACGCCTTTTTTAATGCATCAAAATATTTTTTAGAAAGCTTGTCCCAAATGAATGGAATGTTGTTTTTCAAAATTCGAGTAAAAGATTTAGTTAACTCAGTGTAGTTAGGAATAAATCTAGATAAAAATTTTTCTTTCCCTCACAAACTTTGGAGTTGGCAAAGATTGGAAGGAGGAGGAAGATTGACAATGGCCTTGACCTTAAGTGGATCGACATGAATGCCTTCCTTTGAAATGACAAATCCCAATAATCATCCTGATTGTACCCAAAATACACACTTATGTGGATTCAAATGAATATTGAAATGCCTACATTGAATGGAAATATATTTCAAATACATAGGATGATCTTTCCATCTCAATGAATGAGTTGGTAAGTCATCCAGGTAGGGTTTCACAATATGCTTGATATCGTGAAATGTGTACAACATGGCCCTTTGAAAATTTCCACCAGTGTTCTTCAATCCAAACAGTATTTTGCGATAGGGAAAATTACCCCATGGATAGATGAGCACAGTTTTGGGATGATCGACATGAAGTATGTTTATCTGATTATATCCAGAAAATTCATCCATAAATGAAAAGATTTCGTTTCCGACACAATCATTGATAATTTGGTCGATGTAAGGGGTAGGGTAATTTTCCTTTCGACAAGATCTATTGATGTCCATATAATAGAAACATACTCGAATATTCCCATGTTTCTTGTTCGCTAGAACAATATTGGATACCCAATCAGTTAAAGGAATAGGGTAAATATAACTTGTTATGAGTAATTTTTCAACCTCATCCTTAATAGTAGCAGCTTTCCACAGATGAAATAGACGTAATATTTTTCTGACAGGCTTAGCATCTGGATATGCCTTAATTCCATGAATCATAATAGTGGGATCAATTCTTGGAATTTCATCATAGGACCAGGAAAAAATGTTGCGGAATTCCTGAAATTGGTTCTTATATGTGTTGATTTCATCAAGAGAGCACGAAGTACTCGTATGAATGTTTTCAATAATTATAGGTTTAACTGTTAATGGTTATGATTGAATATATGTTTTCTAATTTATTTTCCGAATCTGAATGAAGGATTGACATAGGATATTAAGGACTATCGATGATTTCAGCCGAAAATATGGATGAAAAAAAATTCTTGATTTTATCAAGTTTAGGTAGAAAGGATGAACGATGACGATGATCGTTCCATGTCAATTCATCAAAAATCATGACTTCCATAATACTCTTGTAAGATGGAAATATTTGATTGAAAGGATTAGGAAAAGATACTGGTGTTAAACGTGATAAATGAGAATATACATCATTTATCACATTCAATTCATTATTTTCAGTTGATAATGGGTTAGACAATGATTGAACTACCCGGTAAGACAATTTAAAGGGGCTTAAAGGCATCTCTCTGTTGTACATAACCAACTCAGACTCTTAAGGCACAATCAAAGAATAAGGTGATGAAACTGTCCTTGATGTAATCATGTTGACATGGGAAACATTACGAGGAAAATTTGGTGTAGGTATAGTAAAATCTCCCATCAGATATGAATCCTTGAGAAAACCTACCCCAAAAATATTCATATGGAGTAATCGACTTTCCAATAAAAGGGATGCTACTTATAGAGGTAGGGTCTAAAGTATAGTAAGATAGTTGGCCGACTTTGACAATTCTCCCTTTGCGGGGAAACATTATCGTATGAAAATATGATGAGACTACAACTGAAATAGCATAAGACCAACTTCGTCCTAGTAAAAGGTTATAGTCAAGTTGAGCATCGACAACGTCAACTTTGACCGCAGTCATTTTACCTTCTATCTCTATAGGTATATCATTAAGAATCCCATATGGGTGGAAACCTCTTGCATCAAAGGCTTTCAAAGTCATGGGGTATTTATTGATAATTGGAGAAACAAGGGCTTTCCAAAAAGAAATAGATATACTACACGTAGATGATCCTTTTTCAATTACTGTGTGAAAACTCATTTGGTTTTAACGAAAACTAGTATTTGGAATGCCACTTGATGCAAAATTCTAGGTACATAATTGTCTATATTGAAGATAATTAGATTAGAATATTGAGGGTCAATAGCTCCTATAGATGAAAAAAGTAATTTCCTTTGTGTTGGACGAGTCTGCATCACTTCAAGTGTCAATCTTGTTGAAGATGACATAGCCAGATCTTCAAAAATGTTGTAATTTTGAGCAACTCATGCATGCGGGTTGAAAGATGATTTTCGAAGAACACCTTTAGGAGGAGATCAAATTACCATGTTAGGAATAGGTTTCTCAATCTGTAATGGTTCAAAAGGAGGAGTAATTTATGTGGAAGCTTGACTGGGTGAACCAACATCGTTTCCATTTGCAGGACCCTTAGATATGTAATCTTGAGATCTCATAGCAACCATAACTTGAGAATAAATCATCATGATATTTGTTGATGATATCCAAGAAGAAGAATTATGAGTGACCATCTTACTATCTTGAGAAGGAAATGGATCCTTCAAAACAACAGGAGTGGGTTAACCTTTGATAAATTTAGTTACCTTGGCGTGATGGGGGTACTCCTTGGTGTAATGATCTTCGTCACAGATTAAAAAAGGATAACGAGGTTTCATATTCTTTTCATATGGTTCAGTTTGATTGATTTATCTTTCGACATATTTTCATGTTTCACTTTACCCTTCCCATTATTTTTACCTACGATTGATTTATTTTTAATGGTAGATGAATCTACAACGTTAATATAAGAAGTATTATTGGGAGAAGAGCCTCATTTAGGTGATTTGGTTAAAGTTATAATCAGAGTATTAGATTTGGAATGTTTATTTTTACTCTTAGATGTACTAACATAACTGACTACATCATCCACGACATGAGAGCCGGAAGGAGTTGTTGTTATTTGACTAGGGCGAGGTAAATCTAGAATTTTTTCATGCAAAGTGCCAGTCTGCGTGTAAACTAGGTCCATGTATTGGGCACAAACGATAACTTTTTATTCTAAAACAACACCTCCTTTGGCAACATCTTTAGTAATATTTGGAAGTAAAGACGTGGTAAACCATTCGGCCAGAATCTGATCTGGAATGAAAACTTTAACCAAATGACGTCTACGTCTCCATTCATGGATATGATCAGGAATATAGTAGACGATTTTTTTTACTAAGTTCAAAAGTTTAGTACTAGTATTATAATGGATTGGTAACTGAAAATGGGTCAATAAAGCAATGGCTTAGGCATTGAAATTGTGAAACGAAGCTCGTGGTAACTCAATGTACCATTTCGCAGATAAACCAATTAAGGTTCTTTGAAAACGTCGTAATCAAATGGAATCATCGATTAATGAATTGGATATGCATCATAGATGACACGTCATGACATTGTTTGAAGGCTCCTCTCCTGATTTACCTTCAAATTTCCGAATGTCACTAGGAAAATTGGTGTGCATTTCCGGCAAAAAAGGAAAATAGTAAATCAAATCATTTTTCAACCAAGAAAAATCTAGTAAATCCAAGGTTGTAATAAATGGTAACTTTCGGTTAGGATATTGTTGTGGAAATTGATAACCCTGTGGGATAATTTTGGTACCTAGAGGAGGAGATCTGAGATATCCTGGAATAGCCTAAGTGGTTGGAATTTTCATACCTCCAGGGTAACCAGGGTTAGTAATACCAAACTGAGGTTGAGATGGTATTTCAAACATATGACCAGGGTATGGTTGACTCTGGAAAGGCGGATTTGGTCCCATCTGTCACAATTGAAATTTCCCCTAAAAGGCTTGGCCTTGCAAGGGTGGGCTTTAAAATAACTGACTATGATAAGGCTGACCTTGAGCGAATGGGCCCTGAAAAGGCTGGCTTTGAAAAGTTGTTTGCAAATTTCTTATACCAGATTTTCCCAAAGGAATTTGAGGTATAGATTTCATTATAGGTCCAGCTTGATAAACTGAAGTTTGAGGGATAACTTGAATAATAGGCTGTGTTGATACTTGAGGGGTAATTGGAAAAAATGTTTGTGCACTAGGTTGTTGAATAGATGTACTAGGTTGGGGTGTACTAGGTTGTTGAATAGATGTTTTAAGCAGTTACATAGTATGTGGACTACTCAGACCATGTTACTTACTTGGTTGATGAACAAATTCCTGCGAGGTTAACTTAATAAATTCTCTAAACAAGGTGGTGGACTTGAGTAGGAATAATTTGTCCGTTAGGTGAGCATGTTGGTAAATGGGAATTTTTGGGAAGTGGTTGCAAGATTTTTGAAAATGAAGGTTTACAATGGTCGACTGCCTTTGGATAAGGAATTTTCACTAGGATTTTTGATACAAGGTTTGACCTAAACCAGCTTAAGGCATCATACCATAACTTCAATAGTTATTAGGTAAAGGTTGTCCTACAATTGTAGGA
Source organism: Pinus albicaulis (assembly GCA_034641835.2). Classification (NCBI taxonomy): domain Eukaryota; kingdom Viridiplantae; phylum Streptophyta; class Pinopsida; order Pinales; family Pinaceae; genus Pinus; species Pinus albicaulis. The sequence continues at coordinate 141,460 of JAXQQM020081910.1, forward strand.
TATGACCCAACAAAAAGGTTTCCCTACGGGGAGGGGTTTTTGTCCCCTAGGTGGATTTATGTTACCTCCTAGGTTAACTTGAAGTTACGCAGCTGAAATCATGTTAACTAATTGGTTAGAGTCAAGTTTTGGGTAGTAATTAATAAATCAATTGACACTTATTGAAATTTAGAAGAAAGGAGACACTCCTAAAAAATTCTGACAAGTGACTAATATCCGGGAGGCATTGAAGGAGCGCCATATAACAATGTTTTTCGGAGAAGTTGAAAACATGGATGTATTAGTGAACATACTTAAAAAATCCATTTTACGGCATATTACTTTTGGGTAGGGGTAAGGAAGCAGCGACATAAATTGGATGACCGTAACCAGGATGAATACGCAAAGTCAAAAGGTGTAAGGTACCAAGCATCTAGTAAAGAAATAGGAAGATCTAATGGAAAGGTACATTCACCATAAAATAATGAATCTTTGGGAGTTTCTTCTTCGTCATCTTCAATAATATATTTGATACTAATGAGACCAAGAGGAATATTCTTAGTAGTGATGAGTTTTACTTTGGGTGAATGCAAAGTAGGAAGTAGAGGCCAACACTTATGAAGGTGACTCGGGTTTTGAAATGTCTGGACTCGGGTCCGAAAATTTTTTTAGCTCAATTATTTGTGTATTTGAGAGCTACTGATAGATTCTGCCATAATGATTTGGTGATTATTGGTTCGGTTTTTTCTAAGTTTGTTTCAAATTCCTGAGGTTGATTAGGTTGATTCACTTGATTCATATTGTACCACAAAAGATGTTTTAGGTAGAATCCCCGAAAGACCCATATATTGTTGATTTTTTCTTCAGAGTAATTTTTTCTAATTAGTTTGATGTGTACTCAAAGGTTTAACCTTCATTCTCCATGAGTGTCTTGGTATTTCAACCATGATTAATTTTAATTAAGTAAAAAAATATCAAGAAATCACTACCTAAAGCCTATAAAAAGTAAAAAAACCAAACATATGAACACACGCTAGAAAATTTAAAGTCCAAACCACACACAAGCAATTGTTTTCACACGGTGAAATCACTGGTTAGTGGTGGAAATCCAAAAGTACTTTAAATTAATGTAGTATAGCGGATGGAACCGAGTTACCTTGACAAGCGGCTCATGATAGTGTGGTGCAATGGCTCCACTTATACACTCTCAGTGAATATCACCTCTCAAAAATTCAAATGATTCTGATCAATTTACTCAAGCTACAGCCAGAACCTTCCCTCTAGTGCCTTAGGAAAATCCCTGGTCTGCTGAATGCTAAGTTACAACTTTACAATTTAACACAGAGGGATAGTTGTAGGTCACCTGCACTCAAGAGTAGAGTAACTAAGCTAAATCCCCTTGAAATCTCCTTGAAATGGTAAATATGAGGTTTACTAACAAGTGAACCCAAGTACCTTTTCGAAAATTTTTGTGATGTGTGCAAATATTCTATATTTACCAATGAAGCGGTATGATTACTTCACCGGGTTTGATATGACCTGTATGCTCTTGTATAGGGTCTTTACAGAAAAAACATAATAACTAGATTTTATCCCTATTCGCAATATTCTCACATTTTATTTATTTTCTTTGGAATGTTTGAGACTCATACTTATTCAACCCTAATGTGATCTATATTGGTGGAATGAGCCTAAAAATGTAAAAATTTCTATATTGATTTTATTGATGTGTATAGATATTTAGCACTGAGAGGGATATGAAAGATGAAAGCGATGATATTTGGCTGACTCAAAATAATCTAATGCATTCACCAATGAAAATACTTGATATTTTCCTTTTGATGAAATCCTAGTGGGGAAAGTGAGGAGTTCTTTGATTTAGAAAAAAAACATGCAAAACCCAGATCTAAACATTATTTTTTTCATGAAATGAAAATTCTACACTTTGAAAACTATTCGGTTGACTAAATGAAAATTTCAATTCACTTAGAAAGTGAAATAAACACACAAAAATCTCAACACACGCAAACAATCACTTACAATTAGTCAAATTTGATGGAAAAACCACTTAAAAAAATCTAAAAGAAAATGAAAATTTATTAAATGAATGCTCTTAATTAATTATGCTTATGAGTCATAATTTATCAAAGAAATAATTCACTTTTGAATTGACAAACATAAGAACTTTTTTTCACAAAAACACTACTTCTTTGAGAAAACCCTAACTTCACTAATACGAAGATCCTTCACAAATAAAGAAAAATATTCTTCTCAAGCAAGATTAATAACAAATATGGTGTATTTGCAAGAAAAAATATAGGAAAAAAGTGAGTTCAAACATCAACCTGATTTTTAAATGAACCAACAACAGAGACAAATCAAGAACTACCTAAAAAATGTGAACATGATGAATTCTAAAAAGAGGCTTCACTATGGAACACAAATAAATCTAAAAATGTTCTAAAGATTAAAATAAACAAAAATGACATTAATTAAAAAATCAAACTGCGATCAAAATAAATATTAATTTTTCAAAAAATTTCAACGGAGTTTGCTCTTTAGTCAATTCAATCCAATAGCAATTACTATGTCACGAGAAGCTATGAAATCTGTTTTCTGTTGCTGAAATAGAGCGCAGTGAAAATGTACTCAGAAGTCTTATTAACACTAGAGATCTAAAATGCCATGATTGGTAAACACTTCAGATGCAACCAAAACCAGAAAAATTGGAAAGAAAACCAGAAAGAAACTAGAAAGTATGATGTTTCCCGGTGATGGTGATTTATCTGAGACAAAATCCCTTATATGGAAAAAGATATCTCCTATAATACTAAAGCTAGAAACAAACGGACACTAGAATAACTCTTTCTGTGTGTGTTGTTTGAAATAGATTAAAACTAGAGAAGTGGAGTAGGTGCCTCCTTACCTCTTTGCGAAATGCTTGATGTGAAGATCCTTGATTTGTCCTATTGTAGCTCCTCAATTATTTAGTGGCTTTAGAAAAAAACATAGGGATCAAAGGCCTATGCGATATAATGATATAAAACAAGCTCAATCAAATGATCAAGGATATTAGAAATGGAAATTAACTTAATGAATACATAAAAGGAAGTATAAACCATTCATAATTTAGGTAATGACTGTCAGAACAAAGGATTCAAATGTATTACTTCGAATAAAAATATCCTTACAACCTTTCCTTGATGTTGTCAGAAGGTTCCTCCCAAATGCCTCTAATCCTTCTCCTTGGATGATAAGCTTCCCAATCAAAATTACCGGCATAAGACTACCTTTTTTGAACTTCCTAACCCTCTAGCCTCTACTCAATTTATAGGAAAAATAGGAGGTTTAGATCTAAAGAGGATGAGATCCATTAATTGTGGGATCTAGGGTTCCTTGATCCAAGAGAATTGGCTCCGTGTTCGGAGGTTTGGCTTGAATATATATGACCACGAGCTTATAGTTTGGAGATATTCGCCATGAGGGATTTTAGAACTTACTTTTTATTTTTATTTTTCATTAATTCACGTGCATAGTATTTAATGGAGAACATAGTGTAGTTGTGTGGGTTGATAGGAAGAAATTGTGTGTGCGCATAAACAAACTAGGAAAAATAAACAATTCATTCTAAACAGTTAAAAGGCCATTTTACCAAAAATACATGATTTGGTCGAGGAATATAAATGTTGACTTCCAAGGGAGTGCATTGGAACATTGGTATGGATGGAGAAAGATCCATTTTAAGTTTGTGGAAGTGTCATGGTGACAAAATTACATGTAAAAAAAAGGCAGGGAAGAATATTTATGCGATTCAAACAAGTTGTTTAAGGAGTTTCGGGTTGGGGAGCGAGGTGTAATTACGCATGAATCTAAAATAGAGTCCTTCCGGATTGGATCGTGTACCAAGATGGCACCTCGGTTTTGTAGACCTTTCAATATTATTGAATGGATTGGAGTTAGTAGCCTATCGACTTACTTGCCTTTGACGGTGAAAGTCCATGATGTTTTCCTTGTGCCATTGCTTAAGAAGTATGTTAAAGATGTTGATCATGTGATTGATTGGTCTATATTGCGAGGGTGGATCCGGAAGGATAATTAAGCCCTTAACTATATCGTATATTACGAGGAGAAATACTTTCATGCTATGGAGTGATCAATCGAGTGGGTTAAAGTACATTTGGAATCACTTTGGTCCCGATGAAGCTACATGGGATATAGCCAGTTAGATGTGAGCTATGTATCCTTCTCTATTCGTTAGTTGAGTGAATTTCCTTGAATATGTTTTAGGTATAGAGTTTTTATGTGATGTTTTGGTATATGTACACATGTATATGGTCTAAATATCACCATAGGTTCTATTATAAAGCTCAAATAAGAGGCATGATGTCATGTCATTACGGTTGTCATGTTTTTATGCTTGTCATGTTGGTTTTCTTCTCAAGAGGTTGATCCTTATGAGAAATGCGCAACGAGCTAAGTTACAAATTCAATGGGGAGTATGTTTTTATTTCGAAATATTGTTGAGATTTATAGGTGTCATTGAACACTTGGGGATGGTGTTCCCCCAAGGGAGGTTGCGCTAACAACACGAGTGAAATTTCCATCTTGAGTAAAAGTTAATGAAGGAAAAAATAATAACCATGATTATGGAACACTGTTGGTGAATGTTAGGAGAAACATCATGATGTGGGTGTTCTTTGGTTTATTATGGCTAAGGAAATTGGCAAAGGAAATAGAAGAAATTTGGAATGGAAAAATGACATTTGTGGCAATTTATTTATGAAAATAATGGAAATTGGGAGAAAGGGAGGATGAAAGACCACATGTTGCATGTGACGGGGAAAATGAAGGGAAGATAATGGAAAATAAAGAAAATAGAGGCCTAATTGATAAAAAGGCTTCGAGGTTGATTCATCGTTTTAGATTGGTTTTGGAGCTCTCTCTCTATTTCTACCATACACTCTTGGACACTTCGAGTTTTCTTGAGAATTTCAGCTTTGGATCGAAAGGAAAATAATACAAAGAGGAAGAAAAAGATCGAGCAAGGAAGAACGAGATCAAACGGCTACAATGATTTTACTTGTAGGTATAGATTTTCATGTGTGATTTCCTTGCTAAATTTGGCATACATGATTATGCATGTGTGTTATAGTTCTCTTGTTGTCATCGACATGAGTTTTTATAGGTGTGATAGTGTTTTTCTACCTTGCCTTGCCATTTATAGATAGCCATGGTGTGATGTGGTTTTCATGTTTTCATTGAGATGGATTATAAGATGGACTCAAAGTTCGGTGGGGTGATCTTAGGATTATTCACAAGGAACGCAGAAATCCGGGGATGGGATACATGGTAAATCTTGGATGTGAACACCTTGATTGAGCCTAGGAATTCCTTGACTAGTGATGGCGGGATACACGGTAAATATTACGGTGGTACCCTTGATTGGGTCTAGGAATACCGAGGTTGGGATACACGATAAAGCCCGGAAAGGTGGAGACCTTGTAGGCACAATTCCTTGACTAGTAATGGCAAGATACATGGTAAATCAAAGGAGTTTTGAATGATAAATTGTTCATGGGTTTGGGGTAGAGATATCTTGTGGCATCCATGATTGTTTATGGCCTAGTGATCTAGTGAGAGTTAGATAAATCCTAGTTCTATTAATGACGACCGAGTGGTTTTTAGCCAGAAGCTATGGTTGGTTTTTTGGCTTTGGGTCCACATTCATGCTTGGAATATGGCACGGGGGTGATTAGATGAAGAGAGACTTGGCCTCGGTAATCTATGGTTGGGTGGGTAATGATCCCATATCAGTTAGTTTTAATTCATTAGAAGACTTTTAATGCGAGTGCTATGCAAAAAAACTACAAGGTCCTAGGCTAAATTTCGGGGCTAGGACCCGAGGTCCTTTAGCCGGGCTCCACTTGACACTTCCATGAATTAAATATAACAATGGCTGCGATTTTCTTCGAGGATTTGGAAGGAGAGACTCGGGAATTAATGTAGAAAAAAAGTTAATTTTTCTCGGGGCTATACTTCTAGAAGGCTTGGATGGCTATTTGGGTGTTTTGTTATAGGTCTAGCGGGTTTATGTTGTTTTGTTTAGTCGGTTCCACTGCCTTAACTAACACATAGGGAGTTGAATCATATCATAGTAAATATTTGTCACATATTTTGGTGGGTCACTTAAGGGTGGATGTGGGAGGAGGGTGTTACGAGGTGGTATCGGAAGCATGGTTCATTCTCTTTGGGTGGTGTACGGTTCAGTCTCTTTGTGTGATATCTAATACCACATAGTGGTATCTGAGCAATAGTTCACCCCTTGGACTAGATGTGCGGTGTTTTGGTCGTAAATTCATGTCGATTACATATGTGGCCCTTATACTTATGGTCCATGTGATTGTTTCATATGCATTGTGTTGGTCATGGTTAGGTGATGTCACCATGTGTAGGTTGATAAGTTGTTGTGAATGTGTCATCATGAGTGTATGATTGGTTATGTGTTGTCTATGCATTTTAAGTGCTTATATCTTGTCAAGTGTACATTGGCATGGTTGTCGTTGTCATGCATGGGTCATTATGTGAATGATAAGGTTATGGATTATTAATTTGGTTATTCTTTGAATTATGTTTATATGTTTTTTCACCTATATAATACATATTTACATGTTTTTATGTTTATTTTTATACATTTATTATGATGATTGTTTTGGTATTGCAATATGTATATCCTCCTTGAACGATCTTAAAGGTACATTGGTTTGTTTATCATTTGGTTTAGCTAACATAGTATGTCTTGGAAGAAAGAAATCAAGGTGACTAGAAAGATGGTAAAGATAAAAATATTCTCATAGATCTGTAGTGATGTGGTGTTGGGAACTCTTGAATTAGTAGACGCATTGAGGGATTTTAAAGGAAGAAATAAGAGTTTCAAATAAGATAACAAATCATGTAGGAATGGTAAAAACAAGCATAAGTCATTGCGGTAATTCCTCATAGTTTGTCGAGTTGCGAACAAGGAATAATCTAGATCGGTATTTATATGGAAGGGAGGGGATGGGAATAATGGGGCATATGGGAGTAGGTACAACGGTGGTCACGATTCATATAGGGATGATACGATCGAGGACGATATATTTTTCGATACTTCGGATGGGAGAGGTGATGTAAACATGTATTATTCGAGTTCTGGTTTTGATAGTCATTATGATCATCATCGTTATCACCCTTACAAGAGGAAGCGATAGGGGGTACTTTTCTAGATGAGTTTAAGAAAGTGAATCTACTAATTTTGATGGAGAGTTAGAAGAGCTGAGGATGCGAGGGAGGAGTTGGTTACTTAGCATGAAGAAATTCTTACAGGTGCATAATTACATAGGTAATACAGAGCGGAGTAGTTACCTTTAGCCTTAAAGGTAAAGAATATATATGGTGGGAAGTTTTGGATTGGGTCGGAGACATCATGACAAAAGTGTTGAGTTGTTATGAATTGTAGACACATTTCAGAAAGATGTAGTTGTGATAAAATGCGTGACAACAAATCCAAGGAATTATATTAAGCTTTAAATAGGATCCAAGTAGATGAGAAGTATACGGCTAAGTTCCTATATATATTGAGGTATGTACCATATATTAAGGATGAAAAGGCTAAATTTAAGGAGGTTTGTCGAGTGGATTAATATTAACATTTAGATATCGGATTGAGTATGATGAGCCTTGACCACTTGAGGAAGTTAATGGGAAATTAAAGCATTCTATGAATAGTCAAAACGTAAGACAATATTTTAGAAAGGATGGAAAGGAAGATGAGTAAGGTAAATGGTATCCAAAAAGAGCAAGGACTTAAAATGTAGAAGAGAAATAAATTGTTGCACCTTACAAGAAATTTAAGCGTAGCTAGAAAAGGACATGGGTCACAACCTAGAGGGAAACATAATAGAGGTGATGGTACCATGGATTGGAATGTTTGATATGTAGTAAGGAGAATCTCAAGAGAGGTTGTCTCTATTAGGGTGTGGTAGGCCTCATATCTATAGTGCTACTAAGGAAGCCCAGTTGTTAGGGATGTTGGGCATAGAATTCATCTCAGTATCTATGCAAGGATGGATAATAAGCGGTTAGATCATTAGGAATCTATCATTGAGGTGTATGGTAATATTTTTGATCAATTTGTTTCTATTTTGATTGATCTTGGATCTAATTATGGTTATTTTAACCTTGAATTTGTGGATAAGTGTGGTTTGGACAAAAAGTACATGCAAAATCTTGTTAGTGCAAGCGGCTATTTGTCTGAAAAGAGAGACTCATCATTGGGTAAAATTTTAGCATGCATTTTATATGGAAGTTTGTATGCCTACATCAACACATTTGAATGTATTTCCATTGGGATCCTATAGTATGTTGTTTTAGATATGGACTGTGTTGAGAATTTTAATTAGATAATTAAACCTATTAATATTTAATTGTCATTAAGTCGTAAACGGAGTTGTATTGCGTTTTTGGTTGTATTGAAATGCGAGTGTATAGGTTTTCCTTGATAAAGATTCTTAGTACATAATGATGGTAAATTTTTTTTATAAGGCCTATTTAAATTGCAAACAAAGAATAAAATCACATTACTGCGTCAATCTAATCTTCACCGTCCAATTAAACTAAAGCTGATTGTTCCAAAAAGATACATAATCAAATCAAGTATCTACGAAAACAATTCAAAACTTCCATCATATTACTCAGCTGCGAGATCATTAAATGGAATTCACCTAAGATATTATAGCATTTAAACTAAGGAGCAACTTGACTTAAGAAATGACAAGACAATTCTAAGTTAACAAATCTAATTGTTTACACACATATTGCTAAGTTATCAATATTTGAACCTGTGTTGGAAAGGAAAGATTATTTTTTATGAAATTTGAATAAATGTACTTAAATCAAATCTACATTTATTTTTTTCTAAGTTTAATTACTAACGCTATCTAATTAAATTAACACTATTCTAAAGGAAACCAAAGTTTGTTTCTAACGCAGGGTAACTTAATTCACCTACGACAAGCCACACATTTCAATCCACGGACAAAATGAAAACACTAAGTATACCTTGACAATGATAAAACAAGGATTTGAATATTCCACTATCGAATTCTATCTAAAAAAAATTATATAAACTAGCTAATCACCCAATGCTAAATTAAATTGTTTCTATTTAATGAAACCAACTTGAATAACTCGATAATCTTGAAAAAAATTACGAGACTATATTCAAAACTTGATTATCGGTGACGAAAAAATCATGGGACCTTGTCTATATAACTAAAAAACTATTAGAAACTAGCTTCCTAATCTCTAGTTACGCATTCGAAATTCACTTGTACACTGCACCATAAAAGAACAACATGCTGAAGTAAACCTAATTTAAATGTATTGATGAAATTGAGACTATTCAAGTATTCATAACACCTTAATCCGATATTAGCTATCCACCATCCGGCTATTTGGAAAATCAAAAATTCAACACAATCGATCAATTTGATGCATCAAAGGGAAATTGATTTCATAATTGCCATAATAAGTTAATGTGTAATTGTTTTGGACTTAGCAATTAATAGGGACAGATTATGTTTGGACGGATATAGTATATCTCTACAATCGATTCACATATTCAATTCATCCATAGCATCAAACACTCTATCCTTCTGAAAAAATAAATAAAACAACCATAAACACTTTGAGATTAATGAGCCTATGCCACACAACTACTCAAATAAATAGAAATTGATTTGTGAATAGTCGAATGGAATTAAAACATAGCAAGTTAACACGCATCTAAATACTATGGATTTGACAAAGAATATTATCCCGGATGATGGTGGGCCGGCCATACACAGGTAAGCCTAAGGAGATTACGGTAGGAGAAGTGATACAGTGCATCCGTATTAGGAAATCAACGTGGCCCTTGTAATGATGCGAATTAAGACATGCCCATGTTAAATCATTGAAAAAGGTCAACCGATTAATAAAAATAAATATCTTACAGCAATGTGAATCTTGGTGTTCAACGACGATAATTCCCCCATTAACTTAATCTTGTTCTAACATTTATAGGAAATATCGTTATACATAAAATAGTAATGAATTCAATTACATGGAAAACTCGGCTTCATTAATCTTAGAGATTTTCTGATAGATTTAAATAAAATTATTTATTTTCATGGTGTAACTACTTCCAGCAGCTTATAACATTAGGATGCTTTGGCTTTATCTTGATCTAGAGCTCTCTTCTTAAAGAATCATCAAGTTTGGGCTCGATTCACAGGACATGCTAATTTGGTTTGACCTCTTCGAAGACATAAAGGGTCTACTAGGTACTCAAAGTCTTGACTACAAATGGAGACTTGGCTATTATGAACATGAAAACTCAAAACATGGTTTGTAATATTTTCACAAATACGGATTTTTTCGTGATTTTTATATAAATAAGCCTCAAAGACCTACGTGTATCTCCCAAATTGTAATTAATTTTAGAAAAATATTTGAGGTTTAATAAATTTTCTATCTTAGGACCAAGTACATGTGCCATAATGTCTTCATTTGCCTTCACTTGCACGATCGATGAGTAAGTTGGCCAGGTTTGAAATTTGTTGCGATTTAAATTTGTTGATTTCCTTCTAGAGACCTATGTGTGACTGGGTGCCATCCAATTCATGGGAGGGTATTTGAACATTATTTTTGAAAAATAAAATCTCTGATTTCTGGAAGCATGCAAGGTGTCAAAGCCCAAAAAGTGGACATTTTTGAACTCTTACAAACTTGTGATGAATTTCGGTAATGGAACCCCTATAGAGAAAATGAACTTATAAAAAACCGTGATTAGTAAATCATGGCAATCATCTTTAATCATAGAAAATGATAACCAACCATGAAGTGTATTTGATGACGAGTTATGGAATTGGGATACGAAACGAGGTTAAAAACCTAGGGTTTAGGGTATGAACGGTGATATTTCATGATGAAAGCATGGGCATAATTCAAGGCCCAAAAGCCCCCCATGCTTGAAGTTTTTCATGTCCTCATGCAAAAAAATACTTTGCCCATATATAGGTTTTTATGGCAAGGGGTTGGTTCTTGTCGACATTGCATGAAGATTTGAGGGCGTTGGTTCTTATGGAGCAACACTATTCTTATTTGACTACACTGGATTTAATTTTAGAGTGATACAAATTGCGAATAAAAAATAGATGTGGTAGGAAGCGATGATGAATGATATGATAGGTGATAATGGGAAATGGTGGATGAGATGGGAGGTGGTTGCATCTTCTCTTGTGAGGCTAATGCTTATGGATGGTTCCTTTATAAAGGGGAAGCAATGACTTCATCCTTTATTGAATACATTCAGTGGTAATATTTTGTGAATGTGGAGGAAGGAACTGTTTCTATTTTTCTTATATGAACCAATATATTTTCTTTCATGGTATGACCTTATTAGAGTAGCATGCATTCTATTATGAATGAGGAATTTGCAAATGGACGGTATATGGAAAATGGAATATGTGGTGGTTAGTAATCAGAGCTTTCTTCAATTTATAATTAATTAAAGAATCTTAAGCCAATTTTACCTCGGAGTTTTACCTTTGTTGTTGATGTGTTCGGTGCTTCAAAATGAAGTGGAGGATGGAATGAAATTTGAGTCGATGTGACTTCGATACGATGTTTCTTTGAAGAAGGATAAATAATGGTGAAGAGATGAAATGAAGGATTGAAGGATGAACTGAAGGTCCCCTTCTCATTGCGAGAGTTGTATGTCCTCAAACAACTAAGTAAGGTGACATTGTTTATAAAATGATAATTGAAATGCTAATACAAAATTCTGCCCATTGAAAATCTATATTTGAGATCTCAAAACCATATAGTCTTGATCGCTACACGCCTATGTGCAATATTTCATATGTTAATAAATGGTGTCGATGTCGAACATAAAAGCAAGAATCATTGGATTACGGCCATTGAGATGTCGTTAACCAATGCGAGATATCCCCACCCTTGATGTCAATGGGAATCAAGGCACCGAGGTACATTCTACTAGCCATGAATAGATTTGTAAGTCAAGATAGATGCATCAGAATTCATCCACCAAGAAACATTGATGTATTTCTTTAGTAGATGACAAGGATACTGCCATTAAGGCATGTAAGGTCCCCAGTAATTTTTCTAACTCTAACCTTGGTCCCGGATAATGTGGCGATGTCGATGGGACAAGGCTCGTTAGCAGTGGGCCTTAAGGAATCCCATCGGTAAACAAGTACAAACATAATAACTTAAAAGAAAAATTATTTTAATAGCATACAAATTTGCAAACTTTATTAGGAACCTTGCCCTCCATTTACCTAGTTTTCAAGCAAGCCTGTCCGATTTAGCTAGACAAAAAGTGGTTTTCACAAAAGGACTTATTTTATCTTTACTATTTCACTTATTTATTTATTACAATACTAACTTTCCTAATATCTTTGGAGAAAATATTTCCTCCTTCAAGTGAAAGAGAATTTCCAATGAAGCCATGTGTGGACTAGGTACAAAAGTTATAATCATGTCAGATTTAACATATAAAATTTAGAAGGTATATAGGCATAAACAATCAAAAACTTTGAAAGATGTGATACAAAAGTGTTGGAAGATGAAAATGGAACTTTTGGCCCGGATTTATTGATATGAATAATTCTTGATGTAATCCTGGTGGTATTGGCTCATTGCTGCTTTTGGACCACTGCGAAATTCCTCTACGATAGGTATCGGAAAACTTGGATTATTGGTCTATGGAATGCATACAAGGTTTTGTTAATGGTGAAAGTTCTTCAATCTGAGTTCAATACGGATGCTCCCCTTCGGATTTGGTACATGGATTAATCGATCTCCTTGGTATATAGGTAGGAGGAATCAAGGAGACTTCCAAATATTTTCCTGGTTGTGGAGAGATAGATATTCCTAAATGCGAGTCAAGATGAACTCTTCTAAGAGGAAGATACCTAGCCTCTTTTTGCCGAGTTTGAGAAAGTTCTTGAGGGACATTCTTAAAGCTGAATCATTCTTGAATTTATCCTGTGGATTTGATGATGCATGTCTTGCAACATGGATTAGTACCCGGGGGTTCTTACAACACCCAAAAATGAGTGGAATCTAAATATTAATGAAATTAAAATTTATTGAAATTTGTAGCTAAATCTCACCACACTCATAAAAATGCGGATCGGAGTATTATTGTAATTTTTTGAAGGGGAAACAATTCGGAAATTAAATGTCTCACAAAATGTTTTGAACTATTCTAAGGCCTAGTTCTACTTCTACGCATAAAAGAGAAACAAAAGTTCAAGGTAAAACGCAAGCAAGACTTTGGAGCAACCCCACAATAGTGGATGTGGCATGGCTCTTCACTCACATCTTACCGTACTCTCTCCACCCTTTGACTACTGCAATACCCTTGAAACTATGTAATAATAATTTTACCTAAACCAAAATACAACTCACCACGGAAATGACGCCAAAATGTTGAGAGTTTTAATTAGTGAATTAAACCTCTTAATATTTAATTGTCAATCAAAGTCATAAAGCTACCCGAGTTGTACTACGTTTTTGGTTGATGCTGAAATGAAAGAGTGTATAGGTTTCATTGATAAATATTTATTAGTAGAATGATGACCAATTTCTGTTATACGGGAGCCTATTTAAATTGCAAAAAAAGAATCAAATCACACTAATTTTCTTCAATCTAATCTTTCCGCAATCCAATTAAACTAGAGAGAGATAATCCAAATGAAGTATTTCCCCAGAAAACAATTACAAACTTCCATCTATCTTAATCACTCTTAGATCAATTAAAAATATGGCATTCACCTAAGCTATTCTAAAATTTAAACTAAGGAGTAAACGGCTTAAGAAAGGACAATACAATTCTAAGTTAACAAAATAATTGTTTACACACATATTCCTAAGTTATCCAATGTTTGAACTTAAATATTTGGAAAGGAAAATATTTTTTTATGAAATTCGAATATTGTACTTAAATAAAATCTATGAATATTGTCTAAGTTTAATTACTAGCTGTTATCTAATTAAATTAACACTATTCTAAAGAAATCAAACGCTAACGCTTGAATTAACTTAGATTCACCTAGAAGACAAACCACACATTTAAATCCATGAACAAAATGCAAACACCGTATACCTTCAAACAATGATAAAACGATGATCTGAATATTCCACTATAGAATTCTATCTAAAACAAATTATAGAAAATATCTAATTGATAAAAACCGCATATAAACTAAACAAGAGAACAACCTAGTACATATAGGCTTTCTCACAATCGGGTGGTTTGAACCACTCCCTGAATATTAGGATCTAAGATCTAGAATTAGAATCTCAATCCTATCCTAAGCTGAACTTTCTCCATTAATTCTAACACTCCCCCTTAATGGAGAAAGGGTATAGAACAATAACATATGATAACATACGCCCTCTTTGGTCTAGTCTTAGCTAGGCTTACAATAGTAAAAGACATAAAAAACTTACTATTGAGTTTTCATCTTAGTCTTTATGCTTATGAAACCGTATTTGTTCATTCATGGATGAGGCTTCATCTTCACTTTCTTTTTCCATGAGATAGTGATGTATCTTCACCTCATTTCTTCCCCCATGAAGGGAAAAGAAAACTTGATTTCTTGTTCTCATCCTTCTCGAGTATGGTAGGGTGGATAGGATAATTTTCTTTCTCACTATTTCCGGTTTCAATCATCGAACATACGACGTGATATCTTCACCATTGATTACGGCAATTTAAGTATTTAATTTCATAAAGACATGGTGTTTTAAGCCATGCTTCAGAAACTTCAATTCTTCTTCAAAATTCATTGTTGTTTTCTTGCCTACCAATATATGCACAAAAAACAATGTTAGATTTATAAAGATGACCTATTACTTTCATCTTCACTGCTCCTTGAGAGCTTCCATTCACCATCTCTCCCTACTTCATCCCTTCTTGCGGACATAATTATGCCTTCATCCGATTCTGTTGCTACAAGCATGTTCTGCATTTGATACGTATGTGAAGATAAGGCCTTCCTTCTTACCAAACAATAATTCATCAATTTGATGTTTTTTCAATCATCAAATTGATCCACTAATCATAAGATATAAGTCTCATCAGAAGCTTGATTTACACATAAGGAAAGACCTTGAGGTTCTACATCGGGGAAAAGCTTTCGGGTTCTACAATATTGGATTTGACTCATCATTACAAGTTTCAATTCATGAGATACAAATGCATCACCCATCATTACATATTTAGTTTAAAAATAAAATATGGGATCATTTTCAGGAAACAATATCTTCGGCATCATTTGCCCTCATTCAAACAATATTTCATCTCTAAACATCCCATAAAAACTTTTGTACAAGGAATCTCTCCATATTCATATATTATGTTGAATATGATGTTATCATCTACGCAGATGTTATAAAACTTAATATTCTTGTATCTCCACTATCATTAATAACATCTTCAACATAATCCGATGGGGTTTAACTTCCATAGTGCTATTTTTATTTCATTTTCCCGACTTTCATAGTTCATACCTAAAAAATATGGTAAATCGGCATTAACATTTTAATAATCTCACCAAGTTCAAATCGGCACCTTGAAGTCGTAATTTGGTCCATCACTGTCAGCTTTGAAACAAATCACAAAAATTCTACAACACAATATTTTGCACTTCTCCATTGATGCTTTCTCCACAGATTTTCTTCGAGACTCTTTCAATTTACTTTGATGACCCATTTTTCTCATACATTTTCTCCGAGAGCTTTATCTTGATCAACATACGGATCTCAATGTTTGTGCCTCACATTGTCTCACACACTATCCACGGGTGCCTCACGAATCGGTCCTGCCAAGGCCCTCCTATGGCTCATGCACTCCTCCGGCAATCTAGCACCTCGGCCAAGGTCAGACACCAGCTTACTCACTTCAGCCTTAATCCACACTTCACAAAAATGTTGTTTCGAGGATATACGACCAACATAAATTCTCCACTTATCGTTATACACCAAAATCAATCTTAAACGGTTTCCATAACCATCAAATAAAGAAATCAACGGTGGCAACGAAATCAATGTACGTGCCTTGATTTCCTTCCTTACGTCGTTGAGATTACGGCCAGTTATTACGGGCCATAGAACGGTGGCGAACTTTGCATTCAAACAAACAAATGCTGCTATACTCACCGCCAAAAATTCAACAAGCTTATTACCATGTGAGTACGGTATTTTGAATATGAAATTTTCATACCCTTTGGTAGGGCGAGTTCCCGGCTGATAATGACGAAACGACGCTCTGTCTTCCTTCCAGTTGTTCGGCGTTTCGGGCTGAAATCTCTTCCTCTTTTGCCCATACTTTTTGAAAGCCTGCGCATAGCTACGTTTGATCCACCATGCATTCGGAAATAATTCGGCGGAGAAGAATTTACGGATCTCTTACGTGCGCATATATACAACCAAAGGCACACGGCTGCACACCTGCGAGAATCGGTAACATGCTACTTCGAGCAATCCTTCATGCTCATGGTCGATGGATAAATATCATGAAAGTCGATGGAAAGGTGATGAAGTTGCGGAGTCCTCTTTCGTGAAGAAAATACTCATTGATTATCAAATCATATGATATTTGTGCCATGACAGAGACTTTAATTCGTTAGCTCCTTTGGAAAAATTGTGGCAGGTAACAAAGTGTCACATCTCCATACCTTCTCCCCAGCTCTTGGGCTTGCAACATGTGCGCCTCTAAGGAATAAAAAAACTATGGAATAATAGTGCAATGCTTGTGAATCATTCTAAGAAAAGCAGGTTAGTTGTGAGTAGAGCCTCCTATTCATCCGTTGTAATGATCTTGGGCTTCGGGCTCCGGATTGACGTGAGGACTCGATCGGTGGCCTTTGGGTCGTACGAAGTTGGGGTCCTCCGAGAAACTGATGGAGCTCAAGGATCGAATTCAACACCGTACCGATCTCGAGTCGTGATGGAGCTCAGGATCGAATTATGTTCTCCGGAGTGATGGCTCCCGACTCTCTCAACGACCCACTTGAAAATTCGAAACGCTGCCCAAAACGGGCTCTCGGCCTCATGCAACATGGCTCTTGCCTTTGGTCGATTTGATCACCCACAAGCTACCGATTTGTTTAGCATGGCCTTCATGACCTCCACTCACGATGCCTTATGAACCGACGGAATAAATGCCTTCTGGCCTTCACGTAGCCTCCAATAATGAGGAGCACGCCTCCACCGATGGGTAATGGCACTAACGCAAACAACACGGGTGCGTGTTGGCTTACGTCCTCCACGGATTCGGCGGGAACAATGCTCCGCGAAATCGGCATTCCGGTGGTAGCTAACGGCGGCGCTCCGCACACGGGCTATTGGCCTCCCAACGCACGGGTCTCTAGGTCTTGTGTACTTTCTGATACCATGATAAAAATCGTATATAAACTAAATGGCTCTCTGGTGAGAACCTGGAGAGTGTAAAAACACTCACACAATGCAGCCATTCAATCGAAGGCTTGACCTAGTACATATAGGATTTCTCACAATCGAGTGGTTTGAGCCTCACACTGAATATTGGGATTTGAGATGTAGAATTAGAATCTCACTCCTATCCTAATAGAGCTTTCTTCATTAATTCTAACATTAATAACCTAATGCTAAATTAAATTGTTTCTATTTAATGAAACCAACCATTGAATAAATCCACTAATATGGAAAGAAATTATGAGACCTATTCAAAACTTGATTATTAGTGCCAAAACAATCATGGGATCTTGTCTATCCTGCTAAACACTACTAAGACCGCTTCTAATCTCTGAATTACGCATTCAAAATTCATACACACCATAAAAGAATGATGTCACACAACAATCATTCCTAATTTAAATACGTGATGAAATTGAGACTATTCAAGTATTCATAACTTTAACGATCCGATATTAGTTATCACATCATCAGTACATTTTCCAAATTGAAACTTCAACATAGTCGGATCAATTTGATGCATCAAAGGGAAATCGATTTCACATAATTTCCATAATAATTTAATGTGTAATTATTTTAGACTGTGATTAACGGGGCCAGATATTTGTTGGAGAGACATAGTATATCTTTGCCTGATCAATTCACATAGTCAATTCATCCACACACATTCACTCTTTCCTTCATGAAAAACTAGAAACAACCATAAACACTACGAGATTAATGAGCCTATGCACACAACTACTCAAGAAAATTGAATATGATTTTTGAATGGCCCGAATGGAATTAACAAATAACAAGTTAACACATAAATACAGTGATTTGAAAAAGCTTGCTCCTAGATGATTTTGGACCTGACCACAAGTTTGGGTAAGCCTAAGGATATTGCACTAGAAAAAAGTATTCTAATGCATTCGAATTAGGAACTCAACGTGACTACACTTGCAATGATCGAATTAACAAATTACATGTTAAATCACTAAGAAAATAGGAGGTCCTTTAATTAATAAAAATAAATTTCTTAACCCGGCATGAATCTTGGTGTTCAACAAATGATGATTCCCCCTTAACTTATTCTGTGCTAGCCTTTATAGGCGATATCGTTATGCATAAAATAGTAATGAATTCATTTAGATGGAAAACTCGAGAAAACTAAAAATAACATTTGAATTTCTAATATTATTGCGAGAACATTCTTACTTTTCATGGTGTAACTACTTCCAACCAAGCACTAACATTAGGGTGTCTTTGGCTTTACACATTCGTCTGGGGCTCTCTTCTTAATAGTCATCGAGTTTGGGCTAAATTCTAGAACCTTGCTAATTTCATTTGACCCCTTCGAAGCCATAAAGAATCTACTAGGCCTCTTTGAAGTCTTGAGTGAAAATTAGGAACTTAGGCTGGTAGGTACGAAAACTCAAAACGAGGGTTGTTTGGAATATTTTTCCTAAATCTAGATTTTCTTGAATTTTATATAAATTAGCATCAAAGACCTGCGTATCTCCCAAAATGTAATCGATTTTATAAAGATTTCAAGGTTAATAAATTTTTGATACTAAGGACCAAAACCCATGTGCCATAATTTCTTCATTTTCCTTCATTTTGCATGGAAATCGAGGAGTGAGTTGGAAGTTTGAAATCTATTAACGGTTAGGAAAAAAATTTCGATTTCCTTCTAGAGACCCATATATGCAACTGGGTGCAAATCCAAGTACATGGGAGGGTATTAGAACATTATTTTTGACAATAACCTATCTCGGTTCTCCGGAAGCATACCAAAAATGTTAAAGCCCCAGAATGGACATTTACATACTCTAGTGACTTGTGAAGAATTTCGGCAATGAAACCCTATGAGAAATGAACTTAGCAAAAAATGTCATAATTAAATAATGGAATAATCATGTTTAATCATATAAAATCTAAGAAAAATAATGATAACCAACCATGAGTGTATTTGTGACCAGTTATGGAATTAGGGTGCAAAATGGGTTAAAAACCTAAGGGTTTTAGGGTATGAATGGTGATATTGCATGATGTAAACATGGCCATAATTCGAGCCAAAAATGCGGTTGTATCTTCACATGAATAAGGTATGTTATTTATGAAAAAATCCATTAAGTGTTTGTATGACGATAGAGAACATAAAATCTTACGGGGTAGAATATTTTATCACAAAATCGTGCTAATTGTTTTGCTAATCAGAGCAACTTCGATTAACTATTTTCAAACCAACCTTTTAAGCGAGGCTTAGCCTCCTCGGCCCTAAAGGGCTCTCTCGAGGGTTAATGATATGGAATAAAGATATAGATATAGATGGCTAACTCTATTATTTTTGTTATAGTTCGAGGTTGAAAATATGAATGCTTGCTACCATTGGGCTATGGAGTCGGTGACGGGGATAAAGATAAAAATAGCTCTTCCATAGAAAACTAGGGGCTTGTATATACTTCAATGAAAGAGTGATACATTCGGAAAATCCCAATATAAGTTAAGTAAGTCCAAGCATGTGATATATGAATTACGGAAGTAATGATACATCAAGGTATTGAAAGGAAAGTATTAAAAAGAGAGTCATCAAATCTCAACACTTAAGAGAAGGAAGTCGGAAGCATGAATAACCATGAATTATGAGTAATAGCGCAACCAGCATTGAAGAAAACCTTTCAAGGATAGGACCCAAAAACTCATTTTACCATAGTTCAACACTTAAAAGGAATTTAGAGCATGATAAACCATGAATTCGAGTAATAAGTATTGAAACTACGAAAGGAAGACATTTCAAAGATAGATATAAACTCATTGAAATACACTAAGAATCTACGGTCTAGAAAAAAGTTAAATTGCTTACGTATATATCGGTCAATCCATAGCTTTACAAAGTATTTTTTATAACATTTTCCAACCTTAGATACATAAAGTCCTCTCTGTGCCTAGGCATCTAGTCTTTACATTCGATCTTCAAGTGGCTAGACCATTAAAATCCATTACTTTAAAAAAATCTAACACTAACTAGATTTTTTACGAAGCTAAGATTGACACCTTTCGAATTAGGAGTTAGAGTCCTACTATAACTCAAACACCTAATTATTACATTTAAAGTAAATATGATGAAAATATTCCTCGAAAGGAATCATGACTTTCAACCATGCTAACCATAAACAAGGCTTTAATACTCTGCTTGTCTTTGTGAGTTTCTCTACCTACCATTTAGGAGTTTTGAGTTTGATGATTTGGCAATATAGTGAATTGATATCTTCAAAGCTGTATCCTTATAGAAAATCCGCCGATATGATACTCTTTGACATTTCCTAATACTCTTTTTTCCTTCTCATGGGGATCTGACTTTAAATATTTGTTTACCATTCTTATTTTTCCAAAATTATTACCAAAATTAACCTTCTTTGCAAAATGATCTTAGAGCTACTTTAAGTAGCACAAGCTAAAAGATGATAAGTGGTGATACTCTTCCATTTTTTGTAATTGGATGATATTAAGTGATCAAAAACATTAAAACATAGCCTAAAAACTCTTCATCTCCATCGGTTTAAGTAACTTAAGTCCAAAAAGAATTCTTCGGAAATTCTGTGGCAGTAATGTTTCAGCTTGGCATACAGGAATTACCTATGCTTATCAAAGGCTTGACAAAACTTAGGTTTTGAGGTACAAGAAGGATCCATGAATATGTTTGCATGTAAAGTATGATTAATACAAGACAAAAAATATCTATAATCCATTGTCACCTTCTTATTTACCAACATGAGTTTCTTCATGAGTAGTTTTTCATATTTTTCTCCATAGTTCCTCTTTCCAAATCTTTCTTGATTGATTGTCTTCATCATTTCCACCTTTAACAAATCCATTGACTTGTCTTTGAAGACTTCTTCTCTCTTCACGTAACCATAAATTTCTCTTCACCGTAGTATTATTCATCATGATGCGTAAAGGTTGTGTTTCTTCATAATTGTTTGTCTTTTTCCGATAGAATTTTCAAAATGAGTGACCTGGTCATTCACTTTTCTTTCAACTTCATCATCATTTGCCTATATTTCTAGTATCTTTCCAACTCTTTCTTTATTTAATTAATTATTCCTCCCCAGATATTAGCGTCACCAGAATCTCCTCTTCGGTGTGCTCTCTGACTTTCTCACTTTCCCCTTTTCTCGTTAGGTTGTTTTTCTTCGCTTGTCTTTTTCTCTGTCTCTTTATAGAGTTTTCTTCGTTCTTTTTGAAAATTTCTTTTTAGATTGATTTTTTTATTTTCTTTGGTAAAGATATTTCTCAAATAGGAGATATATTCTCTTCTTATTATTGCTGTACCTGCCCATCTTCCTCTTTTTCCTTTTCCTTTTTCCTTTTTTTCTTTATCTTTCTTTGCTTATTTAAATTGTGGGTTGCAAAAGCTGAGATCTATTAAAAAACATAGGTTTTAAAAGAAACACAGGTCTACAGAAAAAATTCAATTTCTTGGCTATAAGTCCCTTTCCTTCGACTCTGGATCCCTCTGCTCTAGAATTTCCTTTCACTACGAGGTTTTTGCAATGTCTATAGCTTGTAGAATGTCTTCAGAGTACGCTACCTCTAAACAATTTCCTTCGTGTTTCTTTGAACCTTTTGTTGCGTTTGATCTTGCTATCCATGACATATGTTTGTTAACTTGCATGCTACAATTCTTGGAGGTGATCTTTGTCTCTGGAATGGTATTCTTCTTCCATGTCTTTAGTGGTAGATTTTGTTCTTATTGATTATTTCACCTTTCTGTAATTGGTACTCAACTCTTGCTAGAAGAAAGAGGAATTTTTGAGTTTAGGGCTTTCCTTGGAAACAAAACATCCATTTCATACCCATTCATGAACATAAGAAAAATTTTCCCGGAATCTGTTTTAATTTACTTAATTCCTCCATCACTAGTAATTTCATCAACCCATGATGAAAAATGGAACTTTCACTTCTTTCATGTCTTCCTTGTAATTTTTCTACCGATTTTTAAAGACTTCTACAAGGTAAAAAATAATATCTATCAACACCCCTATAAAATTAAGCAACAACTTGATGATATAGATTGTTTGGAATCTACCTTCGCATGTAAAGTATTTTTTGCCTGGTATGTGTTGAATAATTATCTTTAAGGCAAGTTCGGAATCCCTTCGGTCATTTTTATCCTACATGTTGAGTTTTGATCTAATCATCACTTTTTCCAAGTTAAACTTGGTAGCTTTAAACCATTCTTCTACGGTTCTCGGGATTTTTTTAACGCTGCTTTAGAAATGTTGTCGAGTGGGAGTGGAACAGAAGACAAGAAACCTTTGTATATGTGCCTTTGAAATTGATCTAAAATATTGTGAGACACAGTTTATGATGACCTTATAACCTTTGATGAAGCCCAGGTCACAACACGCTCTTGTAAAACAGCAAAATATGGATCTTCCATGATTAAACTTGGACTTGTAGGTTCATACACAAGACCATTAACCTGTTATTAACTTTATTTGGTCTAGCCATATCTTTCTTGTTAACATGAGTGGCCTTATATATTTTTAAGCTTTGTTCAACAAAATCTTGATGACACCGAGTTGTTATGGTAGAAGAAGGCCGACATGACTAAGTTTCTACGAGAGATGTAAATGACGAGAAGGTGTTTTGGTAGTAGATTGAAAAAAGCGAGAAACAAAGTATGAGAAATAAGGATATCTTTGAAAAAGAAAAAATGAGATGAATTTAAAATGGTATTTGATGCAACATTCCTAACTCTCGAATGAAAAACCCTATCTAACGACACAACCTCGAAAACTTGGAGGGTTAACCACTCATCATTATGTAGAAAATCGTTGTAGAATGAACGGCTTTCATAGTACATTTATTTTGACAGAGTGTCGGTTTTTCTAAAGATTACGAGGTGTTTTTCGCAATAAAAATGTATTGTTTGCACTAAAATCATTATAGAATCAGATAATTCAATAGGATGGCGGTTAAGACTTTAAGTCACTTTAAAAGTATCTACTCAAGATCTACTCTTTTGATATGACTTGAGATCATCTCTAACAACTTAAAACAAAACTTAAAACCTATGTTTATCATAAAATTTATCATTTCATGATGTTGTGCAACCTAACTAACCTAAAGATGACTTGACACATTTCAAGTAAAATTTTTATTTTAGAACGTCTGATGTCCATAGGATAGTGTGCCTCTGTGGTACTGGGAGCAATAGCTCCAGTATGCTGCTATCATCCTTTATAATAAAACTTTGAAATTTTTCCAAAAACTTCTCCTCAAGCTCTGTTGGCCTTCACCTCGGGCTCCGGCAGTAGTCCCTTTGCTGAGAAGAACCAAATTTGTACTCTTTTGAAAAGATTCCACGATGCCTTTGAGCTTATTCACAAACTTCTACCTACCTCTCATTTCCCAACTCTCCGCTAACTCAATGTTAACAAAACTTCAATGAAGCCAATCATTTTATCTTATGCGACATTTGGACCTCTTGATTGCACTTGAACCCAAAGTATACATGATCACATGATGATACAGGTAACCCAAAGTATTGTCATTTTCATAATGAAAATGAAAATGGAAAAGCCAGGACATACAAACTCTTCCATGTATTCGGGGGTAAAAGGGCATGATCTTTTTTATGATACTCATAACATTCTGTTAACTTTAGACAACTCATATATGCTTTTATAAATACAAATTTCATTGCATATTCATCAGAATTGTTGTTCCAAGCTGATTCTCAAAAATAGTGTATTGTTCTCATTTAATATGATCATTATTTGATACAAGCTGATGCAAGAATTGACATAAAAAATCAATCATTTCCTTACCACAGGGTTATAGACGCTATCTTTATTATTTCCTCTTTTTTGTTTGAAATAGTTCTCATACTCTGATGATCGAAAAATTTAGAGCAAATCCTGCTTTGCAAATTTTCATAAAAATCAGAAGATGTAACATGGTTTACATAAATTAACTCCTGATGGGTTTCATCTTTATCCAAAAGAGATTATATCCTTTCTTCTTGGTGATTAAAGGTATAGTCATGAAGGGCCTCTAAAATTTCCTCATCCATGAACTCATCATCTTCATAAAAATTCTCTAAATATTCAATAAAACTCACAAAGTGTTTATAGCAGTCTTTGACCAACAAAAAAAAGGGATGATAGTCTTTATACATGTCTGTTATGTCCCTATATCACTAGTATAGTCCGTTATTATTGTTAGTGTAGCCCCCTTATTGTTATTATTGAACCCTTGTAACCCCCATTTTGTTATTATTGTGCCCTTAAATTATTATTGTTAGGTCAACTAGGATTACATTGTGGCCCACTAGGATTACATTATGGCCCCATGGACTCCTATATATAGAAAGGAGGTTTTGTAAATTGTATCATCCAAGAATTGTTCATTTATGTAATGTATTGGAGGTTGCCCCTTCGAAGTGGCTTATTTCTAAGGCGTTCATATCTCTTTTCTTCTATTTTTGGAGCTGGTTACACAACATTTGGTATCAGAGCTTTGGATTCTAGGGTTTCGCTGCTCCAAACAGGTCATCGTGGCATTTTCGCTATAACTTGTTTTCTACGAAGTTTCAGAAGCTGAAATTTTTAGGGTGCGAAGAAAAAATCCTGAGGAAGCTTGTATAAAAATTTCAGAGTTTGGTTCGCAATAATTTCGGAGATATGATCTGTGGAAGTCAGGTATGTTTTCAGGCTCCTAAACAGGTCATCGTGGCATTTGCGCTATAAAAAATTTTCTACGAAGGTTCAAAATCTGAAATTCATATGGTGTGAAGCTGAAATCCTGAGGAAATTCATCAAAAAATTTCAGAGCTTGGTTCGCAATATTTTTGGAGATATGATCTGTGGAAGGTAGTGCTTTTTCAGGCTCCTGAATTTCATCTCAAAGAGGTGATCGTGGGAAAAGTACAATAACTCTCTCTCTGGGGATCGGATTGGAGTGTCGTAAAAATTGGTCACAAGTACACAGACTCTAGTTTCTTGGCTATCAATTTCAGAGACAAAGGACGAAACAGTGACACGTGGCAAGTCGTACAAGTTCGCTCTACTGAACCAGTCCAGAATTAGGTCATTGTGGGAGATTGGACACAACTTTGTCTTGGAGAATCCAAATTAGGTCAGACCTATGGCATTTGAAAGAAGCTTCAGAGGGATACTACACGTCATAATTTTAGATATCGAAGATTTTAAATTACAGAGATAATTCAATTTCAATATCGAGCTCCTCAAAGCAAGTAAAAGGTGTGTATTTTTTTTTCCGATTTGCATAAGAATCAAGTTGAATTGATTGCAAGGGCCTATTGTAGAATAGATATCAATATTGGAGTCTAAAATGGCCCCTAAAAAGAATTCAACACCCATTAAGCCTTTAGAAGGCTCTACTATGACTCATGAAGACGAAGAATGGCAACATGAAATATCAAAATTAGAAGAGCAAGTGCAACAAATTTCGCTCTCGCAAAGAACAACAAAAAATGAAATGGAAGTTTTGAAGAAGGGCGTGGAAACTAAGATGGATGGTTTGAAGAAAGGCGTGGAAGCTAAGATGAGTGGTTTGGAAGATAATATGGATGGCATGGAAGTGGGCATGGAAGCTAAGATGGATGACATGGAAGCTAAGATCGATGAAAAAATGAAAGACAACATGGAAAACATGAAGAAAGATCTAAAAGTAGACATCAAAGGTTTGGGAAAGTTGATACAAGAAATGTTTCCTAATGGTGAAAAGATAGTAGAGGAAACTCATGCTGAGAACAAAATAAATGTTAATCGTGATTTCATAAACTCTACTGTTGGAGGGAAGAACCACCATATTCCAAAAATGGATATGAGGAAGTTTGATGGAAAGGATCCTGTAACATGGATACTACAGATGGAGCAATATTTTGATCTCCATAATGTACAAAACACACAAAAGGTACGCATTGCAACTTTACATTTAGAACAAAATACATTTGTATGGTATGGATGGCTTTGCTCCCGTAAAAAAATTGTCACTTGGTCAATTTTTACGGAGGAAATGATAGCACATTATGAGGATACAAAGAGCAACACCTTCTTTAGCCAATTGATAAATCTCAAACAAAAGGGTTTAGTGGGGCAGCACATTGAGGACTTCCAAAATTGAATATAAGGGTAACTGATATTCCAGAGGAACACAGGATTGATCTCTTCATAGGCACTTTAAAGGATAACATCCAACATGAAGTTCACGTTTTGGAACCTGATTCATTGGAGAAGGCATTCAGGTTGGCAAGAAAATTTGAATATAAAGTTATGGCGACAAGGAAGCCTACCACTCAATTCTATAAAGAAGGAAGTGTTGCTACTTCTAGATTTCCACAACCTACAAGGTTGACACCACAACAATTGGAAGAAAAAAGAGCAAAAGGGCTTTGCTACAGTTGTGATAGCAAATACACTAAAGGTCATAAGTGTGCTGAGAAGAAATTATTTTACACAGATTGTGAAGAGGAAGAAGAAAATGAACAAGAAGAGGATATACACCAGGAACCAACCCTAGAAGAGGAAGAAATGAATCCGACCATATCGTGTAATGCACTGGCAGGAATTACCACTCCTCAAACTCTCAAGATACAAGGACAAATCAAGAAGAAAAAGGTAATAGTGTTGATTGATTCAGGTAGCACCCATAATTTATTCATTGTAAGGTAGCCAAGGAATTAAATTGTTTCCTATACCCAGCACCAGAATGTCAAGTGATGGTTGCAAATGGAGGAACTATAAATTGCTCTGGAAAATGCCATAATATTAAGCTAACCATGGGGGAATATGTATTGACTAGTCCAATGCTTTCCATTCCTATGGGAGGTGCCGATGTTGTACTAGGAGTACAATGGTTACAATCTCTGGGGACGGTAGCTTTTAATTTTCAAGAACTTTTCTTGAAATTTTTTTCAGAAGGAAAGGAAGTCGAATTACGGGGTATTGAAGGGAAGCCAGGAAGGATAATAAGCTCTAATGTCATGACAAAGCTTCTAAAGAAAGAACAACGGGGTGTAATTGCACAATTATGCTCACTAGAAGTTCCGACATCAAAATCATCTATTTCTGCAGATCTCCAACAAGTCTTGGACAATCATTCCAAGGTGTTTGAAACTCCCAAAGGACTCCCACCTATTCGTGATCATGATCATGCTATTCATTTTATTCTAGGAAGTGTTCCTCCAAACATCAGGCTTTATAGATATCCTTACTTCCAAAAGAGCGAAATTGAACGTATGATTGCAGAAATGTTAGAGGCGGGTATAATTCAACCCAGTCAAAGTTCTTTCTCTGCTCCTGTAGTATTGGTACACAAGAAGGATGGATCATGGTGAATGTGTCTGGATTATAGGGAGCTCAATAAGCTCACCATTAAAGACAAATTTCCCATTCCCGTGATTGATGAATTATTGGATGAATTACATGGAGCAATTTATTTTACCAAGTTGGATCTTCGTTCAGGATATCATCAAATTAGAATGAAGACTGAAGATATTCCAAAAACAACATTTCGAACTCAAGAGGGTCATTATGAATTTTTGGTCATGCCTTTTGGTCTTACCAATGCACCTTCTACATTTCAAGGGTTGATGAATTCCATTTTCAAACCCTTCCTTAGAAAATTTGTGCTAGTATTTTTTGATGATATACTAATCTACAGCAGGTCTTAGAAGGATCATGTTGAACATGTTGGCAGGGTGCTCAAACTATTGTAGGAGAAACAATCATATGCAATGTGCCTAGCGCCTTTCTTAGCTACGCCAGACTTCACAAAAACCTTTATTGTGGAATGTGATGCCTCAGGAAATGGAATTGGTGATGTTTTAATGCAAGAAGGAAGACCCATTGCTTTTGAAAGTCGTCCAATCAAAGTAAAGTATTTACAGAAACCTATTTATGAGAAGGAAATGTTAGCAATACTGCATGCACTAAAGAAATGGTGAACTTACCTAATGGGAAGACACTTCAAGGTAAAAAATGATCATGATAGTCTTAAAAACTTTTTGGAACAACGAATATCTTCAGAAGAGCAGCAAAAATGGGTCAAAAAGATGTTGGGTTATGACTTTGAAATAATCTACAAAAAAGGAAAGCTTAATGTTGTTGCAGATGCACTCTCAAGAAAGAATGAAGAGGTGGAAGCATTGCTTTGTGCCATTTCTATTATCCAACCACATTGGATAACCGAAGCAAGAGATGAATGGAAGAAGGAAAAATATGTATGGACACTCATTCAAAAGTTGCAGCAAGATCCTAGTACATCTGATACATTTAGTTGGAAAAATGATTCCTTATGGTAAAAAGATCGCTTATATCTTTGTAAGAATTCCCAACTAAAACAAAAGATTCTTCTCGAATTGCACACTTCTCCTTTAGGAGGACACTCAGGATTTTTAAAAACTTACCACAGGGTGAAGAAAGAATTTTTTTGGGATGGCCTTAAATCTCATATTCAAAATTTTGTGGCGGAATGTTTGGTTTGCCAGCAGAATAAAGTGGAAACAATTAAGACCCCAGGACTTCTACAACCTTTATCCATTCCAAGTCAACGTTGGGAGGAGATTTCAATGGATTTTATCACAGGTTTACCTAAGTCCGAAGGAAAGAGTGTCATCATGGTGGTAGTTGATAGACTTACTAAGTATGCACACTTTTGTGCATTATCTCATCCATTTAAAGCAAGTACAGTTGCTACTACATTTATGGACAGAATTCAAAAGCTACATGGAAGCCCAAGGGTTATTGTGAGCGACAGAGATCCCATTTTTATTGGAAATTTTTGGACGGATTTATTTTCTTGTTTGGGTACTCAATTAGCTCATAGCTCATCTTATCATCCTCAATTTGATGGTCAAACTGAGATTGTAAATAAATGTTTGGAAGGATATCTTCGTTGTTTTATATCTGATAAACAAACACAATGGGTCAAATGGTTACCTCTTGCTGAATTGTGGTATAACACTTCCTTCCATACTGCAGCAAAAATGACCCCATTTATGGCACTTTATGGATATCATCCACCATCCATCACATCATCTTTAAGGGAAAATTCGAAGGTTCAAGCAGTGGAAGATCACATCGAGCATCAGCAAGAAGTTCTCCAACTCTTAAAGGATAACCCGAATTTGGCACAAAATTGAATGAAACAACAGGCAGATCAACATCGCAGCGAGAGAAGTTTTGATGTAGGAGATTGGGTATTTTTACGGCTACAACCATACAAACAAATGTCCCTCAAGCAAGTTAAGAAGGATAATAAATTATCACCAAAGTACTATGGTCCTTACAAGGTGTTGCAAAAGATTGGTACTATGGCATACAAATTGGAGCTTCCTGCTTCTTCGCGAGTACATCCAGTGTTCCATGTATCATGCTTAAAGAAGGTTATAGGTGAAAATCTTCCAGTTCAAACAGTATTGCCAGAACTTGATGGGGAAGGGAAGATCATATTGGAACCTGAAGCAGTCATAGAAAAAAGAACTCGACAACTACGGAATCGATCAATTTCAGAGTATCTCATCAATTGGAAGAACTTACCCACTGAAGATTCTACATGGGAGGATGAGAATTTTATACAGAAGCACCTGGAGCTACTCAAGCGTTGAGGACAACACTTTTTTGAAGGAGAGGGGCATGTTAGGTCCCTATATCACTAGTATAGTCCCTTATTATTGTTAGTGTAACCCCCTTATTGTTATTATTGAACCCTTGTAACCTCCATTTTGTTATTATTGTGCCCTTAAATTATTATTGTTAGGTCGGCTAGGATTACATTGTGGCCCACTAGGATTACATTATGGCCCCATGGACTCCTATATATAGAAAGGAGGTTTTGTAAATTGTATCATCCAAGAATTGTTCATTTATGTAATGTATTGGAGGTTTCCCCCTCGAAGTGGCTCATTTCTAAGGCATTTATATTTCTTTTCTTCTCTTTTTGGAGCTGGTTACACAACAATGTCATAAAATGCAACATGGAAATCGGCAAGAGAATATAATGAACCATTTGTCAAGATTTCATACCAAAACCATGCTTTTCCTTCTAGAGTAGCCATAAACATCTTCATGAGACAATCCTCAGGGAACCGAACCTTAAGACTATGTACATGCATATGGAATCTAACCAAATGAAGAGAAACATTGTCTTTCTTTTCATCTTTAAATATTGGAAGATCATCTAACCATTCAACCTTTGGAATAGGATTTGGAAATACAGGGATATGAGACTGATTCATAGGAGCATACCTGGCATTTTTTCTTGCAATGGAATTCATTCTGAAACTTCATCAAGCTACTGCTCTTCAAGTAGTGGAGTCACCTTCCAATTGATTATTTGATGTGTGGATTTGCCAGAGCAAAAATGAAACCAATATGTGCCTAAGTATCTACTGCTCTCAGACCTTAGAACTAAAACTTTGTTGTTCTTCCCAGGGAAAATATACACCTTTGACTCCCGACAGGCGCACCAAAATGTTATCACCAAAATCGTACCTGATTGGCTGCTAATTAGACAACTTCAGTGTAACTATTTCAAACCAACCTTTTGACTGAGGATTAGCCTCCTTAGCTTGAGAGGGCTCTCTCAAGGGTTAATGATATGGAATAAAGATATAGATAGGTGGCTAACTCTATTATTTGTGTTATGGTTCAGGTTGAAAATATGAATGATTTCTTCCATTGGGCTATGGAGTCAGTGACAGGGATAAAGATGACAATAGCTCTTCTTATAGAAACTGAGGCTTCCATATACTTCAATGAAAGAGTAATACATTTACGAAAATCAAAATAT
This sequence comes from Pinus albicaulis, assembly GCA_034641835.2. Classification (NCBI taxonomy): domain Eukaryota; kingdom Viridiplantae; phylum Streptophyta; class Pinopsida; order Pinales; family Pinaceae; genus Pinus; species Pinus albicaulis. The sequence continues at coordinate 172,810 of JAXQQM020081910.1, forward strand.
CTTGAGGTTCAAAGGAAGTCAGATCATGTGATACATGAATTCTGAGTAATGATACATCAAGGTATTGAAAGGAAATTATTAAAAGATATTCATCAAAGCTCAACACTTAAAGGAAGTCAGAGCATGAATAACCATGAATTCTGAGTAATAAGCATTAAAACATTGAAGAAAACCTTTCAAATATAGGACCCAAAAACTCATTTGACCATATTTCAACACTTAAAGGAAGTCAAAGCATGATAAACCATGAATTCTGAGTAATAAGTATTGAAACTATGAAAGGAATACATTTCAAAGATAAGATATAAACTCATTGAAATACACTAAGAATCTCTGGTCTAGAAAAGTTAAATTGCTTCTGTATATATCAGTCAATCCAGAGCTTTACAAAAGTAGTATTTTTTATAACATTTTCCAACCTTAGATACATCGAATTCCTCATTAATTATAGGCATCTAGTCTTTACATTCAGTCTGCCAAGTGGCTAGACCATTAAAATCCATTAATTTAAAAAAATCTAACCACTAACTAATTTTTTACAACTAAGATTGACACCTTTCGAATTAGGAGTTAGAGTCCTACTATGACTCAAACACCTAATTATTAAATTTAAAATAAATATGATGAAAATATTCCTCGAAAGGAATCATGAATTTCAACCATGTTGACCATAAACAAGACTTTAATACTCTAAATGTCTTTGTGAAGTTGCTCTGCCTACCATTTAGGAGTTTTCAGTTTGATGATTTGGCAATATAGTGAATTGATATCTTCAAACTGTATCCTTACTTAGAAATCCATTGATATGATACTCTTTGACATTTCCCTAATACTCTTTGTCCTTCTCATGGGGATCAGCTTTAAATATTTGTTTACCATTCTTCTTTTTCCAAAATTAGCCATCAAAATTAACCTTGCTGCAAGACAGAGTCTTAGAGCTACTTTTGTAGCACAAGCTAAAAGATGATAAGTGGTGATACTCTTCCATTTTTTATCATTGGATGATATTAAGTGATCAAAAACATTAAAAAATAACCCTCAAAACTCTTCATCTCCGTCGGTTTAAGTAACTTAAGTCCAAAAAGAATTCTTCATAAATTCCGTAGCAGAAAAAGTGTTTCAAGCTTGGCATATGCTGTGGAATTACCTAACTTATCAGAGGCTTGACAAAACATAGGTTTTGAGGCTAAAAGGATCCATGAATATACCTGCATGTAAAGTATGATAAATATAAGACAAAAAAGAGCTATAATCCATTGTTACCTTCATATTTACCAACAGTTTCTTCATGAGTAGTTTTCATAGTTTTCTCCATAGTTCCTCTTTCCAAATCTTTCTTGACTAATTTTGTCTTCATCATTTCCATATTTTCTTTCAACTCTTAGACTTGTCTTTGAAGACTTATTCTCTCTTCCTGTAACCATACATTTCACTTCCTTGTGTGTGTTATCATGATGCGTAAAGGTTGTGTTTTCTTCAACAATTGTTTGGCTTTTCTAATATACTTTTCAAAATGAGTGACCTATTCATTCACTTTTCTTTCAACTTCATCTATCATTTGTCTATATTTATTGTATCTTTCTAGCTCTCTCTTTGTTTCAATTAATTATTCCCTTACTTCTCTTAACTGTCCTTCAAGAATCTCCTTTTCAGTTTGCTCTATGACTTTCTCCTTTCCCTTTCTCTGTTCGACTGTTTCTTCCTTGTCTTTGCTCTGTCTCTTTATAGAGTCTGCTCAAGATTTCTTTTGAAACTTTCTTTTAGATTGATCCTTATTTTCTTTGGTAAGCTCTGTCTCAATAGGAGATATGACTATAAATTCTTGTACTGCTGCCCTTTTTCCTTTATCTTCCTCTTTTTTCCCTTTTTCCTTTTTCCTTTTTTCTTTATCTTCCTGTTGCTTATTTCTAATAGTGACAGTTGCAGAAAACTGGGATCTAGCAAAAGGATTTCTAGGTTTTAAAAAAAAACCTGAATCTTCTGGATAAAAATCCAATTTCTTGGCTATAAGTCCCTTTCTTCTGACTCTGGATCCCTCTATCTCAGTTTCTTTCACTACAGGAGTTTCTGCAATTTCTATAGCTTGTAGAATGTCTTCAAGCCTGCGTTTACCTCCAACAATTTCCTTAGTGTTTCTTTTAGACCTTCTTGTTGCAGGTTTGATCTTGCTATCCATGAAATGTTTTTTAACTTGCTTGCTAGTTGTTGGAGGTGATGCTGTCTCTTGAATGAATTCAACTTCTTCTTCCATATCGTTAGTCGTATATTTTATACCTTCTTGTTGATTCCTTTCTAACTCTGCAGTGGTACTCAGATTTTTCCTAGAAGAAGAAGTTTTGAGTTTAGGGGCTTTCCTTGGAGACAAAACATCCATTTCATACCCATTCATGAACAAGAAAGATGCCCAGTCTCTATTTAATTTACTTAATTCGTCTAGCACTAGTAATTTCATCAACCTATGATGAAAAATGGAACTTTCACTTCTTTCAGGTCTTCCTTGTACTTTGTCTGCTATTTTTCCAAGACTTCTAAAAAGGTAAAAAGGAATATCTATCAACTTCTTCCCTATAAAATGAAGCAACAACTTGAAGTGATACATGTAGATTGTTTGGAATATACCTTCACATGTAAAGTATTTCTGTATGACTGTTAATAATTTTGAATAATTATCTTTAAGGCAAGTTCTGAGAATACCTTCAGTCAATTTATCCCTACATGTTCAGGTTTTAGATAATCATCACAACTTTTCAAGTTAAAATTGGTAGCTTTAAACCATTCTTCTCTGGTTCTCAGGATTCCTGTTGCTTTAGAAATGTTGTTAGGTGAAATTGGGACATGAAGACAACCAACCTTTGTATATGTGCCTTTGAAATTGATCAAAAAATCTTGTGAGACCTGTTTATGATGACCTTGCTACCTTTGACAGATTTGAATGCAACCTGCTCTTGTAAAAAGCTCAACAAAATATGGATCTTCCATGATTAAACTTGGACTTGTCGGTTCATACCTGAATGGTAAACCTCCTTTATTAACTTTATTTGGTGTAGCCATCTCTTTCTTGATCTGCAGCAGTGGCCTTCTTTATATTTTTACACTTGTTCAGCAAAATCCTTTGATGACAACAAGCTGTTATGGTAGAAGAAAATTGGCATGACAAGGGATTTCTACGGGAGATGTAAATGACAAAAAAGTGTTTTGGTATCTGATTGCAAAAGCGAGAAACAAAGTATGAGAAATGAGGGATATCTTTGAAAAGAAAAATGAGATGAATTTCAAATGGTGGCTGATGCTAAAACGTGCCTAACTCTCGAATGATAACCCTACTCTGACAACACAACCTCGAAAACTTCAGAGGTTAACCACTCATCATTATGTAGAAAACCGTTATAGAATGAGACAAATTTCATAGTACATTTATTTTGATAAGTGTCAGTTTTGCTACATAATTACTAGGTGTTTCCACAGCAAAATCTGTTAATTTTGTACTAAAATCACTACGGAATCAGATAATTTCTGACAGATGGCCAGACTTAAGACTTTAAGTCACTTTAAAGTATCTACTCAAGATCTACTCTTTTGATATGACTTGAGATCATCTCTAACAACTTAAAACAAAACTTAAAGCCTATGTTTATCATAAAATTTATCATTTCATGATGCTGTGAAACCTAACTAACCTAAAGACCAACTTGACACATTTCAAGTAAAATTCTGAAATTTTTTGGGTGATAATAGTAAGAATAAATAAACATCAGTCGAAATGGTGACAACAAAGTGTAGTTGCAGAAAAGGGTGTGTGTTATTTTCAGTGCACATTTCTAGTGATAAAGGTAAGGTGGATGAGGATGCATAGATATTGAGTAGGTACCCGATCTTACAATAGTTTCAGGATGTGTTGCTAGCAGAGATCTCAGATTTGTCGCCTCATAAAGAAGTGGAATTTTCTATTAAGTTGGTACCAGGGGAAGCACTGTACAGAATGAGCGCTCCAGATTTAGTAGATTTGAAGTTGCAGTTGAAGGAAATTCTTGAAAAGGGATACATTAGGCCAAGTGTATCACTGCGGGGTGCACCAGTCTTGTTTTTGAAGAAGAAGGATGATACTCTTAGGTTACGCATTAATTACAGGTAGTTAAACAAGGTGACTATCAAAAACAAGGATTTTTTGTCGATGATTGATGACTTATTTGATCAGCTAAAGGGAGCAGTAGTGTTCTCAAATTTTGATTTGAGATCTTGATATCATTAAGTATGCAACAAGGAAGAGGATATTTACAAAATATCTTTCTATACTAGGTATGGGAATTATGAGTGGTGAGCCTTGGTATTTTACCAAGAGTGTCACAACTCCCAGAGGCTACTCAAATTTACTTTTCTAACCCAGGGTTCGTACAAAATTGGAGGTGACATTGCTATATGCACAACACATGAGCTCTACTAATGCCATCCTCATCTTAGTTCTACAATGAGATGCTAATAACTAGGGTTACTCTAGGAAAGGAAGTATTTCACACTTCTAAATGCAATCTAAGAGTGGAAATAGATCATAACCATTACTCTATTAACAGGGAAAGAAATTTCTCTAGATCACACTGATTCATCTTACTATTCCCTACTTTTGCAAGAAAGAAAGATTCACACTTATGCTAAGGAGAGAAAATGAAATTATACTAAGTGACATTCATAGTCTATATTACTGAATTGAATTTCAGAAAAGGAAATTAATGTAGAGCACACATTTTGAATAAATGACTAACTAATTCCTATATAACTTATGCTCAACTACTGTGTTTAATGATTCATCTTGTAATGGACTAATCACACTTTAAAATGGATCTATTTTGCATCAAAAGAAGGAGGCGCTTTGGTGGTCTAAGAGGCTCCCTGGACCAAATATTTAGGGATAAATGTCCATTGGTGGCTTGTATAGGCTCAGGTGAGGTGGAAGAATGATTTTGGGCTAATAGAGAGGGTGTTTGGCACTGCTACAAGATGTCCTGAAAAGTTACAGGAAACAAGCCGAGAGGAATTGGAGGCCAGAAATGATGAGAAGAAGGTTAGGAGAGGTGGGGGAAAGGTGGATGTTGTTAGATAAAGGATAACTAACCCCTTTCCCAAGCTCAAATAACTTCAAAAATACTATCTTACATCCGCAAGTTTTCTCTCGGTGATGTAATGGTGACCTCAAAAAAAGGGTTGTAGGTGACTTCGATGGAAGGTATCTAATGAAGGGTGAAGACTCAAGACATTAAGGGAATTTTGAGGTCTAAAATAGGCCTCCTAAGAAAAATGTAAAACCAAAATAAACTTTATAAAAGCCAATAGGATTCAAGATGATGATGTCAACCATGGGGGTGATTAAACATTTTTTAAGTAAAAGGGTAAAATATTAAAAAATAATAAAATAATAAAACTACTTTTTCAACTCATATTTTCAACTTATCTCCCAAAGTTTTTACTCAAATTTCAAGCGGGAGTACTCGTTGGATGAAAAATTTAATTCCTCATCCAAGGAGTGCCCATGTTGCATACTTTTGATAGATCTCGCTACACGAAAAATGAGAAATACATGAAAAATGTGATTACAATCTCGTTTTTCATATATTTCTCATTTTTCGTGTAGTAGGATCTATCGAAAGTATGTAGAATGGGTAATCCTTGGATGGGGATTTAAATTTTGCATCCAACAAGTACTCTTCAAATTTTGAGTAAAAAAATTGGGAGATAAGTTGAAAAAGTAGTTTTTTCTTTTTCCCCTGTAAAATTTGATGATGTAATCAAATATTATTTTATTATTCCCACTATTATTTTATGATTTCCTTAGGAGGCCCAGTTTAGACCTCAAAATTCCCCTAATGATGATGGTGTTGAAGGGGTCCTTCTCTGCTGCTCTATCCAAATCTGCAATCACGATATATGTTCATGCATTCATCATTGACAAAATTATCATAAAAATGGTGGAAACGATTAGTTGAATTTAGATAAATCTACCTATACAATTGAAACAAAAATCTACCTCTAAACATACAACATGTTCATGATAAGCAAATTAAAAACCATCTAACTTTTCCTAGATATCATAAAATGAAAAGACATTTGGTATGTGGTGGAAGACCTTCCTCCTCAAGATCCAATGGAAGAGGTGAGAGAGGGAGGCTTAGCACACCGTTTTAATGTTTTCTATGCTACCAAACAGGTAATGAAATAAATCAACTACTGAAACATAAAAGAAGGGCACTTGTACACAAGAGAGACTAAGGAAAATGAATTGGGCCCTAACCCACAAGCTCAACTCCCTGAAATCAACTCAGTGGAAAAGAAACCAAATGCCCATCTTATTTCATAATCTATCTTTTACATGAAAAATGAAAGTCAGAAATGTCTAATACAAAATCAAAGAGTGATCTAGCTGCATCCAAAAATTGAATCCTGGTGAGCTCTTTCTATGGCCTATTTATGCTAGAGGGTAGCTACCAAAAAATCCCAAAAAGTAGGTCTTTGTTTCCTTATAACTCGAGAAAATTGGAGCTTGGATCCCTTTAATCATTCACTTGCTTTCCTACCTATGATTTCAAGATGTTGGAGGAGAATATCTAAGATATATTGGTTTCCTTCAGGAGTTAATAAGGTTGTCAACCTCCCTACAATTACCCCCTGTTGTCTACTCTAAGCTCTGATTATGAAACCTTTCTGAAAAATGGAAAAATTTCCTTCATTTTCCTACATTTAAACGATATTAGGCCTCGAATCATGACAACCCTTAATACACCATTCTCAATAAGAAAAATATAAAAAAAATCTATTAAATGTGATAGAGAGAGAATAATTAATCTAAAAAGGTTTGCATCATGATGGTGCTCATCATCACCCCCCTACCAAATGGTTTATCATCCTCTAAGCAACTCAGTCCTATTTCTTGATTTCTTTTAGAGCCCTTGTGGCTTCTCTGGCATCCCAAGGTATCATGGAAGGAGTCCCTTTAGGTGGGTAAAACCATGCATTATTTTCTGCCTCTTCCCATTCCTTGTCCTCCTCAGTTTGATCTTTTCTTTCACTCAGTCCCAACAACAAAGGTGGACTAATTTTTAATCCAATTCACTTGATCTTCATTTTTTTGCATGAATATTTTGTAAAAGGGTTCTCTTTCTAAGGCAGCTCTCAATATTTTTGGAGTATGATACTCCAGCTTTCTTAGGCTAAGTGGGAGGCTATTCCATCTTATCTGACATGCCATTACACACTTCTCTCCCAATAGTCTAGAGATATCATCATAATGTGAAATTTCCTATTCTTGGGTGTTGAGATATCTCTCTACAAGGCTGGCATCATTGGCTATCATTTGGTGGTTGTTTATGACCCCTCTAGGGCTGATTAGCTCTGCCCTGATTTGGAGAGGCTCTTTTCCTTCTCTCTTCATCAGCTTTTTTACCTCCTGTGCCCTGTCTTCTTCATTATCCATCCAAGAGGCTAGAGCCATCAACTGCATATATCCCAATCTAGAGTTAGGGTCCCAGATGTTCATATCAGTGAGGAAAATATTATGCATGTAGAAATATGACAATCTGGCCCTATCTTCTATACTGGATTGACGCTATAAATAAATAAATTGCCTATAATTTTGGAAAGGAAATGACCCTTGTTGTAATAAAGTTTTGATTTGGAATTGTATTTCCTCCATACGCAGGTCTGTAATAGTAGAAATCAATTTGTGTTTCGACCAATTGGCCATTCAATCTTATATTCTCTTCTTGTGCCTCTTGCAACCGCTCTTCAACACTGCCTCCCTAATTTTTACATCAACCAAATCTCTTCCCATCTTAGTGAGTTTATCTTTCATGATCCCTACATCTTCCACATTCCTATCTTTGGAAATTTCCATTCATTGGTGGGTGCGCTCTCTCTCTATTTCTAGCTCATAGAATAGAGGGATGGAGAGATTTCCAGGGATCAACCTCTCTCCTTCAATGAATGTATAATAGGAGTTTAAGTTTGGATGTGGGCTAGGATTTTCAACTGTTGTAATATCTTTTGAGACCATTTTTAGAGAGGTTGGATCTTCTTTTGGTCCCTCCTCTTTTATTTCTTGTTTCTAACCTTGGGAATCCTGCCCCTCAACTTCTTCATCTTTTTCATCACCTTGGGCATCTTTCCCTTCTAATGGTGCCTTGTTCTCTTCCCCTTGGAAATTTGGATATTCATGTAGAAAATTTTGAGTTTCCTATAGCATTGTCTGTATATATAGGTTGTCATTGATGTGAATAGTTGATGTTAATCGTTGATGTTAGTGGTCGAGATATAAAATATTCTTGAACATGCTAAAGGATTATTACAAATGAATACAACTCTTGTTTAGGATGTCAAGACACAAATGATGTGTCAATCACGCATCTTGATGATCATAATGGAAGACTACTATATAACTACACCTGATGAAGGACTAGAAGACATACACATGATGACATGTCCTACCTCCCATGATCTTGATGATAACACTACATGATTACATGTCCTGCCTCCGATAATTTGATGATGACGTGAAAAATATCCAATGATGTGAAGCTTGATGTCCTTATGATGAAGACTACATAATGATGCTGCATTTGATTGATGAAATATAATTTTGTGATGACATGAAAAATCTCCAATGATGTGATGCGTGATGTCCTTATGATGAAGACTACATAATGATGTTGAATTTAATTGATGAAATATCTCTACACTATCTTAAGGACAACTGACCTAGTGACTGTATATTGAATAAGACAAGTAAAATATGATGGTGATCCTATGTTTAAGAAGGCTATGACATGATTATGAATACAATCAACGAAGAAATAAAACCATGAAGAAGCCCTACACTCAAAGAATTCTTCCCTGCCTCCATTTCTGTACTCATAAATAATCAGTCACATTAAAAAATATTTTTTGCTACCTTAGAGGAAAAATTTCTTAATGATGCCTACACCATCTTGAAGAGAATAATTTTTCCTTTCCAACGAGATTTTACTTAGCCCAAAACTCCAAGCGGTTTGAAAGATATTGATCTTTTAATTTAAGGAAATTAATTCTAGCAACTAGCCGACCTATACACAGTCATTCATGTTGGCCTACATCCATATCACGTGTGCCTTCATTCTAAAGCCAAAATTAGTATAAATACAAGAATGGAATATTCATTTTGATTGTCCTTTTTTGGTCAAGATCACCGAAAAGAGGAAAAAACACATATAGGAGGTCGAGAAGGACTTTCATATCACTGTTTGGGCAATTCTATATTTGTGTGACAGCTCGAATATTTTTGTGGAGGACTCTAAAAAATTGTAGAGATATATATAAGAGGCACCAAGGAGAGTACCTTAAGGTCAAGAAGAGGAAGATTTTTTTTGGGTAATAAAAGAAGGACATATCATTTTTACACTTGAAGCTGCTACAACAGCCTCATAACTCAGACATCTCCAGGCAACTATAAACTTAACCACATAACTTGGATTGGGGTCACAACTCCTTGTTTTAGTGGCACAAAACCTCAGTCCAATGCTCAAAATATTTAGAGTAGCAATAAGATACATGACAAGACTCAGTGAAGAATTTCAGCCTAAGGAAACAGTGAAGAAAACAAAGGCTCATTTTTTTTTTTGTGATCGTTGTACAAGAAAAATGGGAGGTTTCAGTATTATAATAGTGATATACCATACCTAAAAGGAGAACGTAATTTCCTGTTGGAATTAAAGTTCAGACAGACGAATTGCGTTAGGGTGATTTGCATAAGTCACAGAAGCTCAGAATCCTCCTCAGAAAGCTCAAACTCCACTACAAAAACTCAGAACTCATCACATCAGAATCCACAAATTATAGCTCAGACTTGTTTTGAAATCTTGTACAGTGGAAAGTCATTATTTGTGAACTCGGATTGCAGATATAACCTCAGATTTGTGGAGTTGACTTATAATTTTTCAAGGGTTCATTGGTGTACTAAGCTTAAAGGACAGTCAAGGTGGTTGGGCAGTGATTTGTGAGCATACCTACTTGGAAGAAATTGATACACATCTTGGAATTGGTTGGAAATTTGGTGTCTCTTGTGGGATGAAAATTGAGCATCGTTGAAGTGTATGGATATTTGAAACTTGGAGCCTAGACCAAGTGAATTTGGAAGCAAACCTGGAGTAGTGAAATACTTGTAACTCTTGAGGAGTTCTTGGGAAAGCATTATTGAAGACATCTTTTGAGAATTGTTGAAGACATCCTTAGAAAGTTCTTGAAGAAGCCTTTGAAGAGGCTTAGAGCAGGTGTTTCCTATTGAAGACATCTTAAAGGTCTTGGAGATATTATTGATGTGTTAAGGCAATCATGAGGTGAATTTTGGAGATCTTTGTTTGGGTAATATGAAGAGCAGTGGTGACACCTTCTAAGAGGACAAGGTTTTCATTGATGCAATGACATGGAGACTAAGTGACGACATTTCTGAAGATTTACAGGGTTCTTTGAAGAAGAATTTGGGAGCCGTGAAGAATAATTAAACATACTTTGACGAATTTAAATTGAGGGATGGAGCCCAAGAGGTTGGAGCCTCATAGAGACAAGGTCGGTGCCTTGGAAGATAGGGTTGGAGCCCTAGAATATTGGAGTCCTCAAGAAACCAGGTTGGGACCTATACCAGAGATAGGGTCGGAGCCCTAGAGGTTGGTGCCTCAAATTGACAAGGTTGGAGCCTTGGAAAAACCAAGCCAGTGCTTGCCACAATACAAGTTGGAGCCTGGAAGATTGGAGCCTTCATCTACGGTTGGAGCCCTATATCATTATTTTACTTTACTTCTTGTAAAGAAGAAATTAATAAAAGTATCTATTCTATCGTTGTTAATTTTGTGTTATAAATATAAAATGGTAAAATTAACAACTAAAAATAAATATTCATTCACCCCGCTCTCAGTATTCCCAAAAATTGGAATCAGAGCCAGTACCTTCACTCAAATCATAACATCTTGAAGTTTGATCATTATAAAACAAATGGAAAATCCAAGGAAGAAAGTCTCCAATCCTCCTAAAGATGTCTATTCCTCAACCATCTAAATTGAAGTCAATCAATTTGTAAAGGCTCCATTGTTCAATGGAAATTTTGATATATGGGAGGAAAGAATGAGGAATTTCTTGAAGACTCAAGGAATTGATGTTTGGAAATCAGTGATTACTAGTGACACGATGGATGAAGAACCCAAGGAGTACAATACAAGAGAAATGAAGGAAATTTTGAATGGATTACCAAATTTTGTGAAGGCCAATTTTGAAAAATGATCATAAGGAAAAGTCATATGGGACAAACTTCGTGATATTCACTCAAAAGGAGCATTGACAATGATCTCTTGTCAATAATACAATGGAAAACAAGAAATAAGTCCAAAATCCATCAAGGAAGCTGAAGATAAGAGAGATGACAACAAGGCTAAAGAAGACCCAGAAGATGAAGAGAACAAAGAATACTTTGAAGAAGATCTCCTCAATAAACTTATGGCTTCTATGGAAGAGATTAACAATTGGAAAAATGAAAATGAGGAACTTAAGAAGAAATCGCAAGATAGTAACCAAGACAAGACAAGGAAGGAATTTGACTTTGTCAATCTTCAAGTACAAGAAAGAGATGAGGAGCTTGCAAAACTTAAAGAGGAATTTCATCAAAACAAAAGAAAGCATCACGAAGAAGTCATATCTATGAAAAATCAATTGGATAAGGAAAAGAAAAAAGAAGAAACTTTGTCAAGACACCTTGAATAAAGACTTAAGAGCTTGAAAAATATTGAAGCAGAGATTGGTCAGTACAAGGTGCTAGAGTCGGTATCTTCATCCCTCCGTCAGAGATCAAATTTCTGTTGTTGCATTTCATTTTAGGTGTCTCATTCAGTTCAATCAGCTGCATTCCATTAGGAGCATGGATCATCTGACGGTAGGGTCTTGTCACTTATATCCCTCATGTCATGTACCTGCTGGTCTAGTTCTATTCATCAAAATCATTTACAGTCATGTTTGGCCTCCCGGTTGGAAAAGAGTCATTTTAGGATTTTTAGTCTCATTAGGTCTAGGGTTTCATTAATTTGGTCTTCATAGTGTCTAATAATTTCAGCAGGCACATGAGGAAGCTTCAAATAAGGTTTCACTGCAAAAATTTCATCATCATAATGCTTGATAATGATTTTTCTTCAAAACTCTGTTTTGAAGAAAATTTGTCTATTTTGTCCTTTTGTAACAAACACAATGTAATTTTTAAGTTCTTTAATTGTAATAATGCTTCATTCGCAGCCCTGGTCGCCTTTGCCAAAACTCGATGCCATCCATTCCTGCAAAACAGACAAGAAATTCATCATTCAATCCAAAAATAAAAAAGCAAGCAAAACAGAGTTCATTTGAAAAGTGCCAAAGTTTTCAAACATTATAAAGTGGGTTTTTCAAATAAAAAATTAAACTCTTTGTTATATATAAGATATTTCCAAATTCAAAACTCCATTTGCATACCAAAGACATCAATGAGCCAAAGGAAATTGTGGAGGAATGAAGAAATAAGTTTGGAGGCCGAACTATGTTGAAATTGATTGGCGTGGTGCACTGGGAAACTGTCGCGGTGCATAGGGCCGCTCTTCACTGTTCAAATCTGAACTGTCGCGGTGCATAGAAGGGGCACGACGCACTGGGCGGTGGTTGCGGTGCACAGGGTAGACAGCTAAATTTTTTTCATTGCTTCACAAAAATCCAAATCACTCGGTCTATTTTTTCCAAGTAAGTTCATGTGAAATTATAAATTTCTATTTACAAGTGTTTGAAAATGAATTATGAGAATTTGAATGTCAAAACTCAAACCCTATTATCTTATTGAAAATTGCTTCCTTAGGGTTTTGAAGTTGTTGTTTTAAAAATAACTTTGTGCCAAATACTTCATTCCCCACCTTGTTGTTACTCCCCCTCACTGTAACCTCATCACTACAGTCCATTCCCCTATCTCCCTACATCCCTAAAGTCACTTATACTCATCTCATTCCAATTATCCCCATCCCATTTGCAAAATTTCCCCAAATCCCAAAAAATCAAGTGGTTTTCCATTGTCTCTACATTTTTCAAATCACAAGTTTTCAAAAGGCAAATTATCACTTGACAAAACTTCATTGTTCCTACTCCCCTATTTCCCCACAGTCCCTCCCATACTACCATACATTTGGAAACTAAAACAAAAGCACCAAATTCTCATTTTCATCTCATACAATTCAACATACACCTTGCATAGACCTTGAACACCATGGAGACAGATACTGACACATCATATGACCGAGATAGTGATTCTACCACTGAGCTACACGCACCTAGAAGGCCTCGTAAAGGTGGCAGACATGTGAGAGAGGAGCCCACCTCGTTGACTGAATTGCAGGCTTGCCCACTTGCCATGGCATGTTTCAAACAATAGTCATGCTATCAGTTTTGTGAAATGATTGCTAGGATCCATCATCATCAGGACTTGGCTCGTTTGTTTGTATTGCATTTACATGATGGTCAGGTCACCCTTGCCAGTGTAAATTTCACTTTGACACTGGAAACTGTTTCTCAAGCAACCAGAATACCGATTGTGGGTGAACAGTGGAACAAAAGACAGCAGGTGGATAGAGTGCATTATGAACCATACATCAGGCCTAGCTTTGCGAGGCATCTCAGTAGGGTGTTTCCATTCTGGTTCCTAAAGGAATCCTATGTGCCTCTGATGAAACTCATTATCAGATATTTAAGTTGTGAGGGCCAGTTTTCGCGCCTCTATGCCTACCACATTAGGTTATTGATGCATTTCACAAGAGTGAGGATGATGAACATTCCTTATTTCATGTGCTGGAATATCGAGAGAATGACCACTCTTGTGCAGAAGAAAACTCCCGAGCAGCAGTACAACGGTATTTATCACTATGCACTCATCAAGATCGTGGTTGTACATCAGCTTAGATTGCAGGGTATTTCATGGGAGGATTTAATTTCTCATGATTTCTTCACAGCTCCTCAGGTTCATCCAGAGGTTGTCCATGATGCAGGTGAACCTTCACATCAGTATGGAGGTCAGGAGGCAGAGACTACTAGTGTGCCGACATATGTCACTTATCAGAGAGGCACTAGAGGATTATTTGCAGCAGCCTGGCGAGTACTATCTCCACCTGGGGTGGAAGGGGTCTCGTTGCCGTCATTAGCAGTACAGGTACAGGACAGAGGTAAGAGGCCTATGTAGGATGAGGGCCCTTCAGGAGGCCAAGACACAGGTTTCATACTGATTGATGTGGATCTGAGCTCTCCAAGCTCAAAATTGAGAGAGACTATTCAAGAGCAGAAGGCGGAGATAGACACATTGACTGTCAAGTTGCAGAGGGCCAAATGGATCATAAAATACCTGGAGCAACGAAACAAACAGTTGGAAGATCAGCAAACAATCATGGATTTGCAAAACATCCGTGAAAACCGACAAGCTGCCCAAAGAAGCCAAACCGAGATGACATCCATTGAGCAGGAGATTGAGGCTGATAGAGAGACTTGGCTTGAGAGGGTCAATATTCATCTTGAGAAGCTATTGGAAAAGGAAAAAAAGGAAAATAACCTGCTAAGGCACATGAAGAACCATTATTGGGCGCGAAATCATGTTTGCAAAGCGAGGATCAAGATCCTAAAAGCAAGACTAAAGAAGGCACTAAAGCGTCGCAAAAGGCATGATAGACTCCAAATTTTGGCCGAAGTTTCTTTGGCCCAGCATAGTGCTTGATGGTGGACATTCAGCCCAAATTTCAAGAAATTTGGGAAACTTTTTGTCAATTTTGAAATTTTTGGCCTTAACACAAATTTTTCTGCCTGACGCGTAGCGCCAATTGGCGCGCGCTTATAATTGGCAGCTCATTTTGAGGAAAAATTTGCATTTCTAGATTTTTCATCAAAATGTATGCATGCCTACCCATTAGCTAAGGATTTTAACAAGTTTTGGGTTGCTTGAAGGGTCAAAAACACCCTAAAAATGACATTTCTGCCACTTTTTGGACACATAGGAAGTAGTGTTGGGAGATTGATTTTTGGAGAGGCAAATGGCAACCAAATTTAGAAATTCCACTTGGGTTGGAAATCATACAGGTATATCTTTCCAACGAGCTATCGTGCACTCAATTGGGACTTCGGGAAGGCCCTCAAAATTAGCCTCAAAGTGGCACTACGCATAGATATTTCAGGCGCGGCGCATTGGAAAATTTGGCCTATTTTTCACTCAGCAGTTCATATTTTCGCCTAGTTTTAGCCAGTTTGATTTTTTTATCCTCATATGTATAACTATTGATGTAAATTGATGTGATTTCATGACTTTGATGTAAATTTGGCACATTTTTACTCTTTCAAGTAGATTCATTTACCAAAAAGTGAAATGTAACTGAATGAATCAGTTTCCTATCTTATAGAGGCAAGCTGTTTCATTGCCTATTTTCCAATTCTTAGTTTATATATTGTTGAAACAGCTCCTAGAATGGTGAGATCGACCCCTGGGGGCATGGGGATGAGTTAGGCTTGTTTATATTTTTTAATTCTTCAGTCATTTTCAGGGTTGGACACTTGGGATTGCTTGGCACTTCATTGTACATTTCGTCTCTGCAATTTTGGCAAAGGAATAGACCAAGGTTTGCAGCACTCTTTGGGATCCATGTGGCTCTATGTTTTAATGGTGTGTTTCTCTCAGTGATTTTAAGTTTACTGATTTTTTATGTGTACCATTTCCCTTCCTATTTTCTTCTCAAATTAAACAAATGAGTGATAAAGGTGGAATTCATTAGATTGCTTTGCTCTGCCTTGAGTTTTGTTTAATTTTCCATGTTTTCATCTGTTTGAAGAGGATTCTTGAAAGCCTCTTTCCCTCTTCAGCTCCTCACCGGTCTGAACTATCCATTCATTCAATCCAAAGCATCAAAACAATTTCCTTCCTTGCCCCATTCAGAACTCTGCAAAAACTAGGCTTCATCCCCGGACCCAAAACTGCCTTTCCCTTTGATTCCAACAAAACCCCCAAAATCAAAATAAAACTCTTTTACATATATAACTAGACTAAAATTAGCCTTTATTTCAAGTCATCTCAAACCATATTGATTATTTTTGTTGAGATTGACCCGGAGAGAGCCCTCTCCTGATCTGGTAGGGCTAGCTACCAGACTGAGCGTGGTTTGATGTTACCCTAAACTCTGCCTTCCTTCAGCCTAAGGTAGATTTAGGAAATAACATAGTGGCGACCATACTGGGGAACTCAAATGGTTTGCTTTCTAGTGTTATTTGTTTTATAAGCTACAGACGAAGCCTGAAGTTATGCCAGGTAGCCTTCGAAATGCTCTTGCTTTGCATTAGCGAAAGTAGATAAACGTTGATTCAGTCAATCTACGGTCTAGTTTGTAAATGTAACATCTAACTTGCAAATTACCCCAGTACATGTATCAAGTTAGATCTGATGGTTGATGGTGGACAACGATCAGACATAAGAAGGTTGAAATCATTCACCTAGTGACTCCAGTGTCGAAGAATCCTAAGGTTCAAAATTTTTATGGCGACTCTACTCTTCAAGAATCAGTAGCTTGAGGAATTTCTTGGTGAATTCATTGTTATCAAAATGGTTTCGTTGGATCGAAGGTATGCTCCCATGAGCCGAGATCATATTCTAGGTTTTCCAAATAAAATTCCTAAGGTATATTGGCAAAGGAATTTGCCTACGTTTAAAGATGATGATAGGAAGGATGCTGCTTTACATCTGGTTAGATTTCACATACATATTCACAAGTTTAAGGTTGATTTTTCTGAAGATTTCTTGATGAAGATATTCATGGCCACTCTAGAAGGTGAAGCCCGATCTTGGTATGAAAGTTTTCCGCCTGCTTGTATTTACTGTTTAAAGGATTTTCATACCATGTTCTTTGAAAGGTATAAGGAAACTTATCCATCCTTAACTTTAGTTCAGAACTGTTGTAGCCATGTTCATAGTTTTATTGAAAATCTTGAAAAAGTTTATGAAGATGATGACTTCATGGACGATGAGATCATGGAGGCTCTGTACGAAAATCCATTTCAGCAGCATAAAGAGAACTTAGAGGATACTCATCAAGATGCTCAGGAAACTTTGCAGTAGGATCAAGATCTTAGCACAATGGAAAATGATGAAAGAGAAGGTTTTGTTTCAGATCTGTCCATAGAAGGAGACAATATGCAGGAAAGTCAAGTTTAAATTTCAGAATGTGATAAAGTCAAGACAACTATTTCAGATCTAGATTCAGATCGTGATGATCAAGAATACCTTGTGCTGAATCCCATGAAGGAGAGCTCTACTGTTGAGATCATCTGGAATGAAGAAGGCAAATTTATTGATCCAAATGTTCTCATTTCATTAGAACAAAGCCTTCATGAGGAGGTAATCCAGTCAGTTCATGAAAAACAAGATGAGATCTTTGTTCAACTAAGTGAAAAATATTCTTTCAATAACTCAGTGATAAATGATAATTTGATTGCCATGTCATATGAAGATGATCAAAAATGTTTTCAAATGTCAGAAGATCAGGGAATTAAGGACTGTCATTCACATTTTTCATGTTTTAAAATATTATTTCATGAAGACAATCACTATTTGAGCAAAAGAAAACAAAAAGCATTATCTCCTTTTTCTGAAGATGAGATAGATCAACTCCTGAAAGGTCATGTTACAGCCCAAGCTAAAGCAGATTTGCAGTGCCCACATGGTCAAGAAAGTGTTGGTGAAACTTCTTCTTCTTTTGAAAATGATGACGGTCTTGTAATTAGCTTTATAGATCAACAAACATATAATATTTTATTTCACGAAGATGATAAGGCTGTCATGTTTGATAATATTGAAGATTGTTTTCTGTTTAAGAATGACCTAGACCATGAAGTTGAGGAATATGAGCTTGAGAGAGACAATATGCCATAATTTATCATGGTCAAGGAACTTATAGCTAACACTCAGATGGAGGAAGCCTATACCTCTCTGTGCCTTCCTATCACTCGGCAATCAATTGTTCTTTCAGATCAGAATGAAGCGAGTAGTTGTATTTTTGCTGCTGGATCTCAAGACCAACTAGTGCTTCAGGATTTTCAAGATCCCTTCGGCATTATTTTGCAAGCATCAGAAAAGATAAATGTTGCCTGTTTCGTTATCATAAGCCTTGGTTTCAGTGGTTATTGTGAGTTGCCTACATGTACATTGTTCTACCTGCTCGAGAAAAGTGAGAGCAAAATTTTAGTATGTAGCCATCTGCTGGATTGGTTACATTGGAAGGCTCACTGCACATGATTGTACATATTTCATCAGTATGCAGTTGGTTGTCATCATGATTTGAAGCTCTCAAATCCCGATGGACTGCTGCCATTAAAAAGCTTTGTAAGTACTAATTTCAGTTAAGTAGGTCTTGAGACATTTTTGTTTTAGTTAGTTTCAACATAGTTTCAGTTTGGAGGCTATAAAACTGAAGGTCTGATTTCAGTTTTGGTGTGTCAGTGGTTTGAGTTTGTCGAGTCAGGTCTTTCAGTCATTTTGGTTTCAAAATTGAGTCGGTTTGAGTTAATTTTCAGTCAATAAAATTGAGTCAAGAGTCTTGTGCTGATTTTTTCGAAGTTATGGACTCCATAGTCCAATGGACGAAGGAACTGCCTACTCTCCCAGAAATCTGTAGTTCTTGGCACCTCCAAGGAGCTACCATCCCCATTGGAGCCAATGTTAGAGTCGATATCTTCATTCCTCCGTCAGAGATCAAATTTCTCTTGTTGCATTTCATTTTAGGTTTCTCATTCAGTTCAGTTAGCTGCATTCCATTAGGAGCATGGATCATCTGACGGTAGGGTCTTGTCACTTATATCCCTCATGTCATGTACCTGCTGGTCTAGTTCTATTCATCAAAATCATTTACAGTCATGTTTGGCCTCCTGGTTGGCAAAGAGTCATTTTAGGGTTTTTAGTCTCATTAGGTCTAGGGTTTCATTAATTTGGTCTTCAGAGTGTCTAATAATGTCAGCATGCACACGAGGAAGCTTCAAATAAGGTTTCACTGCAAAAATTTCATCATCATAATGCTTGATAATGATTTTTCTTCAAAACTTTGTTTTGAAGAAAAATTGTCTATTTTGTCCTTTTGTAACAAACACAATGTAATTTTTAAGTTCTTCAGTTGTAATAATGCTTCATTCGCAGCCCTGGTCGCCTTTGCCAAAACTCCATGCCATCCATTCCTGCAAAACAGATAAGAAATTCATCATTCAGTCCAAAAATCAAAAAGCAAGCAAAACAGAGTTCATTTGAAAAGTGCCAAAGTTTTCAAACATTATAAAGTGGGTTTTTCAAATCAAAAATTAAAATATTTGGTATATATAAGATATTTCCAAATTAAAAACTCCATTTGCATACCAAAGACATCAATGAGCCCAAGTAAATCGTGGAGGAATGAAGAAATAAGTTTGGAGGCCGAACTATGTTGAAATTGACTGGCACGGCGCACTGGGAAACTGTCACGGCACATTGGCTAAGCGCGGTGCATAGGGCCGCTCTTCACTGTGAAAATCTGAACTGTCGCGACGCATAGAAGGGGTGCAACGCATTGGGCAGTGGTCGCGGCGCACAGGGCAGACAAATAAATTTTTGTCATTGCTTCACAAAAATCCAAATCACTCGGTCTATTTTGTCGAAGTAAGTTCATGTGAACTTATAAATTTCTATTTACAAGTGTTTGAAAATGGATTATGAGAATTTGAATGTGAAAACTCAAACCCTATTATCTTATTGAAAATTTCTTCCTTAGGGTTTTGAAGTTGTTGTTTTAAAAATAACTTTGTGCCAAATACTTCATTCCCCACCTTGTTGTTACTCCCCCTCACTGTAACCTCATCACTACAGTCCATTCCCCTATCTCCCTACATCCCTAAAGTCACTTATACTCATCTCATTCCAATTATCCCCATCCCATTTGAAAAATTTCCCCAAATCCCAAAAAATCAAGTGGTTGTCCATTGTCTCTACATTTGTCAAATCACAAGTTTAAAAAAGGCAAATTATCACTTGACAAAACTTTATTGTTCCTACTCCCCTATTTCCCCACAGTCCCTCCCATACTACCATACATTTGGAAACTAAAAAAAAAGCACCAAATTCTCATTTTCATCTCATACAAGTCAACATACACCTTGCATAGACCTTGAACACCATGGAGACAGATACTGACACATCATATGACCGAGATAGTGATTCTACCACTGAGCTACATGCACCTAGAAGGCCTCGTAAAGGTGGCAGACATGTGAGAGAGGAGCCCACCTCGTTGACTGAATTGCAGGCTTGCCCACTTGCCATGGCATGTTTCCAACAACAGTCATGCTATCATTTTTGTGAAATGATTGCTAGGATCCATCATCATCAGGAGTTGGCTCGTTTGTTTGTATTGCATTTACATGATGGTCAGGTCACCCTTGCCGCTGTAAATTTCACTTTGACACTGGAAACTGTTTCTCAAGCAACCGGAATACCGAATGTGGGTGAACAGTGGAACAAAATACAGCAGGTGGACAGAGTGCATTATGAACCATACATCAGGCCTAGCTTTGTGAGGCAGCTCAGCAGGGTGTTTCCATTCCGGTTCCTAAAGGAATCCTATGCGCCTCCAATGAAACTCATTATTAGATATTTCAGTTGTGAGGGCCAGTTTTCACGCCTCTATGCCTCCCACATTAGGTTATTGATGCATTTCACAAGAGTGAGGATGATGAACATTCCTTATTTCATGTGCCGGAATATCGAGAGAATGACCACTCTTCTGCAGAAGAAAACTCCCGAGCAGCAGTACAACAATATTTATCACTATGCACTCATCAAGATCGTGGTTGTACAGCAGCTTGGATTGCAGGGTATTTCATGGGAGGATTTAATTTCTCATGATTTCTTCATAGCTCCTCAGGTTCCTTCGGAGGTTGTCCATGATGCAGGTGAAACTTCACATCAATATGGAGGTCAGGAGGCAGAGACTACTAGTGTGCCGACATATGTCACTTATCAGAGAGGCACTAGAGGATTATTTGCAGCATCCCAGCGAGTACTATCTCCACCTGGGGTGGAAGGGGTCTCGTTGCCGTCATCAGTAGTACAGATACAGGACAGAGGTAAGAGGCCTATGCAGGATGAGGGCCCTTCAAGAGGCCAAGACACAGGTTTCATACTGATTGATGTGGATCTGAGCTCTCCAAGTTCAAAGTTGAGAGAGACTATTCAGGAGCATAAGGCGAAGATAGACACATTTACCATCAAGTTGTAGAGATCCCAATGGATCATAAAATACCTGGAGCAGCAAAACAAACAGTTGGAAGATCATCAAACAATCATGGAGTTGCAAAACATTCGTGAAAACCGGGAAGCTGCCCAAAGAAGCCAAACCGAGATGACATCCATTGAGCGGGAGATTGAGGCTGATAGAGAGACTTGGCTTGAGAGGGTCAATATTCATCTTGAGAAGCTATTGGAAAAGTCAAAAAAGGAAAATAACATGCTAAGGCACATGAAGAACCATTATTGGGCGCGAAATCATGTTTGCAAAGCGAGGATCAAGATCCTAAAAGCAAGACTAAAGAAGGCACTAAAGCGTCGCAAAAGGCATGATAGACTCCAAATTTTGGCCGAAGCTTCTTTGGCCCAGCATAGTGCTTGATGGTGGACATTCAGCCCAAATTTCATGAAATTTGGGAAACTTTTTGTCAATTTTGAAAATTTTGGCGTTAACACAGATTTTTCTGCCCGACGCGTAGCGCCACTTGGCGTGCGCTTATAATTGGCAGCTCATTTTGTGGAAAAATTTGCATTTCTAGATTTTTCATCAAAATTTATGCATGCCTACCCATTACCTAAGGATTTTGACAATTTTTGAGTTGCTTGAAGGGTCAAAAACACCCTAAAAATGACCTTTCTACCACTTTTTGGACACACAGGAAGCAGTGTTGGGAGATTTGATTTTTGGAGGGGAAAATGGAAAAAAAATTCAGAAATTAAACTTGGGTTGGAAATTAGATAGGCATAGATTTCCAACGAGCTATCCTTCACTCAATTTGGACTTCGGGAAGGCCCTCAAAATCAGCCTCAAAGTGGCACTACGCATAGAGATTTCAAGCACGACGCATTGGGAAATTTGGCCTACTTTTCACTCAGCAGTTCAGATTTTCGCCTAGGTTTGGCCAGTTTGACTTTTTTATCCTCATATGTATAGCTATTGATGTAAATTGATGTAATTTCATGACTTTGATGTAAATTTGGCACATTTTTACTCTTTCAAGTAGATTCATTTACCAAAAAGTGAAATGTAACTAAATGAATCAGTTTCCTATCTTATAGAGGCAAGCTGTTTCATTGCCTATTTTCCAGTTCTTAGTTTATATCTTGTTGAAAAAGCTCCTAGAATGGTGATCTCAACCCCTAGAGGCATGGGGATGAGTTAGGCTTGTCTATATTTTGTAATTCTTTAGTCATTTTCAGGGTTGGACACTTGGGATTGCTTGGCACTTCATTATACATTTCGTCTCTACAATTTTGGCAAAGGAATAGACCAGGGTTTGCAGCACTCTTTGGGATCCACGTGGCTCTATCTTTTGATGGTGTGTTTCTCTCAGTGATTGTAAGTTTAATGATGTTTGATGTGTACCATTTCCCTTCCTATTTTCTTCTTAAATTAAACAAATGAGTGATAAAGGTGGAATTCATTAGATTGCTTTTCTCTGCCTTGAGTTTTGTTTAATTTTCCATGTTTTCATCTATTTGAAGAGGATTCTTGAAAGCCTCTTTCCCTCTTTAGCTCCTCACCGATCTGAACTATCCATTCATTCAATCCAAAGCATCAAAACAATTGTCTTCCTTTCCCCATTCAGAACTCTGCAAAAACTAGGCCTCATCCTCGGACCCAAAAATGCCTTTCCCTTTGATTCCAAAAAAACCCCCAAAATCAAGATCAAACTCTTTTACATATATACCTAGACTAAAATTAGCCTTTATTTCAAGTCATCTCAAGCCCTATTGATTATTTTTGCTGAGATTGACCCGGAGAGAGCCCTCTCTTGAGCTGGTAGGGCTAGCTACCAGACTGAGCATGGTTTGATGTTACCCTGAACTCTGCCTTCCTTCATCCTGAGGTAGATTTAGGCAATAACACAAGGAAGAAGTATCTTCTATTAGATCTCAACTATAAGAAGCAAGGAAACAAGCACAAGGAGGCGAGAAGTTGATGGAAAATTTGGCATTCATAGAAGGACAAGTTCATGAAGCATAAAAGGAGAGAAACACCATGATATTCCAACTAGAAGAAAAGGATGAAGAAAACTTCAAACTAAAATTATACATCCATCTTCTCAAGGCCTAATAATGTAAAGCAACCAAGATGAAGGAAGAAATGGAGATTGATCTATCATAGAAGGATGAATAATGAAAGAAAATGAAATAAGAAATTGATATCCTTAAAAATGAATTTGATCATCTGAACAAGAGCCTAAAGAGCTCCCAAACCCTAGATGACATCTTGAGTCATCAAATATCTCCTCTTTATAAATCAGGTCTTGGTTATGTAGGTGAATCTTCAAACAAGAATGATGCAATCCCTAATGCTTCAAACAACAAGGATGTGGAAAATCTTGGACAGAATATTGATGCCCCTAGTTCCAACAAAGGCAAGAATAAGAGTTAAGATGAAATTGGAAGAAACCCTACTCCAAGAAGATATGTTGATGGTGTCAAGAATGCTAGAGGCAATAAATTTAAGCAAAGGATCCCAAGACATAATTATTTTAGAAGTACATCAAGGAAATCTCCATCCTCCAGGTACAAAAGTATATTTTTTGGTTATTTTTATTCTTGTACAAATTTGGGCACATGGCAAAGGATCGTATGGCATACGACAAGGAAAAATATAATGGTCGCCGTTAGATTCCTAGAAGAAAATTTGCAAGAAGAGGTCACGATCTCTCATTCATGAATAAGATAGAGTACTTCAATTTCCATAACGTTGGAAATATGGCACATGATTGTAACTTGACTTGGGTTCCTAAACAAGCTAAAACCATGACAACCAACCCAGAGAAGAAAGTTACACAAGTATTGAGAAGGAAGCAAGTTGAATCCAGAAGTCTCTTGAACACTCCGACCAACAACACATGTTGACTTGATAAAGTCATCATTGGTATTCCAAAAGTTATCCGTGAATGGGCCCTATGAAATCTTTGATGAGTCACCCATGGAAATTCATTCTTTGATAGATCATCTCTTAGGAGCACCTCCATTGAAGAAAATGATTCCAATATTGACTTCTTCCACCTAATCACAAGGCATCAATCTTTCTTGAAGCTGGATGAGGTTATGCAGGCACGGGGAGTTGGTTCATCACATGAGAAATGCAAACATATCATGGACCACATTTCTAGGAAGAAAGAGCACCATGACAGGAGGAGTAACGTACCTATAAAGAACTACTATTCATGAAGAAAACAAGCGGCTTGTCAGGGGGAGTACTTGGGCACCCCATTTCCATTGATGTCAAAGGGGGAGAGAACGTTGAAAGGGAAAAAATATTTCCATCAATGAAAAAGGGGGAGATTGTTAATATAGGTTTTTATTGATGTCAATAATTGATGTTAATAGCCGAGATGAAAAATATTCTTAATGATTCTAGAAGATGATTACAAATGAATACAACTCTTATTTAAGATGTCAAGACACAAATGAAGTGTCAATCATGTATCTTGATGATCATAGTGGAAGACTACCATATCACTGCACTTGATGAAGGACTAGAAGACATACACATGATGAGATGTCCTACCTCCAATGATATTGATGATAACACTACATGATTACATGTCCTACCTCCGATAATTTGATGATGACATGAAAAATCTCAAATAATGTGTAACTTTATGTCCTTATGATGAAGACTACATAATGATGTTGCATTTGATTGATGAAATATAATTTGATGATGACATGACAAATCTCCAATGATGTGATGCTTGATGTCCTTATGATGAAGAATACATAATGATGCTACATTTTATTGATGAAATATATCTACACTATCTTAAGGATAGATGACCTAGTGAACCTAAGTTGAAGAAGGCAAGGAAAAGATGATGATGATCCTATTTTTAAGAAGGCTAGGACATGATTATGAAGACAATCAATGAATAAGTCCTACACTCAAGGACATTCTTCCCTGCCTCCATTTCTGCACTCATAAATAATAAGTCTCATTAAAAAATAATTTTTGCTACCTTAGAGGCATAATTCCTTAATGAAACCTACACCATCTTGAAAATCACAATTTTCCTTTCCAACGAGCTATTACTTAGCCTGAAACTCCAAGCGGTTTGAAAGATATTGATTTTTTACGTTAAGGAAATTAATCCTAGCATCTAGCCGACCTATACATAGTCATTCATGTTAGCCTACCGCCATATGACTTGTGCCTTCATTCTAAAGCCAAATTCGTATAAATACAAGAATGGACTCTTCATTTTGATCATTCTTTTTTGGTCAAGATCACAGAAAAGAGGCAAAAACACGGATAGGAGGTCGAGAAAGAATTTCATATCATTTTTTGGGCAATTCTGTATTTGTGTGACAGCTCAAATATTTTTGTGGAGGACTCTAAAAAAATGCAGATAGATATATACGATACACCAAGGAGAGTAACTTAAGGTCGAGAAGAGGAAGTATTTTTTTGAATTTTTGTTTGGGTAATAAAATAAGGACATGTCAATTTTACACTTGAAGCTCCTACAACAGCCTCAGAACTAGGAAATCTCCAGGCAGTTGTAAACTTAACCAAAAAACTTGGATTAGGGTCACAACACCTTGATTTAGTGCCACAGAACCTTGGTCCAGTGCTCAAAATATTCGGAGCAACAATAAGATACATGACAAGACTCAGTGAAGAATTTCAACCTAAGGAAATAGTGAAGAAAAAAGAGGCTCATTTTTTTGTGTGATCGTTGTACAAGAAAATTGGGAGGTTTCGGTATTATAACAGTGATCTACCATACCTAAAAGGAGCACATAATTGATTGTTGGAATTGAAGGTTAGAAAAAATAATGGCGTTAGGATGATTTTCATAAGTCACAGAAGCTCGGAATCCTCCTCAGAAAGTTAAAACTCCACTATAGAAACTCATATCTCATCACATCTAACTCCACCAATTATAGCTCAGACTTATTGTGAAATCTTGTACAATGGACATTCATTAATTATAACTCGGATTACAGAGATAAGCTTGGATTTATGGAGTTGACTTATAATTTTTCAAGGGTTGAGTAGTGTACTAATATTAAAGGACGATCAAGGTGGTTGGGAAGTGGTTTGTGAGCAGACCTACTTGGAAGAAATTGAAACACCTCTTGGAATTGGTTGGAAATTTGGTGTCTCTTTTGGGTAGAACATTGGGCATCATTGAAGTGTGTGGATATTTTAAAGTTGGAGCCTAGACCAAGTGAATTTGGAAGTAGCCCTGGAGAAATGAAGTACTTGGAACACTTGAGGATTTCTTGGGAAAGCATTATTGAAGACATATTTTGAGCATTTTTGAAGACTCCCTTGGAGAGTTCTTGAAGAAGCCTTTGAAGATGCTTAGATCAAGTGTTGCCTATTGCAGACATATTAAAGTTCTTGGAGATATTATTGATGCATTAAATAAATCATGAGGTGACTTTTGGAGATATTTTTTTGGGTAATATAAAGAGAAGTGGTGACACCTTCTAAGAGGACAAGGTTTTCATTGATGAAATGACATGGAGACTAAGTGATGGCATTGATGAAGATTGACACAGCTCATTGAACAATACTTTGGGATTCTTGAAGAATAACCAAACATATTTTGACGAAGTGAAGTTTAGGGTTGGAGCCCAAGAGGTTGGAGCCTCATAGAGCCAAGCTCGGTGCCTTGGAAGATAGGGTTGGAGCCCTAGAGGATTGGAGTCCTCTAGAAGCCAAGTCAGAGCATGTACCAGAGATAGGGTTGGAGCCCTAGAGGTTGGTGCCTCAAATTGACAAGGTTGGAGCCTTGGAAAGACCAATTCGATGGTTGGCACAATACAGGTTGGAGCTTGGAATATTGGAGCCTTCATCTAGGGTTGGAGCCCTATATCATTATTGTATTTTACTTATTGTAAAGAAGAAATTAATAAAAGTAGCTATTCCATCATTGTTCATTTTGTGTTCTAAATACAAGTGATCTAAATGGTAAAACTAAAAATTGAAAATAAATACTGATTCACCCCCCTCTCAGTATTTCCAACATTTTTTGGGTTTTATATAGCACTGTCTGGATTTCATGTAGCTCCTACTTTCCTTCTCCTTGGAGGTCTATGGGTGATTTTGCTTGTTTTAGGGATGCTAGTCTAGAGGAGTGCCTTCTTGTGTAGGTCATAGGTTCCTTTTTGGGTGAAGTGACCTCTTTTATATTGCCCTCCTCTATCTCTATTTCTCCTTTCTTATTAGGTGACTACTAAATTGTGACGAGGATCTTGGTTGGGGTTTGAGGCCTCCCTTGTCTCACCCTGGTGCTTTTCCTGGTCTTGAAATACATGGGGGTCTGCCTCTTTATTTTTTTTCTTTCACAGTGGTGCTTAGAGTGACTAAAGTGGAAGCCATTTCCTTTTCAGTGGTACCTAGTGAAATGATGGTTTACTGAGGGGAGATGTCAGTGGTAATATTGGGGTCTAGGATCTCCTCTTCTTCTATCTTTCCCTCTTCCTCTTTTTCTTCTTCCTCTTATTATTATTTCTCTTCTTTATCTTCATCCTCCTCAATTTTCTTCTCTGCTCCTACATATTCTGTGGTTTCTTCCTCTATCTCCATTCCCTCCTCTTCCTCTGTCCTTCCAGTCCCTCTTCTCTTGCTTTAATGCCCCTTTCTCCAAGGTTAGTGGTAGGGGTCTCTCCAGGGGTGATGGTCTATGTCCCAATGAAGGATTCTCTGTCCATGTCAATGAAAGTGGACCAAGGTACATGGATGTTGAGTTTGTTTAAAGCATATTCCACTATTAGTTTGATGAGACCATGATGAGCTAGGTGTTGATATTTCCTTTCTCTTACCCCGTGGCTCATATCTCTGGTTTGAGTGGTGAAGGAAATATGGGATATTCAACCTATGATATAAAGGAAGGTCCCCTTTGAAACTAATTCCATGCAACAATCTAAATTTATATCCATAGACTACACTTAGTCTTCCCTCGCAATAGATATACTTCATGATATGGTAAGCCACCTCATCCATGAGTAAGGTAGACTCTCCCTTCTTACTCCATTCTTATCTTCAATGTATTCCTCATTTGGAAAGAAGAAACTCTTATTAGAAGCGGTACCAGAGAATTTTTCCTCTCTATTTCATTTAATTCCTAGAGGTAAGGTGGTGACTCTGCTGATGATATCAGGGGTTATGGTAATTGCTAGTCCTCTTACCACTACGGTGGCACTATCATCTTCTTGAGAGTAGAATGCCACTGCAAACTCTTGAGACACTTCATCATCATACCCCTTGAGGAGATCAAAGAACACCAAACAATGATGGTTTCTTAAGATTTCTATGACAAGAGGATGTAGCCTAATTCTCTTGGTGTCTATGGCCTCCCTTCTATTGAAACCTTCCCCCCATCTTGTGATTGTGCTAGATATGTGGTTGTTTGTGGCCCGTTTTCAAAGGCACTGTGATATGGAACCTCAAATATTTTAAATTTTTACAAAATTTGGTTTTCTTATCCCCTGTTCCTTTAAACATCCCTTTAATTTACTGAATTATGGCTTTACTGTGTGCAAATTACCATGAAAACTCTTGCAACTTGATGGGGGTGATGGCCACTTACCTCTATAATTCTAATGTTTCTAATTTGAAGGATGGTGGTTGGGTGTTAATACACTGTAATGGTGGCTTGCATTTCACTCCTCAACCCTTTGTGGCTTCCCTGGAAACTTCCTATAGTAGTAGCAGAGTTTCCAGTGGCACGGTTTGCATACAAAAATCGACCATGGAAGAAGCTCCTCGACATCTCTTGTCTTTTTCCTTTGCTAAATGTTCTTGAAGTGAGAAATGTAATGAGGGGAAATGAGCAAAAGTACATTTTTTATTCTAAATCGAGTGGGATTGGAGCGTATTGGTGATGTGGATTTGGCACAAGGTTTCCATATTTGGACCGTTGGTCCCACTCAAGCCTATCATTCCCTTTTGCCTTGTAATCAGTTACCACTTCCTATTGTCCTTCCCCTAACTGTGTGATAGCTCCATGTGGCATACAACTCCACCAAATTTTCGCTTAACTACTCAAGGGTGGCCAAGTTAATTGGCCACCTTTTTTCCTATTAAACTCTCTTTTCTTGACATTTACACATTT
This sequence comes from Pinus albicaulis, assembly GCA_034641835.2. Lineage (NCBI taxonomy): Eukaryota > Viridiplantae > Streptophyta > Pinopsida > Pinales > Pinaceae > Pinus > Pinus albicaulis. The sequence goes on from JAXQQM020081910.1 coordinate 202,228, forward strand.
AATCAAATGATGCATAGTGAGAGGGTGAGGGAGGCATACCTGAGTCTACCTGATTGCTGATGAGTTGCAGGATCCTTTGATGCAGGGAGCTAGAGCATTGTGATGGTCACAAATGGCGTGTTTTATTTGCCGTGTTTTTTATTTATTTATTTTCTTAGTGAGGTGCTTACTGTGTTTTTTCTTGTTATGTCTTCTATAGGTACCTCATGGAGACTCTAGGATGTTGCTGCTAATGTAGCTTCCCTTATGGATTCCCTGGTGATCTTCAGGATCATATCTTCATCATTCATCTTGTGCCTCAATGTGCTGGATGCATGCATAGATGTGCTATAGGAAGTGATCATATTCCTGTAGTAGTTTTCTTGTTACATTTTTGGAGCCCAAACTGTCCTGAGGAAGGAAGAAAAAGGTGTAGAGATACTAGGGGTGGTGTTAGGATTTGGATGGAGTTGTTTAGTGGAGGAAAACATGAGAGAAGAGGCCCCATGTATGTATTTAACACAAACTGGCTCATAGTGGAAAAACAGAGGGTTTGATGAGTGATTCTTCATGCATGGGATGGAGTGATGGTTAGGGATGGTAGACATAGGTGGAGAAATTTTTTTTTATGTATTTTTGAGGGTTATGGAGCTTTGGGTGAGCCTATTTAGTCTTGGATATCTTTTTTGTAGCATTATAGGGTTTCCTGTAGCACTACAGGAAATCCTCAAGCATGCTAGGACATCATGTAGCACTGCAAAGAATAGGAGAAAATTGGAATTTTTTGCTCACCTGGTGGTAGGAGTGGATGAAGGAATACATGTTGGGGTTGGAAATGGAGTGGATAGGTATAAGGGAGAGAGAAAAATGGAAATAATTTTTCTCCCTTTTCCCATATTGTCCCTATTCAACAACTTGTAAAAAAAAAACAGGTTAGTGCATAGGTGCTATTTCATTCTTTTAGATTTTTTCTCTCTTTTTTTGTTTTTTTCTTTGAAGACAGGTGGCCTGCCTCAACAGAGGTTTTCACCCCACAAGCCTTCATTGGGTGCCTCAAAGAGGTTTTCACCCAAGGATTGTTTTTTTCTCGTCTTTTTTTTTTTTCCTCCAGGATTGCCTCATGGAGGTTTTCAACCCAGGAGTTGGCCTTGGATGCCTTAGAAACATACCTGCCTCTTTTATTTATGGTTTAACTTGTAAATTATTGAAAAGCAAAGGAGTCCTCCTAATATATGGTCACATACTGAAGTCCTTGAATATGGAGTCATAGAGTAGAGCCCAATCTCCTTCTTCAAATGTCTTCTCTTTGATGTGTTCTTCATGCAAAAATTTTCTTTGCAACTAGATTACTTTTTTATGAAGGAGGGTCTACATTCTAAACTCATCCAAAACATTTAGGTGAAGCAGTATTTTTTGTTGTGCCTTCGTGATGTCCCAGTCCAACTGAGTTTCCATTCTAAGGGTGTTATACTCAAAATCATTAGAAGCAAAGCTTTCTTCCCATAAACTAGATCAAATGGAATAAACTCTGTAGTTGTATTCTAGGCGGTATTATAAGCCCAAGTGGCCTCCACCAATCTATCAGCCTAGTATTTCCTGCTACTGATCACAACTTTGGTGATGATGTTCTCCAAGGCTTTATTCTTCACTTCCACCTTCCCATTTTCTTGAGGATGATAGGCAGTGGAAGTCTTGTGATTTATTTTGTGTTGCCTCACAAGGTTCTCAATGAGATGAGAAGTGAATTGAACCCCTTGATTAGTGACTACCTCTCTAGGGTATCCAAACTTGTAGAACACATTCTCTCTCAAAAACTCAACAACCTTCTCTTCTGTTGCTTCCTTTACAATGCTTGTTTCAATCCACTTGGTCAAGTAATCGGTGCCAACTATGATATACCTCTTATGCGTGGATGGTGGATCAATGGGTCCAATGAAATCCATGCTCCACTGGTCAAATGGATCTAAATCCACCCAGGTTTGTAAAGGAATTTCATCCCTCTGTGTAGTTCTACCCATCCTCTCACACTAATCACATCTATTGTTGTATCTCTTAGCATCCTGGTGGAGAGTAGACCAATAGTATCCAGCTTGCAAGGCTTTGAAGTTTTTCCTCTTAGCAGCAAAATGACCCCCAAAGGGACCATCATGACATGTTTAGATGATTTCAAAGACCTCATATTCCCTTACACATCTCCTGAGAATTTGATACAGACCCAATTTGAAGAGATTGCCACCAATCCAAGTGAAAGATGCACGTTTTCTTATAATTCTTCTCTTTTCTTTGGATGAAAGGTTTGGAGGAAACCTCTCAGCAAACAGATAGTTGGATATGTCAGAAAACCAAGGAGAGAGTGCTCATATAGAAAATAGGTGTTCATCCGAAAGATCATCATCAACCATCCCTTCCTCATCTACAGATAAAGTTAGTCTAGATAAGAAATATGAAACAACATTTTCTTTTCCCAGTTTATGAAAAATTGTCAAATCAAACTGCTACAACAATAACAATAATCTAATGATTCTAACATTGACATCAGTTTTATTCATTAAGTATTTTATTTCTACATGGTCGGTATGTACACAAGTCTGATAACCAGTAATATAGTGCTTGAATTTATTTAGGGAATGGAAAATAGCTAAGAGCTCCTTTTCAGTGACAATATAGTTTATTTCATCCTTGGACAAATTCTTGCTAATTAAATAAATTTCATAGGGTAATTTATCTTCAAATTTTCCCAATGTTTCCCCCACCGCTTTATTCGATGCATCTATATGGATGTGGAAGGGTAGAGCCCAATTGGGACCTTGAAGTATAGGGGCAGTGGTTATTTTTTCCTTGATAATAATTAAAAGCCTCCTAACAAAGAATAGACCAAAAAAACTCAGAATCTTTGGCCAAAAATACAAATAATGGGGAAGCCACTTTGCCGAAGTCCTTAATGAACCTCCTATAGTAGCCAACCAAACCTAGGAAACTTATGCCAACTCTCTGCTTTGAGGAATAGGCACCCTTTTTATGATGATGATTGTGTTCGAGTCTACCTATATTCCTTGTTGTGATATAGAGTGGCCTAGGACAATCCTTGGCCTTTTCAAAAATTCACACTTTCCAGGACTCAGGGAGCATTAGGGGAATTTTGAGGTCTAAAATAGGCCTCCTAAGGAAAATGTAGAATCAAAATTCACTTTATGAGAACCAATCACATTTTAGGGGATGACATCATCCCTAATGGTTGAGGTGGCATTGCTTGAGTTAAAGGTACTTGCTTGTCACATTTTAAATGGTGGATAAAAACTCATGGTTAACCATGGTAGTGCTCTAAGTACTTTTAAAGTCAAAGTAAAGTACTCATAATAAATGTCATTTCACACTTTCTGAATAAAACTATATTATTGCCATTTCATATTTCTTGAAAAAAAAATGCGTATCCCTATACATTTATTATATTATATTATGTTATTTTTATATAGTATATTAATTACATGTTATTATAAAATTTAAATAATATAAAATTTAATTAATAGCATATAATATAATTAAGAATTTGTAAATTTATACTTAAATTTTATTTTAAGTTATTTAAGTACAAAGGACAAATGCATTAGTTGTTCAATGATAATGACTTTTTCTTGAAAAGCTCATTTTTATTTATAGTCACATCAATACAATTTTTTTATTAATTTTATTTTGGTACAAATTTTTAATTGAATTTCACTATGGTGACATGGATTGTGGTACAAAAAGTGAATTGCAAATTCATAGATATTATTTTATTGGTTTAACTATTATTTTATTATTTCCTTAGGAGGCCCATTTTAGACCTCAAAATTCCCCTAATGAGAGGCATTTCAATGCACTCCCTCAACAACTTACATATATTGGAGAGAGTCTCCTAGAAATCATGCCCATAAGGTGTGAAATCATCCATGTAGATAGCTACATAATCATGGACTAGTTCAGAGAAAATTCTCAGGATTTCTCTCTGGAAAGTAGTAGGGGCATTGCATAGGCCAAAGGGAAGGAATCTGTAAGCGAAACTGCCCCAAGGACATGTGAATGTGGTCTTGTCATGGTCCTTAGGGCTGACTGATCTGAATCTGTTTACACCCACTGAATCCATCCAAGAAAGAGAAACTTCTTTCCTGCAAGACCTTCTAGTACTTTATCGATGAAAGGCAAAGGGAAATGGTCTTTCTTAGTAGTTTTGTTTAATTCTTACTAGTCAACAAAGATTCACCACTTCCCATTTTTCTTTGGGACTAGAATAAGAGGAGACACCCACTCACTATCTGATATTGGGTAGATTTAACATGCATCCAAAAACTTCTGCAGTTCATCCTTCATTGCGTCTTTTAAGGTTGGGTTCATCCTCCTTTGGGGCTGACACACATGCTTTCATCTTTATTGAATATAGATATGATGTGTGCACACTGAGGGATGCACCCATTTCATGTCCTTATAGTTCCAAGAAAAATAATCTAAGTTTTCCATCAGGAGCTTGCACGGTTTCTCTTCTTCTTTGGCCAAGATGGATGAGTTAATCTTTATGGATTTAGATGGCGAAAATTCCACAACCTTGGTGCCTTTAGGGGTTGATTCAGCTGAGTGTGTCTCAATTCAAGGGTGGCTTTCAGACTCTTTTACTATATCATTGAGTGGAATAGTAGTGGGGGAATGGATTTGAAGGATGTGGTCAATGAGATGATCCTCATCAGGTTTCCCCCCTCTAAGAATAATACCTATGGTAAAAATGGGGTAGGGTGTGGTAGTGTACACTTCATATTATTCTTCTTCATCCTCCAACTATAAGGGTAGGTTGTGGTCAATGGAAGGATGGGCGGAAGATATAATACCAGCTATTTGGACAAGGGCCCATTTTTTATAGTCATGTTTCCTGCCCTACAACTGATATAAGCATCGACAATGGGCAACCAAGGTCTTCCTAAAATGAGAGGGTATCCATTAAACTTGGTTTTTGGTTGAGGGACTAGGAATTCTTTGGGGTACTCCTGGGAGTCAATTGAGACCATAAAATCCTCAACGACTCCTTCCAAAGCTACACTGGATATGTCTGCAAGTTGCAAAATTGTGGTGGTCTTTCTCAAGGCTCCTTGGAGGTTGAGTTTAAGCATGGATTCCCTAGTCATCACATTGATGGAAACCCCTAGATCAATCAAAGTGTGGGGGAAAATGACACCATCAATGTGTACATCTACTACTGGACTCCTAGGGTCTAGGTACTTCTAGAAGATAACCCTTCCCAACATTAATTCAGATAGTTGTCCTACAATATTGATGGTGGGGGTGTCTTTTTTCTTTCTCCTGGGATTTTTAAAGCACTTTTCTTTGATGAGTCTATTGTAAATAGGAACATCCTCAGTGGCCTAGATAAGGGGAATTTTTACACACTGATTCTTTAGTTATCCTAGAAGTTCAGTCTCTTCTAGGGTGTACTGACTTGGGTGGATCAGGCACTCAGGAAAAGGAGGTTGATTGGTTTGAGGGTTTCTTTCTTACTTTTCCTCCTCAACCTCTATAGGTGGATATGGAGGATGATTGTCTCAGAGCACTCTTCCAGATCTGAGGTTAATTTCATAAATCTCCACAACTTAAGTAGGATATGATGTTTCCCCACTGTTAACCTATTGTTCCTGCTTGTTGTTCGGGTTAGGATTAGGTTGGGCAGACATATGAGACAACCTAGGTAGAGAAGAATGACTAAGCTAAGGTTGAGGTTGGGGTGGAGACATTAAAGCAGGTAGTGTGTTGTGTTGGGGCCTCCACCCTTGTCATGGGTTGCTCCACTGAGGTCATTGAGGAACATACTACTGGAAGGGTTGATTTATAGGATGAGGGTGATATGGAGGGGCATAATGCCAAGTAGGAGGTGTAGGCCATGATGGAGGAGTGGAGGTATACCAAGAATTCATAGGTTCATTCTAGTTTTCATGGTAGTAGGAGTACGGTTCACCTTACATGCACTGTTGATATGACTGAGGCCCTTGAGGCCTCCCATGATTTATGAAATAGAGTTGCTTTGGTGCTCCTTCCCCACCTTGATATGCAACTTTGAGACAAGGTAAGGATGGACATTTATCTGTGACATGATTCTCTTCATAGACTAAGCACACCTCTTTGACATTCATTGGACATTCATTTCGAGGGTATTTTCTGGTACATCTAGGGTCGAATATAGCTAAGTTCCTCTCTTATTTCTCTTGTTTCCTTTTGATTGAAATTGTGTCCATTTTTAAAGAAAATGTGTGCAACATACCACTCTTGAATTCCTCCAACATGTTTCCAATCTCATGCTTAATGGAGGTGGAAGAGGAGAGGGTGTTGGTCATGCTTTAGCTAGCTCTGCCTTTCTTCCTAGCTGCCCTAGAGTGGTTTCCAAATACAATCATTATTTCCTCATAAGGTAGCCAATAGATATCTCCTCTAGACAAAATATTAAGGGTTTATATCAAATCTTCCCTGATCCCTCAGAGAAGTACCATTTTGAGTGATCTATGATCAAGGGTGCAGTTGGATTTTTTATATATCAGTTGGAATCTTTCTTCATAATCCTTGAGGGATTCATCATGTCCTAGAGTCATCCTAAATATCTCTTCTTTTGTCTCTTTGGACCTATAAGAGTCTCTATATTTTTTTCTTAAGGATTCTAGAATTTGTGCCCAGCTAGTGATATTGTTCCTAGGTAGACCCATGAACCAGTGCAAGGCTCCATCCTTGAGGGTGGATGGGAAAAATTTCATATTTTGGTCATTTTAAGCATAGTCATAAGTCCTATAGACAACAAAAAACTCGAACATGAAGGTTTCAGGATCCTCATAAGTAAGTCCATGAAAATGTGGAAGGGATGAGGGACTGATTTTCATCATTCTAGTTTCTCCATAAGTTTCTATAATGGGAAAGACTCCTTGGGCCCTAATTTAGGTCATGGATTGAATTGGTGAGGAAGGTTCCTAAGTTGAATAAATTTCCTCTTCTTACCCAATAGGGTCTTCAAAGTTTTCAATTGGTTCACATATATGGTGTTCTACCTCACAATAAATGAAGAAGATTGAAGGGTGATTTTCTGAGGATGTTGGGGTTTTTGGTAAGAATTTTCCTTGGTTGTCCCTAATCCTACGAGGTATGAAAGTCAAACTGTTTGTGGTTTTTTCAATATTTTGGAACTGAATGTAAAACATAAATAAAAAAAGAATGCTTAAGCAGAAACAAACATCTACTTTACTTTACACCTCCCCGGCAACGGCACCAAAAAAGTGGCGAGCCTTGGTATTTCACCAAGAGTGATGCAACTCCTAGAGGCTACTCAACTTTACTTATCAACTCGGGGTTTATACAAACTTGGAGGTTATAATTCTATATCAGCACATGAGCTCTACTCATTCCATCCTCATCTTAGTTCTACAATGAGGTGCTAGTAACTAGGGTTACTTTAGGAAAGGAAGTCTGTCACACGTATAAATGAAATCTAAGACTGGAAATAGATCATAACCGTTACTCTATTAACAGGGAAATAAACTAAACTAGATCACATTTATTCATCTAAATATTGTCTACTTTTGCAAGAAAGAAAGATTCACACTTATGCTAAGGAAAGAAAAGGAAATTACACTAAGTGGCATTCACAGTCTAGATTACTGATTTGAATTTCATAAAAGGAAACTAATCTAGAGAAAATATGTTGAATCAATGACAAACTAAGTCCTATATAACTTGTTCTTAAATACTATGTTTAATGATGCATCTTGTAATGGACTAATCACACTTTAAAATGGATCTTTTTTGTAGCAAAAGAAGGAGGCGCTTAGGTGGTCTAAAAGGGTATCGGGACCAAATATTCAGGGCTAGATGTCTATTGGTGGCTTGGATAGGCTTAGGTGAGGTGGAAGAATGATTTTGGGCTGAAAGAGAGGGTGTTTGGCACTGATGCAAGAAGTTGCTACAAGATTTCCTCTAGTGCTACAAGATGTCCTGAAAAGCTACAGGAAACTAGACGAGAGGAGTTGGAGGCCAGAAATGATGAGAAGAAGGTTAGGAGAGGTGGGGGAAAGGTGGATCCTAGTAGATGAAAGATAGATAACCAATTTTCCAGGCTTAGAGCTCTTTAAAAATCATGTCTTGCACCTATAAGGTTGCTCTCGGTGATGTAATGGTGACCTCAAAAACAGGGTTGTAGATGACTTGGATGAAAGGTATTTGATGAAGGGTGAAGACTCAAGATGATGGTGCTGAAGGGGTCCACATTTTTTTCTCTAATCAAACCTAAAATAAAGAAATATATTCATGCATTCATCATTGACAACATTATCATAAAAATGGTGGAAAATATGAGTTTAATTTAGATAAATCTACCTATGCAATTGGACAAAAAATCTACCTCTAAACCTAGAACATGTTCATGATAAGCAAAGTAAAAACTATCTAAATTTTCCAAGAAATAATTAACTATAAAGATATTTGGTCTGTGTTGGAATACCTTCCTCCTAAAGATCCAATGGAAAAGATGAGAGAGGGAGGCTTAGCACACTGTTTTAATGTTTTATATGCTAGCAAACAAGTAATGAAAGAAATCAACTATTGAAAAATAAAAGAAAGACACATGTACACAAGAGAGACTAAGGCCAATTGATTCGACCCTGACACACAAGCTCAACTCCCTGAAATCAACTTAGTGGAAAACAAACCAAATGCTCATCTTAGTTCATCACAAGTCTTTTACATGAACAATGAAAGTCAGAAATGTCTAATACAAAAGCCAAGAGTTCTCTAGCAGCATCCAAAAATTAAATCCTAGTGAGCTCTTTCACTGGCCTATTTATGCTAGTGGGTAGCTACCAAAAACTACCTAAAAATTAGGTCTTTGTTCCCTTGGAACTTGAGAGAAGTGGAGCTTGGTTCCATATGATCATCCACTTTCTTGGATGCCTCTGATTTTGAGTTGTTGGAGGGGAATATTGAAGAGTTGTTGGTTGCCTTTAGCAGTTAAGAAGTTGGTAAACTTCCCTACAATTACTCCTTGTTGTCTACTCTGAGCCCTAATCATGCAATTTTTCTCAAAAATGGCAGTATTCCCTTCATTTCCCTGGATTTAAACCATATTAGGCCTCGAATTGTGACAACCGTTAATACACCATTCTCACTAAGAAAAATATGAAAAAATGCAATTAAATATGTGAGAGAGAGAGAGAGAGAGAGAGAGAGAGAGAGAGAGAGAGAGAGAGAGAATATTAAGCTAAAAAGGTGACATTTAAATCCTTAAAATATACCTAATGATGGTGCTCATCAATGAGTTTGTTGTAGCTCTATTTGGTTTGACTAATGCTCCATCTACTCGTGTTTGATGAATAGTGTGTTGCATCCTTATCTCGACAAGTTTTTTATTGTATTCATTGATGACATCTTGATATACTCCAAGAATGAGGAAGAAACTGCTAAGAATTTAGTAGCAGTGTTGAGATTTCTAGGAGAGCATAAATTGTATGTTAAGCTTAGAAAATTTATTTTCTTTCAGACTTAGGTACACTACTTGGGACATGTTGTTTCCAAGGAAGGTATAGTTGTGGATATAGAGAATATACGGGCTATCATGGAGTGGGAGGCTGCTAGAAATGTGGATGAGCTAAGATCATTCAGGGGGCCAGCAGGCTACTATAGTAGGTTTATCAAGAACTTCTATCACATTGCATATGATATTACGTCACTGTAGAGGAAAGGTAATAAATTTGAATGGAAAGAGCAATGTGCAATAATTTTTGAATAGTTGAAGCAGTTGTTGAAAAATTCTCTATTGTTAAAGACCGCAGACCTGGAAAAAGAGTTTGTAGTGTGTACAAATTATTGCAAGAGAGAGCTTGGGGGGTCCTCATGTAGAAGGTACAAGTAGTATGCTACGAGTCATGAAAACTGAATGAGCATGGGAAGAACTATCTGATACATGATCTTGAGTTAGAATCGATCATTCATGCATTGAATATGTGGGGGGACTCTCTTCTTGGTAGGAGGTTTGTACTAATGAGTGATCATACTGGGTTGATATATTTTTTTGACCAACCAAATCTGAATGCCAGGTAAGCTAGATGGTTGGACATGATCAGTGAGTTCTATTTTGAGACCAGGTACATCAATGGAAAAGAGAATAGGGTTGCGGATTCTCCTAGCAGGCGAGTACAGGTGAATCATGTAACAACTATGAGTTATTATAGGACAAACTTACATTATTGGATCTTTCAGTAAGGTCACCATGATGACAGGTATAGAGGGCTTATGCACTGTTAGGTCTCTGTAATTTGCAAGATTGGAAAATACAAAATGCAAAACCTACATATGAACCACTTTGGGATTCTAGGATCTAGCCCTCCTAAATCCAGAGAGGGATCTCTCTTTAAGTGCAAAGATTGATTTATCTTTTAAGGTCTTTTAGTGTGATATTAGGCTAGTTATGAAGAACAAGGGTGTTTTGTTTGGTTTTGGTTGGGCAAGGATATGATGAAGGTGAAGGAAGTATATATGAAGGGTGAAGGTGTAAATAAGTGGGAGAATGGTTCAGTTAATAAGATAGGCAAAGAGCAGCTTAAATCCATTTGGCTTGTTGATATTGCAACAAGATGATGAGCTTAGTGGAAAGAAGTCGCCTTCACTAAGTGGGCCCGCAGGCTATTTTTGGCGCAAAGTCTATTTTTAGACTATGTCTATTTTTAGACATATGGATCATGTTCTATGAGTTGTAGGATGCTATTTGTGGATGGTTGGTCAAGTCGGAAAAAAATAGATGGACTTCTATTTTTAGACATATTGGGCGGAATCTATTTTTAGATTGCCAGTCTAAAAATAGATATGTCGAATATTATTAGTTCTTAATAATATTTGGACTCTAAACATTATCTTATTCTCTTGGAGCACTTCAGTTAAGTGCACAGATGTGGCACAGGAGCTGACAGAAGGAATTACGCTATTCCTGAGGGTTATGTGGAGCTATTTCATGGATACTTCAATTAGAACTCATGTGACAGAGTTTGGTGGAGTTGATTGAGGAAGTTAGTGGAGTTGTATTCAGTTTAACTAATCTAAACATAATTGAGCTATTTGTATTCATTTTAACTAATTGATACAATTAGTGAGAGTGGTGTGAATTAATTATTAATTAATTCACTAATTATAAACTCATTAATCAACTAAAGAATGCATCAGTTAACTTCAGTGCATGGACAGTTTCAGTGGAGACCAGTGCAAAAATAGGTGAAAGAGCAAGTTAACTATCAGTTGTGACTATACTGTTGCTATTTGCAACACACAGATAGGTGGAGAAGCCCATGAGGATTGCGCAGTTCAAGCCAGGTGTTTTATCTATTTAATGAAGCCATCCCATAGCATTAAAAACGCAATAGAGGCTGGCTATCAAGTGGCAAAATATTGGAGCATGTGTTTTGCTAGATCTAGCTTGATAGTGTGTAGCAATTGAGGGTGTGCATGAGAGCTTGTGAGGAGCTTTTGTACTATGATTTTTACATGATCTCCATGACATATAATATATAGATAGTTGGGGTTTTCAGCTTTAAGCTTTCCCATTAAATACTGTGTTCATATGTGTGATTGTTTGTGGTTTTAATGTGTGCATGCAATTGATTTTATTTCCGCATGTAATGATCAATGGTAGAAGAGATTCTGTATTGTGCATGAAGATAAAATAGTGTGTGATCAGGAGAATATCAGTGGATAACATATCAGTTATTCAAATTTCTACATGGTATCAGAGTGATATTGATCATTGGAGTAATTGCAAAACATTGAAGTGGTTGAGTTTTGAGCTGGTGGAATTCGAATTTGCAGTAGTGTTTTCTTGTTGCCGAAGTTGAGATGTCTTTCAACAGATTGCGATTGGAGTATGCCCTTGAGGGCAGCTCGAATTATATTGCATGAAAGGACAGGATGGAGGCGGTGCTGGATGACAATGGGTTGAAGGAGTTCATAGATGCAGAAATTCCAAAACCTACTTCTAGTGATGCTGTCGTACTTGACGCATGGCAAAAGAAGACAGCAAAGTGTCGAAGGATTCTGTTGGAGGGCATGAAGGATCACATAGTGTCCAGCCTTCATGGTAAGGCTTCTCCATTCTTGATGTGGAAAGCCTTGACAGATTTATTCCAAAGCAAGAGCGATCAGAGGAAGTTGGCGCTCAAGGATAGACTCAGAAACATAAAGATGGAGAAAGGCGACAGTATGCCCAAGTACCTCACGAAGTTCATCCAATGCAAGGATGAGCTGGGAAGTGTGGGGGTGACTGTTGATGATGAGGACTTGGTGAGCTTGGCTCTCCTTGGGCTTCCGAAGAGTTGGCATTCCTATCAAGACTCTGTCAATGGTCGGGAGAAATTTCCAGGATGGGAGCGACTTTGGTCGGATCTTGTGCAAGAGGAGATAAGGCGGAGTACCAGGGACAGATCTTCATCAAAGAAATCTGATGAAGAGAATTACGCTTTGGCTACCAAATAAAATAAAGGGAAGATCAAGAAGCATGCTTCTCAATCCGGTGCGAAAGGAAAGAAGCAGGACATGTCCAAGGTGAAGTGCTTTCACTGTCACCAACACGGACATTACGCCACTAATTGTCCACAGAAGAAGAAAAATAAGAAGGCTCCTAGGAATGCAGCTGGAGAGGCCTTAGCCTCATAGTTTGAGCTGGATTTTTTTTTGATCACATGCTTGGTCTCAAGTGTGACGGGGTCAGTGTGGTTTCTTGACAGTGGTGCGTCTTTTCACATGACAGGAGATCGAGATTTGTTTACTGATCTGGATGAGAAAGATCTTGGAGTGCACATCGAGATGGGCAATGATGGTAGATACAGTGCGACCGATATCGGTACCATTTCCTTTGAGAGGGAGTCTGGTAAACCCTTCGTATTGAAGGAAGTGATGCATGTTCCAGGATTGAAGAATAATCTTATCTCTATGGCGATGTTAGAAGACAAGGGATATGATGTTGTCTTTAGCGAGGGAAAGGCTTTCTTGCACAGTAAGGTAATTGCTGAGACCCGGAGGATAGGGGTTTGAGTTAAGAACCTTTATCAATTGCAGGTAGATGGCTGCACAGCAATGGCAGGCAAGGCAGAAGGAGTGGTGAGCCACGATGATGGCGAGTTGTGGCACCGGAGATTGGGCCACCTTCACCATGGAGCTTTGAAGATACTGCAGCAGATCTCTATTGGGCTTCCTAAGGGTACTCTTGCGTAGTCAGATTAGTGCAAGGTGTGTACCTTGGGAAAATTTGTGAAATCCACCTTTCACGAGAAGGATAGTCGCGCCACGATGATCCTTGAGAGAATTCACACAGACGTGTGTGGACCTTTCTCAGTAGCTTCGACAGCAAAGCACAGGTACTATGTGATATTTGTTCATGATTTTTTCTCGTAAGTGTTGGATCTTCTTCATGCAGAAGAAGAGCGAGACATACTCAAAGTTATGTGAGTTCAAGGCACTGGTTGAGAAAGAATCGGGGAAGCAGGTGAAGGCTCTTAGGAGCGACAATGGTGGTGAATTCATCTCTGGCGAATTCAAGGACTTTTGCAGCGCAAAAGGAATTCGAAGAGAGCTCATAGCACCTCATAACCCACAGCAGAACGGGGTTGCTGAGCCGAAGAACAGAACGATCGTGGGTGCTGCACGGGTGATGTTGCATGATCAGGGCCTACCCATTCACTTGTGGGCGGAGGCATGCAATACTGCAGTATATGTGTAGAATCGTTGTCCTCACAAGATACTTGGCATGAGTACACCCGAGGAGGCGTTTTCTGGTAAGAGGCCTGATATTTCCCATTTGAGGATTTTTGGTTCACCTGTTTACATTCATGTGATGAAGGATGCTAGGAAGAAGTTGGAGCCGACTGCAAAGGTTGGGATATTTGTGGGGTACACTGATATGCTCCACAACTATCGTGTGTATTTTCCAGACAGTCGCAATATTGTTGTGCGACGGGATATCAAATTTCATGAGGAGAAAGCCATGAAGTGTTCGCTTGAGAGGGAGCCACACTTGCATGCAGATGAGGAGCTATTAGTTCCTAAGGATGAGTCTCAGGATGTGGATCAGCCACAAGATGAGGTTCATGGAGTTGAAGAGACCACTCAGGTAGTGCCAACCATCAGAGGGCAGAAGCGCACTACAGAAGCTGAGCGACTAGCTCAAGATGCAGAGAAGGTTGTAGGAGCACCTACATCACAATGCAGACAGAGACAGTCACTTGACCGGTATACTGGATACATGGCTCTTATGAGAAAGTGTATCGTGATAGAGCCATCCTCTTTCGATGAAGCTATGAAGGACCCCGCATGGGTAGATGCCATGGTGGAAGAGTATGATTCGATTGTCAGAAACAGTGCATGGGAGATTGTCCCAAGACCGGAGGGTAAATCAGTGGTGGGTTCGAGATGGATCTAAAAAGTGAAGCAGGAAGCTGACGGGAGTGTGGAGAAGTATAAGGAAAGATTTTTTTCCCGAGGCTTTTCACAGATTGAGGGGATCGATTATGAGGAGACCTTTGCACCTGTCGCAAGGTATTCTTCCATACGGACAATTCTTGCTCTCTCAGCGCAGATGGGGTGGCACATTCATCAGATGGATGTGAAGACTGTGTTCCTCAATGGATTCATTGAGGAGGAGGTGTACATAGAGCAGCCCGAAGGTTTCGAGATCTTCAGCAGCGAGTCGCATGTGTGCAGGCTCAAGAGAGCGTTGTATGGGTTGAAACAAGCACCTCGTGCTTGGTACACACGGATAGATAGTTATTTCACCGGACTTGGATTCTCCAAGAGTGAGGCGAATCCTAACCTATACCAGATTGTGGTGGAGGGTAAGTTGCTGATCATTGTACTTTATGTAGATGATTTGATTTTGACAGGTGATGAGCTGTTGATACTCTCATGCAAGGAGGATCTTGCAAAAGAGTTTGAGATGAAGGACTTGGGCCTCCTTCATTATTTCCCGGGATTGGAAATTTGGCAGCGCAGTGATGGACTGTTTGTTTCTCAGGGTAAGTATGCCTGGGAGATACTGGAGAAGTTCAACATGCATGGCTGCAAGCCTGTTGATACTCCTCTTCCTGGAGGTTGGAGGAAGGAGGATGCTACTTCAGCGGAGGTAGTGGATGCCACTGTCTATCGATAGTTGGTGGGGTCACTTATGTATCTGGTCAATACACGACCCGATATATGCTATGCAGTTAACCAGCTTTCGCAAGCTATGGTTAAGCCTACCAAGCTCTTTTGGAAGGCATGCAAGCATGTATTGCGCTATATCAGAGGCACATCGGGATATGGATCATGGTACAGACAGGAGGATCAGTTGAGGTGGCATGGCTTCACGGATTGGTATCATCATATCAGAGATTGTGTGCAGCGGAAGATCATGTTACTTTCATACATTCCTACGGAGGATCAGGATGCTGATATCTTGACGAAGGTGCTCACCAGGAGCAAATTCGAATACCACAAGGGCAGGATAGGGGTTGCAGATAATCCATATCTTGTTGAGAGGGAGTGTTGAGATTGCAACAAGATGATGAGCTTAGTGGAAAGGAGTCGCCTTCACTAAGTGGGCCCGCAGGCTATTTTTGGCGCAAAGTCTATTTTTAGACATATGGATCATGTTCTATGAGTTGCAGGATGCTATTTGTGGATGGTTGGTCAAGTCGAAAAAAATAGATGGACTTCTATTTTTAGACATACTGGGCGGAATCTATTTTTAGATTGCCAGTATAAAAATAGATATGTCGAATATTATTAGCTCTTAATAATATTTGGACTCTAAACATTATCTTATTCTCTTGGAGCACTTCAGTTAAGTGCACAGATGTGGCACAGGAGCTGATAGAAGGAATTATGCTATTCCTAAGGGTTATGTGGAGCTATTGCATGGATACTTCAGTTAGAACTCATGTGACAGAGTTTGGTGGAGTTGATTGAGGAAGTTAGTGGAGTTGTATTCAGTTTAACTAATCTAAACATAGTTGAGCTATTTGTATTCAGTTTAACTAATTGATACAATAAGTGAGAGTGGTGTGAATTAATTATTAATTAATTCACTAATTATAAACTCATTAATCAACTAAATAATGCATCAGTTAACTTCAGTGAATGGACAATTTCAGTGGAGATCAGTGCAAAAATAGGTGAAAGAGCAGGTTAACTATCAGTTGTGACTATACAGTTGCTATTTGCAACACACAGATAGGTGGAGAAGCCCATGAGGATTGCGCAGTACAAGCCAGGTGGTTTATCTATTTAATAAATCCATCCCATAGAATTGAAAATGCAATAGAGGCTGGCTATCAAGTGGCAAAATATTGGAGCATGTGTTTTGCTAGATCTAGCTTGATAGTGTGTAGCAATTGGAGGTGGTGCTGAGAGCTTGTGAGGAGCTTTGTACTATGATTTTTACATGATCTCCATGACATATAATATACAGATAGTTGGAGTTTTCAGCTTTAAGATTTCCCATTAAATATTGTGTTCATATGTGTGATTGTTTGTGGTTTTAATGTATGCATGCAATTGATTTTATTTCCGCATGTGAGGATAAATGGTAGAAGAGATTCTGTATTATGCATGAAGCTAAAATAGTGTGTGATCAGGAGAATCTCGGTGAATAATATATCAGTTATTCAAATTTCTACAGGGCTATGGAGTCATAATAAGGTTTAGTTGAAACAACAAGGTTCAAGAGTGGTCGATGGGGCAAGTCATCCATGTTAAAGGATCTCTTTAAGTTGATTTTATGGAATGGAACAATAAGAAATGGAGTAAGGGAAATCAAACATATGAAGAACAAAGAACAACTTAAGATCAAGTATGTACTTTGAAACTATCTTTCTTTTGGCATGCACTTAAGAAAAGACATAAAAGTAATCTAAGATCAGGTAAGTACTTTGAAACTATCCTGCTTTTGATATACTTTCAATAGAGAACATTTAAAACACTTAGAATAGCTTAAGATCAAGTAAGGACTTTGAACCTATCCTGCTTTCAGCATATTCAAAAGAAAAACATTCAAGATAAACATAAGAGTAGTCTAAGATCAGGTAAGGACTTTGAACCTATCCTACTTTCAATATACGCTCAGGGAAACTTTCAAACAACCTTTGGAGACAGAACTAGAAGACAGGGCAAACCATAAACTTTCCTAGTCCAACTCTACTTAGCATGTAATGAAAATATCATTCAAGAAGAATGTTTAAAGTTTTAGATAGTAAGACATGAGCTCACCAACATTCCTTAACTACTTGGACTGTATTAAATCATTCTTAAATAAACAAAGGAGGAAAACATAAAGATAAAGCTTATCAGTGAGAGTAGGGTACTTGTGAAAGTAAATCTTAGCTCTATATTTGCTGTTCTTTATCAGAGAAAAGTTGACAGAATGGAAACATAAAGAAAAATAACAATTACAGTGAGAAACACATCACCATTGACATAGACCAGGATCCCATAAATAAGCTTGTATTCGATGTTCAAACCAGTTACAATCATCAAGTCCAGTGGGTCTCTACAACTTCAAACTTATCATCTCAGCTTATGTATATTCAATTACAAATAGGGCTACAACAACTTTAGTAAACTATTTACATGCAAAAGATATCCAAAGACCAACCTTTTACAATGTGCTCCTCAAGGAGATTTTATAAGAAAATGAGGAGGTGGAAGAATTTCTAGGGTTCAAGTATCATTAATTCCATAGTAAATGCAATTCGTAGCCTTGAAAACCATGCAAGGCATAAGACAGGAACGCATTCTATCTACAACTCTGTTTCATAACTTTGTTTCAGTTTTTTAGGCTTGATGGATGAAAAGATTGACTTCAAGGCTCTTTCTTATCTTTGTAATAACTTTACTGACAGTTTGTAATAAGTTCCTTTGGTTGAATTAACTATTCAACTGTATTTAGGCAAATATCTTTTGAATAGGCAATAACTATGCCTTATTTTTATTTCTTTGAGACTGCAGGTGGCTATTTGGTAGCTGGAGAGGATTCAATTAGCCTTTGATGTGGCAGTGGAGGCTTTTAGAACTGATAGATCTCCTTGTTTTTCCTAAAACACCTTTAATGTGCTTTTGATCTGTGTTTTAGGCTTAATTAGGCCTTGATATTTATCTTTAGGTCTTTATCTTTGCTAACTGTAGATTAAGCATTTGATTCTCGATTTTTTAGGCCTCAATCCCTTTAAACTCTGCTTAAAACCTTTAAACACTGATACTCTTTGATATCTTGTCTTCAATGCTGATATTCTTCAATAATTGGATTCTGACTGTGTTTTTGCAGTTTTGCAGGTGCGCAGAAAGGTTTGATGAGATCACCAATGCTCATGAGGCACAAGTGGAATCATAGTTTGAACCCTATGGATTGACTTTCTTCTCAGATAGTGGCCTAGGGGATCGTCATCCCTGGCCTCAACATTGTTTTAAAATTGTGGATAAACCTTCATAGCCTGCAAAAAACACGCAAAATTAAGAAAATCCAGTGGAAAAAAGGGTTAAAGGCTACTTTGGGGGTTTCGGGTGCGAGATTAAACTGTGGTCGTTGGATGAAAACAACCAATGGTCGAGATCACTTGATGGGGTCAATTGGGAAACGGTTGGGTGAATGGTGGTAAGATTAAGTCTGGGCCATCGATTTATATTTATCAACGACTGAGATTGATCGAGAGTTTATAATGCGGAGGGGGAAATGGTATAACAGAGTGGGGGAAATTTAACTAGGATCGTTCAATCTTCAGAGATTGACGACAAAGAAAACATTAGTGAATTGCTCGGGAGAGAAAATGAGAAGTAGAGACTTGGGGTTGAAATGTAATATGAATCGTCCGATTAAAACAATCGACAGCTAAGATCTTTTGATGAAGTATTTCGGAGAGTAGATGGAGGGCAAATGAGATGGGAGGGAGGTTAAATCGGAGCCGTAGATTTAAAATAATGAGCGGTCAATATTGCTCGGTGAGATGTTTTGGAAGCAGAGGTGAGGGGCGATGGGTTGGGGTCATGTTAAGTCAGGACTGTCAGATTAAATCGATCAACGATCAGGATCAAACGAAAAAATACATTGCAGAAGAGTGTGGTAAGGCATAAAATCGGAATGGTTTTCGCACGGTGCTGAGGTGGTTTTGAAATTTGGCCAAAAAAACGCGATTCCACACACTTTTCGACGTGTGTCCTTTTGAATACCGTCGGTTTCAGACTTTTTTTGGGCATTAACGTTCTGTCGCAAAAATTTTGTGAAACGCTACATCTGCCGTCGGATCGGATGCTCTAGATCCGACGGTGCGGATTGCGTGTGACAGGGTAAGCTGCGGGTTAGGGAGATAGTGGAAAACACGTGGCAGCTGGTGAGTGGATAGATGTTTTACGAGGTGGGAGGTAGGTCCCAAAGGAGTTGGGATTATCAGATTGAATCTAGACCGTAGGATATTTTGAATGGATGACTTAGATTTAATCTCGGGGTGGAGTTATAGCAAAGGCAAGGGATGGGAAGAATAAAAACATGCAGAATAAAGAGTGCCCGAGGGTCGTTGATCAGCAAAGTTCAATGGTCGATATTGATTTAAAATTAAACTGTCGGGTTTTATGAAAATACAAGGGAGAGTTAGGTTTTCACGTAGGTTTGAAGGGTTTTAATGCTCGGTTGTGGGGCTGTAGGTCATATGAAGAAGGAGGTTACAGGAGCTAAGCCCTTAGGGGCTTAAGAAAACTTTATGCAGAAAGGGTGTTTTTTGGCCGAAAAATAGAGTTTTTGAGGCAAATTTGAGGGTTTCGATAGGTAAAAGGAGACATTTTAAAACCAGATAAAGGAGAGATATAAGGTTTTAAAGGGATTTTGGAGTGATTTTGAAGGTTAAATGAGGCTTACGGAGGGATTTTTATGGAGGAAAGAAGGGATACAAATAGGGTTTTTATGAATGAAAGGAGGGGTAAAAATGATGGAAAATGGGGTTTTAAGCAGTCTTCTCTTGGTAAACAACAGATTTTCCAGGATTATGAGGGAAACAGCAGTGAAGATTTTCTCAAAGGATAATGATATTCACAAAACTTTAAGAACTAACAATTTGGTCATGAAATTGTTTCTTGAAGGCTTAACAAATATTTTTAGCCACCTTTTGATATGAAAAATTATTATAGGTGGCTGACAGCGGCTCCAACTTGGGATGGTAGCTCCTTGGAGGTGTCAATAACCTCAGAACAACATTCTCTGGATGTAGATTAGTGGCTTTGTACCTTGAAAACCTTTTCCTCTTCTTTGATCAGCTGCTTGTAAGGTGATTAGAGAATTTGATATCAGTATAAAATTTCTTCCCCAAACAACTACCTACACAACCTACTTCCTAGCATTTTTTCTTCTGAAGGTGTATTTGGAATTTCAAACCTTAAACAACAACATTTTATTTTTTATTGAAAACATAAAACTATCCAATTCTACCCTTATTTCTCCATGAACTCAGATCAAACAGTTGAGTTCATAAGCTTCTCTACCTAACTACAATCTGTCAGGATTAGACTGTCTGACAGATTTTATTCTCTAAATTCTAAGACAGAAATTTAAAAATAGTCAAGCCAGGATTAAGAAATCTAACTTGCTGTGAGTCTATGGCATAAAAAAAACAAGCTGCACATATATTTTATTTGCAGAAAATTAAAGCAAAATTGTGAAGGCTTAAGATCTGAAAATTTAAGAACGTCCTTCATCTTTCTTCAGCTTTGATTTTGAATTTGTTTGAGCGGTTTTCTCTTTGTTTTCTAGTTCAAGTTTTGATCTTTTTAGAACCAGTTCTTCTATATTTGGCTCAATATTTGAACATATTAGAGCCTTTCTTCTTTTTGAAACTCATGGGTTTAGATTTTCAGCTTGTTTGAACCTTCATTTTTCTATCCTAATCTACCTTATTGATAAGCCAAGATTGAGTTGTTTGGAAAATCTAATTCACTAACCTATCAGCAGTAAATTGAAAAGTAATTAGTCATGATTAGACTGTATGACTAACTAGAAGTGTGTTTCTTAGGAGTGGCATTTGAGCTTGCACACTTTCAGATTTTGTTTCTCTTTTTGGTATGGGGCTTTACCTTTATTTCTTTTTACTCTGCCCTCTTTTCTCTTCTCTATTGTTTTTGAGTTTTTTCATATTCTAACTTTGAATGAAATGATGGATATGGTATTTATAATGAAAAGTAAAAAGCTCCAAACTGATATGGTCAAGGAAAATCATGTTTGAGCATCTTGCCATTGACAGGACCCCCAAAAAGTTTAGCTCCATTCAATTCTTGCAAAAAATAAGCATTGTTACCTGCAGTAGAATGAATGAGATAAGGGCCAAGCGATAAGTTATCAAATTTCCCATGCTTGCCCTTATCTTCTCTCCTAGAATCCCACTTTAAAACTTTGTCACCAATGCCGAAATCACTGGCCTTTGTCCTTTTATCAAACAACTTCTTGATGCTTCCTTGCTTTTGTAATGCTCTGTTGTAGACTTCCTCTCTAGTTTGTTGAAGATGTATGGTCTGATTGATTCTTCTTATCATGTCATTATCTTCAAACTGTACTTCTTGGATTAGCTTCATGACTGGCACTCCTAGACTGGTTGGAAAAATTACATCTACTCCATAAACTAGCTGGTAGGGTGATATTCCAATTGATTTCTTAAGTGTTAATCTGTCAGCCCATAGTGCATGTACTAGCTTTGTGTGCCATGATTTCTTATTGTCCTCCAACAAATTTTTTATTATGTTCACCAAAATTTTGTTTGAGGATTCTGCCAACCCATTACCTTGAGGGTAATAAGCAGTAGAATGGCCCAATGTAATCTGATATTTGTGACAAAATTCAACCATCTTTTTGGATCCAAATGCAGCAGCATTGTCAGTGATAATCTTTCTAGGACAGCCAAATCTCGATAAGATATGATTTTCAAGAAATTTTGTGATGACAGAGTCATTGGTTTGCCTAGAAGGGATGGCTTCTATCCATTTAGTAAAGTAGTCTGTTGTAGTGAGGATCCATCTATGTTGGGCAGATGAGGGTGGATGGATTTCCCCTATGAAGTCTAGACCCCACTTTGAAAATGAGCTTCAACAGTGATTGGATGCAAGGGTAAGGGAAGCAATTTTATTTTTCCATTAAAAATTTGGCTTTTGTGACAGGGAATAATCATTTTGTGGACATCTTGAAAGAGGGTGGGCCTAAAGTAACCAGCTCTAAGGATTTTATGGCAGTTGTCTTCCAATAGAAGTGGCCTCCACATTCTCCTTCATGGAACTCATGCTTGATCTTATCTGCATCATTCTCAGGCAAAAATTTAAGCAATAATCCACTAGCATTTTTCCAATATAGACATTTATCCAAAATGCAGTAATTAACAGCTTTCAACTTTAAAAATCTTGCCTCTGTTTTAGAAAAACCAGAAGGTGTATTCAAATTGAGCAAAACATATAAAATATCAGCATACCAAGATGAATTCAAGAAATGGTCTTCAATAATGGGAGTTGACAATCCTCTTCTTCATCTAATGCATTTATCATGTTGATATAAAGAGATTCAAAATTAGATTCAACCATTAATCTTGCTAGTCCTTGGCCTTTAATGAGCTTAGTGGGCTTGATTTCTAAATCATATTCAAGTATCACAGCTATCCACTGTCCTCTTTTTCCATCTGGGTCCTGTGTTAAAATATCTTTCACAACTGAATTTGGCACAAATGCAATTATGTGGGAATGTAAAATGTAAAATCTGAAGTCTTTTAAGGTTTTGACTAAGGCAAAGGCTTGTTTTTCCATGATATTGTACTTCATCGGTGCATATCTTAATGCCTTACTAAAGAATGCAATTTTCTACTCTTGTCCCTTCAAATTTTTCTGTAATAGGATAGCAGCCACTGTGTGTTCTGATGCAAATGAAAAAATGAAGAAATCCTTTGTAAAATCAGGACTAATGAGAACTGGTGTTTTGGTTAATGCTTGTTTTACCAGTTCGAATGATTTCTTTGCTTCTAAGGTCCATTTAACTCCTTCTTCCTTTTTCAACATGTTTGTTATGTTTCTAAGGAGTTCAGCTAAGTTGGGTATGAACCTTCTCAAGAAGTTAATCTTCCAATGAAAGATTGAAGTTCCTTGATGTTTCTAGGATGGTTGATTTGCAAAATACCATCAATCCTATTTGGGTCTATCTTTATCCCCTCTTCTGATATGATATGTCCAAGTAGTTTACCTTCTTGGAGACCAAACATTAGTTTCTTTGGATTTAAAGATAACCCATACTTTCTGCATTTCTCAAGGACTTTTCTCAAGTGTTCTAGGTGTTCTTCATCTGTTTTTGAAAAAACAGTGATATCACCAAGGTAAATAATGATGAAGTAGCCTAATTCTTCCGAGAATGCAATATCCATGGTTCTCTGAAATGTAGCACTAGCATTCATTAAACCAAAAGGCATTTTCACATACATGAAAGTAACCCAAGGTGTGGTAAAGGCTGTTTTCATTTGATCATCAGGATGTCCTAATATCTGATTGTATCCTGAGAAGCCATCTAGCAAAGAAATTCTTTTAGAACCAACTACCTTTTGTAAAATGTGATCCATCTTGGGTAAAGGGTAATTGTCCTTTAATGAGGCTTTGTTTAAGTTCCTAAAATCAATACAAAGCCTTATTTCTCCTGTCTTTTTCCTCACTGACACAAGATTAGATACCCAATCTGAGTATCTAATAGGGACTATAATTCCAGCTTCATACATTTTCTTGATTTCTTTCTCAACCAAAGGTAATTGAACAGGGTTTATTCTGCACAATTTTTGTTTAAAATGTTTTTGGTTTTCTTTGAGGGGTATCTTATGCTGAATTATCTCTGTGTCATAGGACTTTAGATCCTCATAACTCCATGCAAATACATCAGAAAATTCCTTAAACAGCTCAATGTATTTCAGCCTGATGTGAGCTGGCAAAGTTTTAGACAGTTTGATCATTTTTGGCTTTAGTTCACTGCCTATGTTACACTCTTCTACTTCAGTTTCAACAGGCTCCAGTTTTGGTTTTTTGGCAACATCATTGAAATCAAACAACTCTTCTAATGGGACCAGACCCTTTGGAAAAATTTGAGTGTTAGATTGCAGTGTTTCTAAGTCTTATTTTTCTAAATCTACACTAATATCTGTGGTATGTTCAAGTTTATTAGATAACATATTTATATCAGCAATCTTTGGAGATTTTACTTCTTCATCAAGTGGATTTTCTTCAATAGGACAGTCATTTTCACACTCTGAATCTGAACTTGACAACTCAAATTCATTTCTAGACTGTAGGAAGTCTTCTATTTGTTTGTCTCCATCAAACACTTGCCAGTATTTTTCATTGTCAGGGACAGCTGATCTAAATTTGATTTGGGTGGTGCATTGTTTGGTTTCATAAGGTGTTATACATGTTCTAGCAGCAAAAGCTAAACCATTAGCTTGGATATTTTGGTCTCTTGGGACAAAGATAAGTTCATATTCATCAAAAATTTTGAGTAAATCCAGGGTATGATTCCTATATGCTCTTAATCTGGGATGTTTGGCACTATATTCCCCATTCACTTGCCTAATTATTAGTTCAGAATCTCCATGAAATTTAATCCTTTTGGCCCCTAATTTCTTCAATAAGTGAAGGCCTAAAAGGAGAGCTTCGTACTCAGCTATGTTATTTGTGCATTGAAAGTTCAATTTGCATGAGTGCCCCTCAGCATTATTTTTATTTGTATTTTGAAGCCACACTCCTGAACCTGCATCATTCTTAGTGAAAGACCCATCAAAGTTCATACTCCAAAGAGGACTAGTTTCAGATTCACTAGTTTGACTATTATCCTCTTCATCTATAGTGATTTTAGATTGCTCTTGTAAGTCAGCATGATATTGAAATTGGTTTAGTTCCTCATGTTCTTCATTAAGTTGAGGGTTCTTCTCTTGACTCTCAAGGTTGAAAAGCAATGGATGATTGTTTTGTAGCTCAATACCTGTGACTTGTTTGCTATAATTTTCTGATTTGCCCAACTGTTTTGATAGTTTTGTCTTATCTTCCTCCCTTTCTATGTCTGCCACTAAGTCAGTTAAGGTTTATTGCTCATTGAATGTTTCATTATTGAAGAGAATAAATGAGTCAAGGCCTTTATGTACAAAATAAAGAGGAGAGTTTTCTGGTCTCTCTTGGCTACTTACCATGTATTGCATGTGAGTTTCCCTATAAATTCTTCTAGTTTGATTGAAAACAGGGATGGTAGCATATGCCATATCCATTTGCATTGTTCCTTGTAACTTAGCTTCCCAAGATCTTGATAACAGCATACCATACTTGGGGGGTACATTAGCCACTACAATATCCATCACTAAACACTTGGCTGGAATTTGTGCTAAGTTTACACATAGGTCTTTGATCAAACCTAAACATTTCACTCTGCTTGAGTCAAAGCAGTATAGATATTTGTATGGTCTAGTGATTTCAAGGCCTAGACTCTCCATTAATGTTTTTGGCATTAAGTTGTGAGAGGCCCATGAATCATGCATAGCATTGTGTAAACTTTTGTCATGAATCTTCAAACTAACATAAAATGGAGGAACTGGCCCTTATTGGTATCTACCCTGAATCTTAAGACCAAATAAAAGCTCCGGTTGGTCATCATTAAGATTGAAAGTGTCATTATTTTATTCTATGTTGAAAGCCTTCAAAATTTGTGATCTATATAGATCTTGAGTGGCTAATTCAGTGAGAGGAACAGAGATTTTGATCTTGGCAATTTCTTGTTCCAAACTAAAAGGTATCTGATTTTTTGCAATGTTTGTTTCAACCTTATTAATCACCACTCTATCAGCAAAATCAGTTTGTTGATTTCCTCTATTTACATTGGCCAAAATTGTTTTAACAGGAGCACTAGTTGAAGTACTAGCGCTGCTAAAGTCTGCACTCTATTTTCCATTAATTTGAGTGCTTTTTTCTTTGTTTTGATCAGAATTTACAACCACTGTTTTTTCCTTCTGTTTTGTAACTTTGGGTTTATTTACAGGGCTATTTTTTGTAGAATTTTCAAGGGTCTTAGTCTTGGGAGTTTCATGACTCTTTTTACTCCTAAGGTCATACTCTTTTGGAGTTTCTATGATGACATTTTCCAATTCTTGATAGTAATATTTATCCTCTGCTTTTTTATCATCATAGGGTGTATATAGACCTTGTTTCCTATTGTAATGAACATCAAAATTATCATTGTCTACTCCCAACATGTTTATGTCATCTTCCTCTATTTTTTCAATTGTTTCTTCAACCTCACTTACATAGTTTTGATGAAAATGAGGTATAATCTCCTGATCAGGATCTCTTGGTCTGTTTTGAGGTTGGTTTCTCCTGAAATTCTGATTCCGATTTTGAGATTGATTTTTGTTTTGGGGAGCTGATTGGTTTTGACTAGGTTGTGCTCTCTCAAGTATGCTTATCTTTTTCATCATTTCCTCCATCATTCTTTCCATCTCAGAGTTAGATGTGGAAGGTGCAGATTCCTCCCTAAATGATACTTTCTTCTCATTCCTCATCCTTGCTCTTTTCTCCATCAAATTCACTTCCACAGCAAGAGCTCTCTTTTGAATGTCTTCTAGAGTCAAAGGGTATCTTTCTCTCAGCTGATAGGCCATTTCAGGATCAAATCCTTCAGGGAACTTGTTCAAGGCTGAGCCTTGTGGAGGTTTTAATTCTGGGGGTAAGGCATTATACACACTATTGAATCTAGTTCAATAACTTTGAACACTTCCCCAGTGTTTCTTTTGAGGCTATTGTAATCTGAAAGTATTTGCAGAGGGTTTTTCTTGACTTCCCACTTGTTTAGGAATAATTTATGGAGGGCTTGCAGGTCATTGATACTATTAGGGGTTAAGCCTTTGAACCATTTTCTTGCTTCTCCCCCTAAACTTTGAGCAAAAAATCTAAGTTTGACAGTTTCATCATCAATCTCATTCCTGTAAAAATAGTCATTCATCTTGTCCACATGTTGTGAAGCAGTAGTAGTTCCACTGGCATCATACAATGGTATCTTGGACTGATAGTCCTGTGGAAGATTGACTAAAGGTAAAGGAAGGACTAGAGGGGCATACCATGTTGCCATGATAGGAGGTTGTGGGAAAAATGGGGGGTTTACAGGTGGAGGATGTAAGAAGGGAGGTGGTTGATGAAATGGGGTGGTTTGAACAGTGGATGTATGGATAACATAAGTGGATTGACCAGCAAGAGACTGTTGAGGAGATCTAGGATGAGAGAAACCAAAATTATGAAGGAAATGTAAATCATGTGGAGTAGTTTCTCTGCTACCAGGATGTTCACTTCTATCTTGGAGTGAAGGTGAAGGCTCAAGGTCTATCTGATCTATATCATCAAGTGACCTAGTTCTGAATGGGTTTCTTAAGTCAACTTGTGAATCTTGTAGATCTGTAAGGTTTTCAGAAACATAATTAGCTCTATGGACTGGTCTAACAATAGTTGAAGCTTGAATCTTAGGAGAATTCCTAAGTATGCTTTCAGGATTATCAACTATCTTTGGTGGATTTGGGTCAAGGTGGGCTCTAGTATGAACTCTTCTAGAAGCCACTATGCTCAGTTTTTAGACTCAACAACAAGAAAAGTTAAACCAAATATGACAATCTTTAGGAGGAAAACTGATATTTAGTAAGAAAAATTTAATCCTCAAAGTCTTCTTAACTGAGTTTGTATGATGTTATGAGAGTAATGAGTTTCCCAGTGGAGTCTTTAGGTCTGTTTAGGATTGTGGAGTCACCAGGTGGAAATTTTTAGCTTTAGAAGGTAAAATGTTTTATGGTCCACCACCATTTTTCAGTCCTATGGGATATGAGAGTGTCCTATATCTGTTTCAACACTTAGCTACGGTGATGAGACAAAGAAAGTCTACTCTTATTGCTTAGCTAGCTGATTCCTTCAAGGTTTGATAAGATCTATGAGAATCCTAAGGGTTACTTAGTTTTTCACTGATTCAAATAAGTCCTATCATGATAACCAACATGCTTGGTAGTGCTTGAAGAAAGCTACTTATACTACACTAAATACTGAGTGTTGTGTTTTAAGGATTTTACTCAGAAGTCCCCAGTGGAGTCACCAGAATGTCAAGACTCTGTAATTTGCAATATTGGCAAATATAAATTTCAAAGCCTACATATGAACCACTTTGGGATTCTAGGATCTAGCCCTCATGAATCTAGAGAGGGATCTCTCTTTAAGTGCAAAGATTGATTTATCTTTTAAGGTCTTTTAGTGTGATATTAGGCTAGTTATGAAGAACAAGGGTGTTTTGTTTGGTTTTGGTTGGGAAAGGATATGATGAAGGTGAAGGAAGTCTATATGAAGGGTGAAGGTGTAAATAAGTGGGAGAATGGTTCAACTATAAAGATAGTCAAGGAGCAGCTTCAATCCATTGGGCTATGGAGCCATAAGAGGGTTAAATTGAAACAACAAGGTTAAATAGTGGTCGATGGGGGAAAGTCATGTATGTCAAAGGATCTCTTTAAGTTGATTTTATGGAATGTAACAATAAGAAATGGAGTAAGGGAAATCAAACAGATGAAGAACAAAGAACAGCCTATGATCAAGTAAGTACTTTGAAACTATCCTGCTTTTGGCATGCACTTAAGAAAAGACATAAAAGTAATCTAAGATCAGGTAAGTACTTTGAAACTATCCTGCTTTTGATATAATTTCAATAGAGAACATTTAAAACACTTAGAATAGCTTAATATCAAGTAAGGACTTTGAACCTATCCTACTTTCAGCATATTCAAAAGGAAAACATTCAAGATAAACATAAGAGTAGTCTAAGACCAGGTAAGGACTTTGAACCTATCCTGCTTTCAACATACTCTCAGGGAAACTTTCAAACAACCTTTGGAGACAGAACTAGAAGACAAGGCAAACCATAAACTTTCCTAGTCCAACTCTACTTAGCATGTAATGAAAATATCATTCAAGAAGAATGTTTAAAGTTTTAGACAGTAAGACATGGGTTCACCAACATTCCCTAACTGCTTGGACTGTATTAAATCATTCTTAAATAAAAAAAGGAGGAAAACATAAAGATAAAGCTTATCAGTGAGAGTAGGGTACTTGTGAAAGTAAATCCTAGCTCTATATTTGTTGTTCTTTATCAGAGAAAAGTGGACAGAAAGGAAACATAAAGAAAAAGAACAATTATAGTGAGAAACACATCACCATTGACATAGACCAGGATCCCATAAATCAACTTGTATTCGATGTTCAAACCAGTTACAATCATCAAGTCCAGTGGGTCTCTACAACTTCAAACTTATCATCTCAGCTTATGTATCTTCAATTACAAACAGGGCTACAACAACTTTAGTAAACTATTTACATGCAATAGATATCTAGAGACCAACCTTTTACAATGTGCTCCTCAAGGAGATTTTATAAGAAAATGAGGAGGTGC
This sequence comes from Pinus albicaulis, assembly GCA_034641835.2. NCBI lineage: Eukaryota > Viridiplantae > Streptophyta > Pinopsida > Pinales > Pinaceae > Pinus > Pinus albicaulis. The sequence continues at coordinate 231,704 of JAXQQM020081910.1, forward strand.
AAGAGTTTCTAGGGTTCAAGTATCATTAATTCCATAGTAAATGCAATTCCTAGCCTTGAAAACCATGCAAGGCATAAGGCAGGAATGAATTCTATCTACAACTCTGTTTCAGTTTTTTAGGCTTAATGGACGAAAAGATTGACTTCAAGGCTCTTTCTTATCTTTGTAATAACTTTGCTGACAGTTTGTAATAAGTTCCTTTGGTTGAATTAACTGTTCAGCTGTCTTTAGGAAAATATCTTCTGAATAGGCAATAAATATGCCTTCTTTTGATTTCTTTGAGGTTACAGGTGGCTATTTGGTAGCTGGAGAGGATTCAATTAGCCTCTGATGTGGCAGTGGAGGCTTTTCGGACTGATAGATCTCCTTGTTTTTCCTAAAACACCTTTAATGTGCTTTTGATCTGTGTTTTAGGCTTAATTAGGCCTTGATCTTTATCTTCAGGTATTTATCTTTGCTGACTATGGATTAAGCATTTGATTCTCGATTTTTTAGGCCTCAATCCCTTTAAACTCTGCTTAAAACCTTTAAACAATGATACTCTTTGATCTCCTGTATTCAATGCTGATATTATTCAATAATTGGATTCTCACTGTGTTTTTGCAGTTTTTCAGGTGCACATAAAGGTTTGATGAGATCACCAATGCTCATGAGGCACAAGTGGAATCATAGTTTGAACCTTGTGTATTGACTTTCTTCTCGGATAGTGGCTTGGGGGATCTTCATCCCTGGCCTCAACATTATTTTAATACTGTGAATAAACCTTCATAACCTGCAAAAAACACACAAAATTAAGAAAATATAGTGGAAAAAAGGTTAAAGGCTGCTTTGGGGGTTTCGAGTGTGAGATTAAATCGTGGCCATTGGATGAAAACAACCAATGGTCGAGATCACTTGATGGGGTCAATTGGGAGGCGGTTGGGTGAATGGTGGCAAGATTAAGTCTGAGCCGTTGATTTAGATTAATCAACGGCTGAGATTGATTGGGAGTTTATGATGCGGAGGGGGAAATGGTATAATGGAATGGGGGGAATTTAACCAGGACCGTTCGATCTTCAGAGATTGACGACAGGGAAAACATTAGTGAATTGCTCAGGAGAGAAAATGAGAAGCAGAGACTTGGGGTTGAAATGTAATATGAGCCGTCCGATTAAAACAATCGATGGCTAAGATCTTCTAATGAAGTATTTCAGAGAGTAGATGGAGGGAAAATGAGATGGGAGGGAGGTTAAATCGGAGTTGTAAATTTAAAATAATGAGCAGTCAATATTTCCGGTGAGATGTTTTGGAAGCAGAGGTGAGTGGCGATGGCTTGGGGTCACGTTAAGTCAGGACAATCAGATTAAATCGATCAATGGCCAGGATCAAATGAAAAAATACACTGTAGAAGAGGGTGGTAAGGCGAAAAACCGGAATGGTTTTCGCGTGGCACTGAGGTGGTTTTGAAATTTGGAAAAAAAAACGTGATTCCACACACTTGCCGACGCATGTCCTTTTGAATACCGTCGATTTCGGACTTTTTTTGGGCATTAACGTTCCGTCGCAAAAATTTTACGAAATGCTGCATCCGCCGTCGGATCGGAGGCTCCAGATTTGACGGTGCGGATCGCACGCGACAGGGTAAGCTGTGGGTTAGGGAGATAGTGGAAAACACATGGCAGCTGGTGAGTGGATAGATGTTTTACGAGGCAGGAGGTAGGTCCCAAAGGAGTTGGGCTTATCGGATTGAATCTAGACCATAGGATATTTTGAATGGACGGCTTAGATTTAATCTCGGGGCGGAGTTATAGCAAAGGCAAGGGATGGGAAGAATAAAAATGGGCGAAATAAAGAGTTCCCGAGGGCCATTGATCTGCAAAGATCAACGGTCGATATTGATTTAAAATTAAACTTTCGGGTTTTATGAAAATACAAGGGAGAGTCGGGTTTTCACGTAGGTTTGAAGGCTTTTAACGCCCAGTTGCGGGGCTGTAGGTCATACGAGGAAGGAGGTTACAGGAGTTAAGCCCTTGGGGGCTTAAGAAAACTTTATGCAGAAAGGGTGTTTTTTGGCCTAAAAACAGAGTTTTTGAGGAAAATTTGAGGGTTTCGATAGGTAAAAGGAGACATTTTAAAACCAGATAAAGGGGAGATATAAGGTTTTAAAGGGATTTTGGAGTGATTTTGAAGGTTAAATGAGGCTTATGGAGGGATTTTTATGGAGGAAAGAAGGGATAAAAATGGGGTTTTATGAATGAAAGGAGGGGTAAAAATGATGGAAAATGGGGTTTTAAGCAGTCTTCTCTTGGTAAACAGCAGATTTTCTAGGATTATGAGTGAAACAGTAGTGAATATTATCTCAAAGGATAATGATCTTCATAAGACTTTAAGAACTAACAATTTGGTCATGAAATTGTTTCTTGAAGGCTTAACAAAGATTTTTAGCCACCATTTGATATGAAAAATTTTTATAGGTGGCTAACATGCACAAGTTACAACAGAGTACAGGTACATGCACAGGTACTAGTACATGTACAAGTGGAGGTACAGGTGCACTGGATGTGGAATAGTATATCTCAAAATATGGCTTGATCAGATTTAGGGATAAGATATATGTGTCAGATAGTAGTGAGCTCAAGAATATTATCTTGAGGGAGTTTCATTTGAAACCATATTAAGTCATCTAGGATACCATAAAGACATTGAAAATAGTGAGGAAATTTTATTATTTGCTGAATCTGAAGAAAGATGTGACAAATTTTGTGGCTAGATGTTTGGACTGTTAGAAAGAAAAGGCAGAGTGTAAAAATCCAGGTGGACTACTACAGCCGATTGTGATTCTAGAGTGGAAATGGGATGACATTTCCATGGATTTAATTACGGTTTTTATGAGGACATTTAGACAACACGATTCCATCATGGTTGTGGTGGATAGGTTGACTAAGGTAGCACACTTTATTATAGTAAAGACTATGTACTCAAATAGTGATGTGACACGTGTTCATAAGAGATGTGGTTAGATTGATGGTGATCCAAAAAACATTGTGTCAGACAGGGATGCAAAGTTCACTTCGAAGTTTTGGAAGAAGTCGTTTGCAGGTTTAGTTACAAAGTTGGCCTTTATTACAACTTATCATCTGGAGACAGATGGATGAATTGAGAGAGTTAAGAGGATATTGGAGGACATTTTGAGGATGTATGTGATGCATCAATAGAGGATATGGTAGGAGTAACTTCTTTTGGTAGAGTTCGCATAAAAAAATGGTTATCAGGAATCACTGAGGATGAACCCATTTAAGGCATTGTATGGGCGAAGTTGTAATACTCACATCATTTGGAGTGATCCAGTTAATAAGGTGTGGATTGGACCAGACATGTTGGTGAAAATGGAATAGGAAATGTAGGTAATAAAGAAGAATCTGAAAGTAGCACAAGATAGGAAGAAGGTCTATGAAGAACGAAACATGTTGTTTAAGGAGTTTCAAGTTAGGGAGTAGGTGTACTTGCACATCAAGCCAAAGAAGAGCTCCTTGTGGATTGGATTGTGTTCCAAGTTGGCACCTTGGTCTAGTGGACCTTTTAATATTTTTGAAAGGATTGGGCTAGTAGGTTATCAACTTGCACTACCTCCGAAAGTGAAATTCCATGATGTTTTCCATGTGTCATTTCTTAAGAAGTATGTTAAAGATGTTGATCATGTGATTGAATTTTTTGTATTGCAGGTGGAGCCAGAAGGATAATTTCAGCTAGAACCATAGTGTGTGTTACAGAGAAAGACACTCATGCTCTAGAACCGAGTAATCGATTATGTTAAAGTGTAGTGCAAGAAATTTTGGCCCGATGAAGCTACATGGGATATGGCGCATCAAATGTGAGATATGTATCCTTCTTTATTTGCTGGTTGAGTGAATGTATTTGATATATGTTTTTATGTGATGTTTTGGTATATGTACACATGTATATGGATGTAAATACCACCGTGAGTTGAGTTATAAAGATTTAATAAGCGGTATGGTGTCATGTCATTATGGTTGGCATGTTGTTATGTTTGTCATGTTGGTTTGCTTCTTAGTAAGTTGATCCTTGTAAATACTGAAATGAGCTAAGTTATAAAGCTCCATATGTAGTATGTTTTTCTTTCAGTAGTCTTGATGGTTATAGGTGTCATTGAACACTGAGGATAGTGTTCCCCCAATGGGGAGGGTTCTGTAACAACCCTAGTGAAAATTCCATGTAATAAAAGTTAATAAAGGCAAAATAATAACCACGGTTATGGGACACATTTTCCAAGATTATTGCTGGGAAATTTTTTTTGGTGTAGGTGTTCATTTTGGCTAAATCAATAGGAAAAGGTAATAACAAAGGAATTTGGAAAGGAAAAATGGAATTTTTGAATTTTTTTTTATGAAAATAATGGAAATTAGGAGAAAATGAGGGTGAAAGGTCACTGGTTGCATGTGAGGACGAAAATGAAGGAAGATAATGGAAAATGAAGAAAATAGAGGCCTAATTGATTAAAAATATTTTGAGGATCAGTTCATGGCTTTTTGTGAGTTCATTTTTGGATCTCTCTCTCTATTCTCTCTCTCACACTCTTGGACACTTAGATTTTTCTTGGATCATTTAAGCTTTGGATCAAGAAAGGGAAAGAAGGAAAAGAGGAAGAAAATATCAAGGAAGGAAGAGTATTATAAAGTAGCTACAATGGGTTTACTTGCAAGTATCAATTTGCATGTTTGATTTCCTTGCTATATTTTTCATGCATGGTGATGCATGCGTGTTCTTGGGTCTCTTTTTCTAATTGGCATGGGATTTTCCAACTATGAGAGTGCTCTTCAACCTTCCCTTTCCCTTTCTAGATAGCCATGGTGTGATTTGGTTTTCATGTTTTCGGTGAGCTGTATTGTCTGATGGACTCAAAGTTGAGTGGGAAGGTATCTGGATTATTCGCAAGGCCTAGGAATCTTGGGATGGGATACATGGTAAAGGTTTGATGTGATCACCTTGATTTACCCTAGGAATCCCTTGACCGGTGTTGGAGGGATACATGGTAAATATCAGTGGTGATAACCTTGATTGGGCCTAGGAATCCTAGTTTTGGATACATAATAAAGCCCAAAGGGTGGGGACCTCATAGGCCTAGGAATCCCTTGACCAGAAATGGCAGGATACACAGTAAATTTGAAAGGTTGAGATGGAAAAATTCCTCACGGTTTAAGTGGAGAGATCTGGTGGCATCCATGTTTGTTTCTAGCCTAGTGATCTAATGAGGATTGCTGCAAAGCTTGGTTCTATTGATGAGGGTGAGGTGGTTTAGCCTCAGGAAGATCTGGTTGGTTCTTTTAGTTTTAAGTCCCACATTCATGCTTGGAATATGACAATGGAGTGATTGGCTGAAGAAAGATTTGGCTCAGCCAATCTATGGTCGGGTGGAACATGGTAGTCCCATACCAAGTTGGATTTTGCATTCATTAAAATACTTTATCCTCCTTGTTATTTTATGTGAAAATGTATTGGTTTATATGTGGATTTTATGGATGTTGTATCTTTATTAATTCTATTGGTTATATGTTTGTTTTGGGCATATTTATGACAGTGATGATGTATGGCTCTCATCATGTTTTGATTTGTAAAGGAATGAATAATGAATATATGACCTAATAGATGAGAATTCATCTAATGATATATGGAATTAGTTCTTCTTAGCTATTCTCAGATAAGTACGAGGCCTCTATTCCCATATCTCTTGTTTAAACATGTAGAATGCATATTTGTGACATGTTTGATGAAATTCTTGTCATGGATATTAGGGGTACAGTCAGTTCCTTGTTCAATTAATTACATTGGTATCATTATTTCATTGTTATATTTCATTCTTGGAAGTTTCATGGAGTTATAGGAAGTGACTTGGATCCTAGCCCTGAAATTTGGCCTTAAATCCTATAGTCACTGGTACAACACTGGCAGAAAAGTGCTACAGTCACACTCATGTGGGCTCATGGGAGGAACTAGGTGTTATGCAGAATTATGATCTATGGATAAATCAAATTCCCTCAGTGTGGTGCTATGCACTTAGAACAACAGATTAAAGACTTTTCTATCAATTTCTCTAAGAGTAAATAGACACACAAAAAGATAGAGGAACCTACTTGTGATCCAAGAGATTCCTATTCTCCTTTTGTCACTCTTGTTGTAGCTTCCAATCCAACTTAGAATGGTAGATATATTCCTACAAGTATAAACAAAGAGAAACAAAGAGATTGCAATATATAGATGCCTATTTATCTTAATCAGTTAAATCGATTAAACATGAAACATATATATCCTTCAAGATTCCATTGCATGAGAAATAGAAAAATAAATAGATACATATATGGGAAAATGAACATCAGTCTTTATTAAAGAGTATAAGGGGGAGGTTACAATTAATGATCGATTTTATGTCACTAGCTCGAGCTTCATCCCATCCTCATCAAAATAAAAATCTCACCAGCATCATGTCACTTCTTTCACTCTCTGAATTGAGAATACAATAACATTTCTTTACCAAAATTATTCCTTCTCTAGCACTAGGATATATGCTCAATTTATAGGGAAATTGATGGTATTTTATCAATCAATTTCTAATAATAGGCAAGACATGTTCCCAAGCTCAGAGGTCTTAGATGGACACTTGGATTTGAATTTTGACACATGTGGACTCTTCTAGAAGGCATTAGCCATGTGGAGATTCCAGAACAATGTGAATTTCGCTCCCATTTGACCAACGCACCCTTGAATGTTGGGAAGTGCATTGCATTTCACCCTTGAATGGAGGGAGCTGCATATCAAAAGCAGTTAGTCCCTTGAGAGGCAGCGTTGGTGAGCTCAAAAGTGATATAACATTTTCTTCAAACCTTGGAAATCTTGCAATAGAAGTCATGAATGATTTGTTCTTGTCGTAGGGCATGTAGCAACTGAAATGATAGGGGATGATAGACCCCATTTCATTGGTCCTGGGGATGATGTTCAGTTTGACCAGGTCATGGGGGATGATGCCCAAATTGACCTATAACAGCTGCCCCCTAAAGCATGAAGTCAAAATAACAATATTTTTTGAATGAGATGCTTTACGATGTGAAGGGCTGGAACTGAAGCGAAGTGGTGACCTGCATCAATCTTACAGTACATTACATCATGATATTTTCATCTTGATCACAAATTTCTAAGGGAGGCATTCCCATGCTCAGCACATAAACTATATAATAACATGTATGTAGTGAAGAAAGTCGTCTACATTGGAATGTTGCCCAATACAAACATGCCTACAGATATAGGCCCATGTTCGGATGACAATTTGTATGTAAGGTCACCGTACAGATTATGTGTACAAAAATCCTAAAATCGTAGCCCGAATGGATGAAACTATATCCAGGGTCTTCTTATCTCGTTCACTCGATCGTTCAGGTACAACTATAGCCATGCGAATATATGATTTGTAATCGAACATGGTAAGATATCACTTGATTACCAGCTGATGATGTGAGCTATTAACAAATGCAAGAGAAACACCATTGATGTTAATGGCCCTCAAGGTACTGCAGTACATTTTGTAAGGCGTGAATAGATGATTTGATGTTGAACGCAAAAAAAATCTTTCGATCAAAGGTTCGGAAACAAGGATCTTGTCGATGCTGTAACAAGCCTCATGGTACTGTAAGATGATGTTTCTGAGTAAAATTCCTAGATGATGATTTGATGTCGACAAGAAGCCACTTTATCGCGAAACGTGAGTTACTTATTTCAGAGACAAACTGTGACTTGATATAGCAATGTTCAAGGATGAATCTCGTGAGAATGAAGGTTTATGAGTATTGTAGAAGGATGAGTATTCACTGCATGATTTCTCTTGAACATATTGGTGACACTGATATGAGTTGGCAGCATTGACCTAAAAACGAAGTGAAGGTATGATGAACCATAGGTATGAATGAACCGTCAAGAATATTACCCAACCCAAACAGTCTCGATGATGGAGTGAAGTGTCATGATCAAGAGCGATCTGCTACTGTAAAAGTTTTGTTCACTTTCCCAAATTTTCCCCGGTCATTTGTCGACTAGTACCTCTTTATTTTTTAACAAGCTTGAGGAGGATAACATATGCTTGATCAATAATTCAACCCTTTAGGAGAATAATATATTTCTATTTAATATTTTAATGAGTCGCGATGAATGAAACTTGATTCTTGCCATGATCGAAAAGCTCCTCACTATTTTATGTTTTAATGAGCCTAATGACAGTGATAGCCCAATCCTTTTTCATATTTAGAGAGTTTGAAAAAGAGGAAAAAAGAAAAATCCATAAGTACTTTTTTGTAAAGTTGTTGCTCAGATCCGATAAAGTGTAAAATTATATCTGAGAGAACCTCTTAGCCATGTGTCTACTCAACTTAGTGTTCCTAAATTGATGTCATAAATTGTCAACCAGGGCTAGTAAACTGTTGAAGTGAAGTGCACTATATGTGCCTAGGTATCTTCTTCCTACTTCGTTGTTTTTAGTGTTTTTCTAGTGTTTTTGGTTTTTTTTTTTTATGCTAAGGGGAAAAGAACTAAATTATTGGCAAAGCGAAGTTATTGATCACACTAAAACAGAACAAAATCTACTCTAAATTATGTATGACACTTAAGAACAGGAAATACTAATCCACAGATTGTAAAGCTTGACAAGAAAAATAAATCATAACATTAAACTCAGTCCAATTCATTTCATTAGAGGTATGTTGGAAAAACTTAAGAAAAGGATAAGTTTGATATAATGAAGTTTTCTATAGTAAACAACAACTTACAATATCACAGAGAAAATCTCATCCATAGTTGGAAATTTGTTGGAACATTTTGAGAAAAGATTATCTGCAACATAGTAAAGAACCCTATACTAAAATAACTTATGACACTAGAAGTAACCCATTCTAAAACTCAAAATGTTACTATTAAGCCTCATTCAAGGGTTAGAGATCTCTTGGAATAGCTTTTGGAAAAAGTTTGTTTGTAAAATTATGAGAAATTGCAGAACAGTCAAGAACCCCAAAATAATATAACTAATTCTTGTCCATATGATAATGATGTATTAGAAGAGATTAAGAACAAGAGTAGCTTGTAAAATAACGAGGGTCTTTTAAATCTAATTATCAAGACTAGAAGGCAATTAACTAATAAAACTTGAAACACAATGAACAGAACTGAACTAAAATGCAATTAACCTCTGAAGTATTACAGCTCTATCTCATTCACGTGTTAGTGATATATTGGAACAGTTCATGGGAACAATATCGATTGCAATATTCGATGTAAGTAAACATAAAACATGATGCTCAGAAAAATGTCTAGATTAAAAACGAAACAGAGCTAAAGTTACTTATCTAGAAAATATGCACAAAGCCTTTCGGACAATAGGGGCCCTCTACCACTAGATTGGCACACAAATCCTTAACTCCTTAAGATTTCTTCAGATCTTGCATTAAATTTGTACTTCTTTCATTAAAGGAAAAATGCTCCGAAAACAGAGTAACACAGTCTTTGAGAACTAACAACAAAACATCCGCTAACTAACTATCTCTCGGTTCACCGAGTTATTCTTATAAGCAAATACATAACTGTCATTCAGGAGAAATAGGCATAGGTGTATTTTTCAATCAAAATCGAATTAGAACTCATGTTGAGGACTCGTACTTTGCTGAAGACATCTGCAGAGTCCTTGTCCTTGTAGAAGTCTACTTCTTAGTTCTGGTTTTCTCCACGTGCATAACCACTTACAGATTTTTTCTCAACCTTCGTAGAGGGCAAGAAATGATGTAGGAGTGTTGTGGAATTCAACCATATGCATTTTTCCTTTAAGTGACACCTCTAACCTGTGTGAACATAAAGATGGCTGCAGAATATGCGACTAGCTACAGAATGGCTGCATTTTGTAGCTAAGTCTGATCTAAAATCACTATGACAACAAAACCACAAAAGTATAGTAAGTCAGTTATTGCATGCACTCTTAGAGTAATTTTAATCATTCCTATTGATATTTTAAGCCTATAACTAACAAAGGACAAATGGAATGAAGTGAAATTTGGTGAAAGGAAAGGACATCTTTGGGCTCAACATACCCCCACTGCAAAGCTTTTTCATGTCCTCATGCAATCAATCCATGTATTCTGAAACTTCTGCTAGGACATCTAACCTAATTTTTCTGCTTTGCTTGGTGTTCAATGGCATCCTAGGTTTCCTTATGACCAATTTGAACCTCAGATTTATAAGTGCCCTGCTCAACTTTTTGTTTTTCTTCTTCAGCTTCTCACTAGCCTTGTACAATTTTTCCATTTGCAGAGAGAGAGTTTTGTTCATATCACTTTTCAACTTGACCTACTCCCTTAAAATTTCATTTTCATTTTTTATATGCCTATTAAGTATTTCCAATTCATATTTATCTCTTCTCAGCACTTTAATTGGAGATTCTTGTGGGCTAGGAGTTCTTCCTCTGCTTTCTGAGGCTCTCTTTTCTAATGACTCAACATAATTATAGATTTGTTGTTGGGCTGGGTCTACCTCCGGAGTTCCTACATCAAGATTTTCTTCATACTGGTACTCAGGAGATCTGTCAGTTGGTGTTTCTTCATCTTCAATGTTTATGATTCATGTTTGCTTGACTCCAGTCTTCTTCAATATGCCTCTAAGCTTATGGATTCTTCTTAGTTTAGATGGTCCCTCACCTCTCTCCTTAGCATACTTTCTTATTATCTTCTCCTTTTTAAGTTGTTTCTTGATTTCAGCCAATTTTTTAGAGATAATCTCCTCACTGTCTTCTTGTATGGATTTATAAGTTTTAATTTCAACAGATTTGGAAATTTTTCCTCTCCTAATTCTTCTTACAAGTTTTCCTTCAGATGGAGTTTCTTTAGGTTCTTCAAAATGATTCCTCAAGAGGAACTCATCCCAACTGTCTCCCACCTTTTTTAAATGATGCTCAATTAAGATTTTAACTAGGCCATGGTGATATAGGGTGGTTTCCAAGAACTGAACCCTCTTTTGGACATTAGAAGCCATTCTCTTTAGGCTATGAAGTAAGAAAAAGGGTAAATTGATTTCTTCATCTAGGAAATGCATCATAAGTCGAATGTGATAAACATATAGGGTACCAAACCTTCCCTCACAAGTTATAAATTTTTGCAGAATTAGCAACATATTTCGCCATTTATTCTTCAATGCTGAGCTAGGAATGCCCTTCTTAAAAACTAAAATATCCATACCTGGTGTTTTTAGCATCTGCCTCCATGCTTCATTGTGGAACTCTTTGTTTTTGAACCATCGTTCACCTTGCCTTGGTGATTCTGCTTCCTCTGCTATGAAGGATTCTGTGATAATGAACTTGACATCACCTATTTCATTCTGGCCCGTTGAATGACCGGGAAAATGACTTGGTGACCTCCTTATAAAAACCATTGAACTTCTCCAAAAACTGTAGCCATCCGACCTGCTGTAACATCTCTTTAATTTGTGGGTACCCTTCTAAGTATTTGGTTCCAACTGGTTCAGACCTTTAGTCCCATGGCTTCTCCTCCTTAACTTCAATTTACAACTCTGTTACTGCTTCCCTATTCACGGTAAAAATGGCTATAGAGGGTTGTTTTCACCTTAAAGATGACCTCTCTGTTTCTGCAGACAGGAATTGGCTACGGAAAAATGACATGAAGTGGTTATGGAATGAGTGAAATACGGTGAGGGTAAATCACACGAATAAATGAGTTTGAGAGCTGTCATGGAGTAAAAGACCGCGAAGAAAACCCATGAGGATTTCAAAATAATCACTGAATATTTCGGGTTAGTGACGTGACCTAATAGGTCACTGCAAGTACTAACCGTTAATTTTTAATAAATGATGATTTGATATGGCAGAATGGAAGGGATTTGTCCAAGGATTTTTATGATAGGCTTGATCAATACAAATAATCAAAATAAATTTATGAAACATACATATAACTTAACTATACTATATCTTTCATAATATGTTATCATAATAATTTCCCAATTTTACCTTAGCCCTTCTTTTGATTTTTGCTTCTTCAATATGCTTGGTCTTTCCTTTGAAAATCATTGATCTTTCAGTCTTCACAATCCTTTTTATTTTTCTTGTTGAAATAGGTGTGCAGGATTAATTTACTGCTGAACATGTGGTTGTTGGATAGTTGGCTGCAGAATATCTGGCTGTAGAATGTCTAGCTGCAGAATGCCTGGCTGCGGAATGTACCTGTGAAAGCTTTGAAACATGAAATGAAATGATTAGAAATATGGATGGAATGAAGTATAAGATGAAAATGGATCATGAACTATAATGGAATGAAGCATGAACAAAGTAGAATATGATGGAATGAAATAGATCACAAATGTGGAGTGAAATGAAATATGAAAAGTGGCCTGCAACTTATGATTTGTAATACTCAATTGCAGAAAGAGATCAATTTTGAAAATCTGAAGTGAAAATGAGATGGATCATGAAATGGAGTTAATGAAGTATGGATGAATGGAGTGAATGGAATATGGATGAAGTGAGATATGATGAAGTGAAATGGATCATAAGTGGAATGTGATATGTAAAGTGGGCATGCACTTATGATTTTATGATAGTTGTTTGCAGGAAAAGAACAATTTTTAAAAGCTAAAGTGTCAGAAGGATTCTGATTTTCACTTTATATTTTCTGTATAAACATGATAATCAATGATTAGTTTTCATGTTTATACTTTTTTTTTTCATCATCTGATTTCAGAAAATACAATTAAGTTGATGAAGAAGAAGGATTCTTCTTCATTAACTTCACATCATTGTTCTCTTGGAATCTCTTGACAAATTCTTCTCTTGAAAGTGGCTTATGATACAACTTCAATCTATGACCATTTACAAGAAAAGTGACCATATCTTCATCTATTGTCCTGATTTTTATTGCTCCATTGTCAAAAAAATTCACAATTTCATATGGCCCAAACCAATGTGTTTGGAATTTACCTTGAAAATCTTTGAACTTTGAATCAAACAAGAGGGCCCAGTCACCTTCTTTGAATTTCTTTTCCTTAATGTACTTATCATGCCATCTAGTCCTTTGTTGTTGGACTATATTTGTTTTCTAGACTGCATCCTGTCTAATCTCATCCAATTCATTAATCTGCTCCAATTTGTACTTTTGTGCTTATGTTAGATCAAGTTCTAGCTGGACTGCCATTTTAAAAGTTTGAATCTGAAACTCTATGGGAAACAAGAATTGTTTTCCATAAAAAATTTCATAAGGGGTATGACCTGTTGTGCTTCTCCATGTAGTTCTATAGGCCCACAAGGCTTCAGGAAGCCTATCTGCCCAATCTCTTCTATGTAAATGAACAGTCTTTGTTACGATCCCTTCAATGACCTTATTAGCAGATTCCACTTGGCCATTTGCTTGTGGATGATAGGGAGTAGATTTTCTATGTCTGATTTTGTACCTCTCCACCATTTGTTCCACTAGCCTTGATGTGAATTGAGCTCCTTGATCCGTAACAATTTCTCTTGGGACACCAAAACGAGTAAAACACTAGTAAAAAATGATGAAATTAATGACCAGGTGACTAAAAATGTTAGTCACCGCAATTATTTCAAGTGAATTACTACTAAATTTGAGCAATTTTAAGTGACCGAACTAAAAATGACTAACTTAAATGACTAATTTAGTCTTGGAATAAAATATATGAATAAATAAGTGACTAAACTCAAAACGACTAACTTAAATGACTAATTTAATCTAGGGATAAAATATATGACTAGATAATAAGTGACTAAACTAAAAGCGACTAACTTAAATGACTAATTTAGTGAGGATTAAAATATATGACTAGATAATAAGTGACAAAATTAATAATGATTAATGTAAATGAGTATTATAGTCCAAGAATAAAAACATGACCAAATAAAAAGTACAACAAGTATATGAATTAGTCATTTATGTTAGTAATTTTTAATTATGCCACTCCATAAATGGAAAATTGCAATTTTGATACCGAAGTGTAGCATTTAGAGACAAAGGGGTCCCTAAAGGGATTAGAAGAGGATAATGATAAGAAGAGGATAATGATTGATATGGAACTTTCCTTGTATTTATTTATAAAATCCAAAGACAAAATCCCCATATGGGCCTCCACTCAATTCCCTACTTTCACAACAAACGAATCAACTGTCTCACAAATATATAAAGAGGTGTGCCGTCGATGGTGTCTGAAAAATCTAAGAATTGTGCTGATGGGGAAGTAGCATTGTGATTACCCATGGTGCTTGCTAGAGCCATTGAATTTCAATTCTCTTATCCATTAAAACTTGATCATCTTCAGAGGAAGTGTCAATTAGTTTTAAACAAGTTTGTTTTGGATAATGCATTAATATTTCTAACGATTTGCAAATTCAAAACACAATTTCACAGCTTAATTGATTTGTTTTTCAACCCTGCATAAATTTAGGCCTTCAAACAAATGATTGATGGCACAATGGAATTGAGGTTACAAACAAACATTACAGTTTTCTACCAATAGAGGATTAGAATTATTTTGGAATCTAGGTATCTAATCCAGTGCAAGCTCTCATGCCCTATAATCTTAGCCACAAACCGACCATATCAATATTATGTGGCCCATCGTAGATTGTCGATGATGAGCAATTTCAATTTGATTTGATCGTAAACTTCACACAATACATCCATCTACGTAACATTTTGATTTGGCTGTGTATGTATAAAAATACAGAGAGCGTGAGGCTACAATGGATTGATAGGATCTAGACAGTACTGCTACAAACATTTTGGGACCAACTTGACTAGGGACCCCTCCATGTGCATGAAGAGATCATTATAACACCAATCTCTCTGCTTTCAACCTTTGGTGTTTGTCAGATAATATATGGGACAAATTAAGGTCACTAATGATATATTTTCTACAAATGATAAAGAGGCTTAGCTGCCACCCTTAAATCATGAATTCTATAAAATTAATCCATTTACAATTTGGTGGAAGAAGTTACAATTCCTGGCCAACCTAAAGCTGTTGAACTCATTTCAATGGTAGATTTAGGGAATATTCTGAAAACTTAAGAACAACATCGAGATCAAACAATTACTTATCCAAATTGTTATAAATTCCTGGAACATCTTGAAATTCCAAAGACAACAACAAAGTCAAACAATAGATAATGGACGATAGATGGGTGGGGAGGTATTTATTCGTCTTGCTTTTTTAAGGGCCCTAATGTTGTGATTGAGGATAAAGGAGAGAAGCACGAGTTTCCAGGTCATGGTATTTATTTTACATTGATCTAGCCAACATATTGGTTGTTCAAGTGTGCACAATATGCTTGGTGTGATGCAAGGCTTTGTGGGGGAGATGGCAAGGTGAAATTTAATTTATGACAAATGATTTTGAAATAGTGAGTGCCTAACCCAACTCTCATCACATATATTGAAAGGAAAGTTTAAATATCTATTAGAACTTTCTTTTCCTTGGCACCCAAAACCTCCAATCCATAACCCTTTTTTGACCCAATATGTCCTTGCACTGAGTCCTTGCCTAATTTGGATATATGGTCCTTCACAGAAAAGGGAAGCTCATAGTTTTTAGCTAGGTGCGAAACCTATGGCAATGCCTACACATGAAAGAAATTCCTTCATAATCAAGTATCTGAATACACTCCACCCCAATCTTGAAATCCATGTCTTCTAGAAGCACTTCCCTAAGGTCCATATTAGTGAAAGTGCGAGAGTACGTCTTAATCCCCATCTCCAAATATACAAATTCATGGTCGAGATAAATTCATGGTCCAGATAGGATCCCATTGAGTTACCTCTATCTTTGAAAATTATGGCATCCCAATAGTTAGGAGGGAGACCTGGAAGATGAACCTATATTGGGGACATATGTAGCCTCTCCTACTTTGCATCGAAGAGGGGCATCCAAAAACTAAAAATGATAGGAGATGAATCAATTTTCCAAACCATCTAATGTACCTTTTGGGTGTCAACTGCATCTTTGAAGCACAAATAAATCCAACCTTGGGCTAGTAGTGAAACCTTTGGAGGACATTTAACAATGGGTGAGGTTTCCTTATCCACCCATGCTTTTAGGGTCGAGGACTTGAATTTTCGACCCCTTACTCACCCCACTAGAGATTTTTGGGAAATTTTCTCAATCTCCTGATTGGCGATGACGACTCCCAACAATAGAGAAAGAAGGAATTTGTTTTTATTCATAACACTACAATTTCTTTTCCTCTTCCTTGCTTGCTAAAATTCCTTTTGAATCACAATTCCTTTTTATTCACAAGAGTGTTTATCCTCAAAAACCATAGCACCATTCACGACGTTAGTTCAACCTTCCTCTGTTGCAAAGGCAAGGATCTCCTTCACTAGTTCACCCAAGGAGAGCGAGGCCAATGATACTTCATGAGATTAAGGACAAACAATAAAACAAATCAGAGATTAAGGACATACAATAAAACAAATCAGAGAGGCTTATGAGAGCGAAGAATCCCCAATGTGTTCAAAAAATTATGAAAACCCTAAGGAAGTCATAGCACATTGTATGTGTTCCTTTGATCTCTAGGATGGTAGGGAAACTAAACTCAGAGCCAAAGAACCCCAAGAAGAGTTCTCCAGCCCCTGGAAAGTTTCCTTGGGCCCTAGGTTGACCAAAACTAAAGGACCCGAATAGTGTGTGGCCGGAGCAAGGGTTAGGGCCTCCGAATTTCAAGATGGTCTCCTATTGAATTCTTAACTTTTCTTTCTAAAGACCTAATAGGCCTAGAAATCGCAATATGCTAACCTTCTAACATGACTTCCAAATGTGAATGTATAAAATCCTCGGGACTAGATCAATTTTTTTGAACCTCCCCCCACTCCCCCCCTTCGGTTCATATTCCACTTAACTCATCCTCCTCCATGTGGTTCCAATAGTAAGAAACCGACATCTCATCCGGAAAGAATATTTGACGTGTGGTTTTGTGTCTTGGTTTATCATGGTGGCCATCTCTGTACTTCAAAACTATATATTACGTGGATAAAAAAGTCATGATTACAATTTAATCTTAATTTGTGTTTTGACAAGGATATCAGAGCTTGACATTGTCCAGAGCTCGTTTAGTCTTCGTCAAAACTATGCACTTCTCTAGTTTGAAACTCCATGACCCCTTCTTCACCTCCAATTTTTCTGTGGGCCTTTAGGGTTTCTCCAGTGTTGAATTCCTCTGCCATGGTAGAGATGTTGTAATGTCAACTTTAACATTTTAACTTCGTCAAAATAAAATAACAATACTAAAATTTAAAAACGTAAAATCAATAATTATAATTTATTATAATTAATAATTAAATCAATCTAGATCTATCTTAACTCTAGATCTACGTCCAGGTGAGAGAGAGGAATCAAATCTATTGAGGTGGGAACCTCTTTTAGAGTGAAAAGAGATTTGATCCCTTTGGGAATTTGGTAAATTCGAAGTTAAAATGGATCTAGATTTTGGTAAATCAAAAGTTAAAATAGATCTAAATTAGTCATATACAATGAAAAGAATAAAAAAAATACAATAAAAAAATACAAAAATAAAAAGACAAAATGGATTACAAACTCAACATAATTTCCACTTTTCTTTTAAAAAACATAAAATATTTATAATATTGGAATAACTTAAATTTTTTTTTATTATATTCGAATAATTATTTTTATGATAAAAGCTTTTGGCTTTAGTTAAAATTATTTCACTCATTTGAATATCATTTTCCCACTCGTTTATTTCACTCATTTGAATATCATTTTCCCACTCGTTTAAATGTTAAGAAGGTATATGCCATGGAAGATTGGCGGGAAGACTGAACAAAAATAATATTATGTTTTATTTTCGAAGAGAGAAAAACCGTTGTTTGATATTAAAACAACGTTACCAACACAGTAGAGAAGAGTTACAGAGGGGATCCATCGAGGGGATCCATCGATACTGGGAATGCATTGGAGATTTCAACTACAGCAACAATGATGAAGCAATTACTCGGTTTCAGAAGGTAAGCATTTAAGAAACTGTTTACTGATAATCTAGCTGCAATGGATGATCAGACATAGTAGCCGTGATAGAATCCGCTGTGTAATTTATTTTTTGGTTGGATTAGATGAACCAGAGAGCGATGTGATTAATAAAAGATCATGAAATTGGATGAGGGGCTTTGCATTTCTATGGTGTATTTGAGAGAATAAGCCCTAAATCCTAGGTCAAAAATCATCCGGCCGATTCACCCAATCACACCTGGAATCGATTTAGTAAGTAAGGGCCCATCCCCAAGCCATACCATAATAGCACTAAGGATGTTAACACAGATAGCATCCATCAGTGAGTGATTTGGAGGAGACTGGCCTCTTGCCGGGTCTTACTGGTCTCTTGCCAGCTTAGCTCTAATGCCCTATATTGGGGTTGAACTCATGCCGCTTCTCTTGCCACCCTATGCTGTACATGTCTTTCTTTTCTGGGATGATCGAGAGCCTTTCTGTTTGCAACATTTGAGCATACTCTTCTGGTGTGTGCAAAACCAGAGAACAGAGGGCTGGCAATCAATGGCTGTCTGGCTTCACTCCGCACCCACTATCCATCTACCTTTTAGCGTACCCAACAAAACCTAATGAGATAAAATTCCCCAAAATTTTCTTTGTACAACAGTTTATGGGTTACTGTGCTGCTAACATGATATGAAGCCCAAGTGGTGTTATTTTATACTTCTAAATAATTATTTCCTTTTATCGAACTTTGGCTCTTTTTTAGGTCCCGACTCTAGTTCTTTCCTGGGCTTTGTGGATTTTGTTCAAGCTCTGACTCTGACTCTATCTCTGACTCTGTATGAGTTTGAATATAACATGGGAGTTCCCAACTATGGGTTACAATTTCTCCAACTTCAGTCTAATTGTAGAGTATTTCCTAAGGTGTATATATCCTTTGATATCCATTCACCCTATTCCCTCTGAAATAATCTGAGTTTAAATCTCTAATTTAACATCTCAGCATGAACAAAATGATGCCTATGTATTCTTCTATCTATCTGTCCTCTTGTGATCTGATGTTTATTTGAAAATAAACGTTAAAGGTATACCTTTGCATTCCTTCTAAGAACTAAAGCTGGATTTGATAGGATGATTAAAACAAAAAGAAAGTAATTCTTGCAGTTTATGGCTCCATTCCACTTGCAGTCATCTTGTACTGAAGAAGATGAGGCTTGGGAATTCATTGTTGTGTAATCATGTAGACAGTTCAAGCTCATACAAAAAGAAACCCAAAGTATTTATATAATGTAAGCTTCACCTTTATTCCAAGCATTTGAATCTTCATTAAGTGTCAAATTTGATGGTTTCTAGCATTATGCATTTGATTTTGTCGCCTCTTTCAGTCCCTAACTTTTGTATTATAAAATACCGCTCTTCAACAAAATACTTAGGCAATTTGTAATACAGGTTCAAGCTAAATGGTTTTAATTAGTTTCCTGAATATAGGGGGAACTAAATTCCCTTTCAGAGATGAATGAAAGGGAAGCTCAAGATATCAATATATAGCCTAATTGCCTAAGTGTTGAGCATACGACTTGCAACATCTGATTTTGAAATATTCCAGACTTTTCAAACGGTTATCGAATTTGATATTGAAATCTTGGATGTAGAAATAATATTAATTTCTTGCATATGCATGAAATTTCATCGATCACGTCATTTAATCAAAATATATTTTGCAAGCTACAATCAGAGGAGACGAAGGCATTACTTTTGACTTTTTTCAGTTGTTGCAATCGTAATTATGGTTACAAGTGGAGAGAGCAAGTAATTCATTAGAGCACCAAAAAAATGATATCAAGGACTGTTTCTTTGTTAGAGATGTTTGCAACATATGTGTGGAACATGTTGCCAAGGATCCCCTAGTCAAAATATGTGTTTTAGTTCGAAAACAGAATGTTGTACTCTAACTAAAATGAACATATCTGTAGAGTGGGTATGCTTGTCCATTTGGAAATATGATCCGAAAACTTTTCCAGTCCGTGTTTATTCATTTTAGTATGAATTATTATTATCTTGTCAATCCGGTGCTTTCAGGTTTGCTGTCCAAAATCCAAAGTGCTTCTCATATTCAGAATTTTCTGCCTCTAAGGGCTGTTATGATTTATCAGAATGTGGGTAATGTCTATATTTATAATATTTCTTAGTTGGATTGTTACTTGGTAATTTTGAATTGTAAGCTTAGTGAATATCCTTGATATATTCCCTAATACTTCATTAAATGGGACAAAAATATACATCCAGGATCAGTTGTAGCAACCTCACAACAACACCCATACCAAAGTGTATCATATGAAAGTGAAGTAGTGTTGAGGTTGCAAACTTAAGAAAAACTGAGCTCAGAACAAAATAAAATGTTTATCAGCAGTGGCAAAGCAGATGTCGGCTATGAGATACTTACCAGATTTAGGGCATGAAATAGTTTTCTTGCATTGTAGGAATCTTTGGACAGTACATAGGATTTCAAGATCAAAGACAACTAAAATGGTGTAAAATAAAGAAGTACCTCTGTGCAAGCTATCAGTCAGACTAGTCAAGCCCTTGTTATCTGTATGAGAAATATAAAAGGTACTGCAAAAAGGCAGTTGGAAACATAGATCATTGTACAGTGACTACAGTGAAAGGGTTTTGGAACTTATTTTCAAGATAAATCCAAAATTTTCCTTAGACTACTTGAGAAATCAAATTTGGGTAGGTTTTGCATGAGTGATAAGCTATAAATTTGAGAGAACTTTTTATTTCATCAATTCTACTTCTTCTCTTTGAGGCAAGGGACAAAGGACTCACCTCCACCTCGTGATTTGACTGCAAAAGTCTACTAAGGTGTATATATTCTACCCCACTCTAGATTTGATCCTTTGGCCTCTTATGAAACACATGTTCGTTACTGTCAGGCCCACTCAAGCTCTACAACCTCCTAATGGTCTACTTTACCTAACCCTACAGATTTCTACAATTTACAACTTTTCATTTGGTATCAATATGTGACCAAATGAAAGCACCAGACTACAAACATATTGCTTTAATGAGGCCTGGATGAGTAAAAAACGTAGCAAATAGTAGTAAATAATAAGTCCAGCTGATCCCAAAATTTTGTTAAAAATATATTCAAGGCTTAGGGATGGTTTGTGTTGTAAGGCTCATGAATGATTTTGTGCTTTACTTATATCCTCTTTAAACCTATCTTTGTTTTAGAGTTTTTTGTTATGTATTTCGAATCATATTGAATTTGAATTTTTTCACCAACATGCATTATTTTTGAAGAATTTAAACTTTTTTAGACTTCTTGGATTGAGTTACATATGCTACACTTCTAATTGCAACTATACTCTCATAAAAAAGGCATTTCAGTAATGTATGCCATTCATTCTCACATGTTGGTCGTCTTCTAAATACTAGAAAAATGATAACACTGAGCATTGCATGTTTACCTTCTAATGTAAGAACTCAAGGTAATATGGAACTAATATGAATACAAAGTCATTATTGAACACCGATGCACCAGGATCTTGTCAAAATTTACTTTTAAAATCAAAACTTAAAGCAATATAGGCTAGGATTGTTGTACTTAATAAATAATTTACAATGACATTATATCCTCTTGCTAGGATTTAGTTCCTTCTTTGATATTTTGTTTATGATGAATAGGATATGGTTGGTTAAGAGTAATGATTCATAAAAGGAAGTTTCATTTTTCAAATATGTTTAATTATTACGTGTTTATATTTTTTAAATGTTTCTCTCTACCAATAAGGGAAAAAATCCTTATAATCTACTTTAATGACTTTGCTTGCAGGCTTTTGGAGCTTATGTTTTTGGTCCTAATAGTTCAAGATGATTCCCTATTGGGACTTCTAGCAAGTAGAGCTGTGAGATTTGACCCTTTCATTGGTACATCAACAACATTTAAGTAGAAGAAATGTTGCATCATCTAGGATAACATGCACTGGGAGGATGAGTTAGGTGCATTCTTTCTTATACAATAGAATATTCACAATCATATATTATCTAAACTAAGTTCCAACTAGAAGTGTATTTTATGTATGCAGTTGCAGCTTGAACTTTGAAAATGCTTTCAAAACTAAATGAACTATAATTTACCTCTCGAAATGGGTAATTTTAAGGCATGGCTCTCCCCATCTTAATTTTAGTGTTGCTAACAAGTGGTGACTTCTAACAACTTTTATGAATGGACAGGTTATATTGTCAGTTATAAAGGGAGATCTAGTGAGTGAAGTGCATCAACAATTTTCCCCATGGGTGTCACAGGTTTGTTTCGAAACTGCATATCATTTAGAATCTTAAACATAGAATGAGTATCATTATGGATCCATTGTGATGTTGGTAAATCATAGGCATATTGGAGAAATTATTTAAATTGTTTTTCAACTTTAAGCTAGATATACATTCAAAGATAGCAATAATTGAAAGTATAATTTCTCAATGGAAAGATATTAGCAATTTATAGCTATAAAATATCAAAACTAGGATTTTCCTTAATGTAAATTTCAAAACTCAGAACACTACTTTTTCTTAGTTGTGGGCTTCATCATCTTCTGTGGGCATTCTTCTTTGTTGATTTGTATAAGAATCCATGGTCTCTCAAAGTGAATTTTTCTCTGCTCCTAATCCAAATTCAGACAGGTAGTATTGTCAATCACTTTTTCCCCTTGAATAAATCCCAAGGGGTTTGATTGGACAGTTTAGGAAATCTGCAACTGTCGCCGACAATAATCCTCACGTCAAAGCTAGTGAATGCTAGTTCTAGGGCATGTATCTAGGATAATTGGTTGATCCAAAATCCAAAATCTGTCACTTAACCTTCCAAATTAGTGAATCAGAAGCATGGATCTAGTCTTAAATCCTTCAAAAATATGCAATAAATCTACCAACATGTTCATTAAATTTTGACTGATTTGTGAGAATAATAAATAAATATGTGTGATAAATAAATTAAAATCAATGAATGCAACAAGTAAATTGTCCATATATTTGATGTTTTTTTGCAAGGGTATGTGTTGGGGGAGAGTGATGGGGAACGAGAATGACAGTAGGAGATACAGGGTGATGGGTAGGGAGGTTGTATTGATGCGAATGGCAACAAGGGAGCTGGATATGGATATTGTGCAGATGCATAGGCCTAGGAGAAAGGGCATAGGTAGAGTTTCACTAAAATGAGGAAAGTTGTTGCCTCATGAATAGTGGTGACACTTCCCTTTTCCACTGGGCTTATCACCTTGTGTATGATTTGAGATAGTTGTCCCATTGACCTATTTTGGTCATTTGTGGACCTTGAAAAAATTGTTTTCTTTATTTCCACATGTGCAGTAGAAAACACTAGTTTGGGATTAATTGCAAAAGAAAATGTTAGGGCTGATAATTGGTGTGGGATGAGGAAATCATGAAAGTGAAGAAGGGATTTTGATCAAGAGCCGCGCTACTACTACAACTACCTGTGAGCCTGTGCACGCCCGAAGCTAGGGCTTCTCCACGCTGCCATGGAGGTTCTGGGCTCGCCCCAGGCTCCTCCTCCCCTGCCTTGTCCGTTCACTGAGGATGCGTTCAACTCGTTGCTGGCTACACTGCCGAAGAAGAAGAAAACTGAAGCAGCCAAGTTTGTAAAAATGTTGTTATTCCAGAAATCTCCCTTCCCCCTGAGGGTCTGATCCAGGTAGCTTTGTCCGTGGCGGATCGCGCTCTCGTGGGATAGTTCACGGGTCTTTGGCCCTCCCCAAAAACAACGGTGAATTGGGTTGTCAAAAACTGGACGTCATTGATCAAGAACGGTGTAACCTCGTATTTCTTGTGGAGAGGATATTTTCTGTTCGAATTCATCTCAAAAGAGGATAAAGACCCGATCTTTCGAAATGGCCCCTACTTCATGGGACCTCAGGGCCTATATCTCAATAAGTGGACGCCGAATTTTGACCCAGCAGTGGATGTACCAATGGTTGTTCTTGTGTGGGTTAGGTTGTTGAATCTCCCAGTGCATTGTTGGAAATGGGATTCTCTAAAGCACATAGGTAACGCCCTGGGTAAATTTATTGACCAGGAAAATAACAAGGATCAATACGACTGTGCCCGAATATGCATTGAGGTAGATCTAGAGGTGGGCCTTCCGGAGGCAATAAAAATCAATGTCGGCAGTTGGACTCATGTGCAAAAGCTAGACGATGAGCAGCTTCCCTTCAAGTGCCGGAAATGCCATGTTTACGATCACTTTGCTAGGGGTTGCTCGAGCAATGGAGAGGCGGAGAAAGGGAAGGAGGAGGGTTGGAACCAGATCAAGCAGTCAAAGACCTCCCATAAAACCCCCAAATTTGGGGTCCCAAATGGTAAAGGCCCTCAGCCGGCTACTGTGCAACAAACCCCTCCCTCGAATGGTCAAGAAAACAAATTCGGGCCCTTAAGCTCAGCTTTAGAGGACACCCAGGAGGTTGAGATGCAAAAGAAAGTGACCCTAGACAAAGGGACCCCTTTAGGCTCAAGGTAAGGAGAAAGTGCCTCAGATATACCTAAAGAGAAACATGCAGAAGCTTAAGAGGAAGAACAAGTCTCGGGAGGAATCAAAGGAGGAAGGAGAAATAGGGGATTCACAAACTTCGGCTAGAAGATCGAGAAGAGGTCGTAAGTGTGCCTGAGAAAAGAGAGAACATGAAACCTATAAAGATAAGCTCTAGGGTAGTAAACCAACCCTTGAGAAACCCTTGGCAAAAACTTCGAAGATGAAAAGAAACCAGACACAGGGCTCCAAGGGAGCTCATCACACCCAAAAAAGTAAGTGATGAAGGTTGTCTCCTAGAATTGCAGAGGTATGGGGAGCAGAGTGAAAGAATAAGCAATAAGAAGTCTTCTAAGGATAGAAACCCCAGATAGACTTCTTATTTAGGAGACAAAAATGGAGGACAAAGACTTCCTCCAAATAAGTAAGAAATTTTGGAATAACGGTGGAGGACATGCAGTCTCTGCTCGAGGAGCCTCGGGCGGGCTGGGCACTCTTTGGAATATTAGAAAATTCTCGATGGTCATTGAGATCCTAAATACTCACTGGCTGTTCTTGAAACTTCAACATCTTGATACAAAGGAGGTCATTAGTCTCTTCAATGTGTATGTCCCAGTAAATGTAGGGGAGAAAAAGGCCTGCTGGGACTCCATCAGAAATCTGGCAGAAATGGAGAATCTGGAAAACACCATCATTGCTGGCGATCTTAATCTCACCTTGCTCTTGTCAGAGAAGCGAGGACGCAAAATTGCAAGGGATCCAACAAGGGAATGGGTGGAGGACCTCATGCAGGATTGGGACTTGCTCGACATCAAGCCCTCTAATGGTAAGTACACCTGGTCAAACAAAAGAGTCGGTTCAGGGCATATTGCTGCAAGGCTAGATAGATTTCTTGTTCAAAGTTCTTTTCTCCTTTTAGGATTAGAGGCTAGAATGCATATTCTCCCTTGCAGCGTTTCATATCATAAACCTATCAAGCTTGAACTGTTGGACCAAATTGATCACGACCCTATTCCATTTAGATTTAGTCCTTTATGGGTCAAGGGGTCAGACTTCATGAATAAGGTTAAGGAATGTTGGAGGCTGCCTGTCAAGGGCTCCTCCTTCTTTGTTTGGGAGGAGAAGCTCAGAAGTGTGAAAGCTGTTCTGAAAAGTTGGGCCAAATCCCTCCCTAACCCTGCAACTGAAAGAAAACAAGTCCAAGACAGTCTGGAGCTCCATCACTTGCATTTGGAAAATGCAGAAATTACAAAAGAAGTTCTAGATAGGGAGGCAGGTTTACAATAGAAGTTTCATAAGGCATGCCTGTCAGAGGAAGAATATTGGAGACAAAAATCTCGCAGTCTTTGGCTTAAAGCGGGAGACAGGAACTCCTCCTTCTTCCACAAGCAAGCCCAAGCGCAGAGAAGATTTAACTCCATCTCAGAAATCAAGGAAGAGACCATAACTCACAATGATTTCACTAGCATTAAAATGGCAATCTTCTCTCATTTTAAAAATATTTACAGTGAAGAAGGGGTGATGGTCCAGAATTCTAAATTCCTAGATGTGGTTCTTTCAAAGATTACCTCCAGGATGAATCAGTTATTGGAAGCAAAGGTCTCTAAAAAAGAAATAAAGGCTGCTCTCTTTGCTATGGAGCCCGACAAAACCCCATGATCGGATGGTTTTACATCCAGATTTCTTCAATCTTGTTGGCAGATAGTGGAAAAGGATTTGTACAAAATGGTTTTGAAATCCCAAGCCTGTCCGAAAATTGGGGGCAGCACTAACTCTGCCTTTCTTGCCCTCATCCCTAAGGAAAAAGGAGCCAATAATTTCAACAGATTTCGCCCTATTCTCTATGCAACATAGGCTACAAGCTGATAACCAAAGTGATTGCCAATATATTGAAAAGTATCCTTCCTAGTATTATCTCGGAGAACCAAGGTGGTTTTGTTCATGGAAGGCAGATTGTGGACAATTTCATCTTAGTTCAAGAGGCGATCCATTCAAGCCTGCATCGAAAAGAAAAGGGTATGGTTGTCAAACTAGACCTAGCAAATGTCTTTGATCGTGTCAGACACAACTTTCTCTTGGATGTTATGCATAAGCTTGGGTTTGGGATTAACTTTACCAACTAGATTCGGGCTTGTATCTCTGAGCCTTGGATCGCCCCTCTGGTGAATGAGCGAGCAGCAGATTTCTTCAAAGCTACGAGAGGGCTTCGGTAGGGGTGTCCTCTTTCCCCCCTCCTATTTGTCCTTTAAGCTTATGTTCTTAGCTTTTATTTGGACAAGAAGTAGCAAGACCAAGAGATTATGGGTCTCAACATTGCAAGAAGAGTCAAAAGTATAAATCATGCTTTGTTTGCCGACGATTCTCTATTGCTGGGCGCAGCCTCTGTGCTTTCGGCATCAAGGTTCAAAGATGTGTTGGATGATTACTGTGATGAAACGGGCAGCAAAATAAATAAGGGGAAATGTCATATATATTGTTGGAACATTTTGGCCAATACTCTCAGTGCCATTTCCAGATGTTTGGGCTTTGCTGCCTCCTCCAACTAGTCTTTGTTCAAGTATCTTGGCCTCCCAATCTTCCACAAGATCGCCTTCAACAGAGATTGGCTCCCTCTGTTAGAAAAATTCAAGCTTAAGATCTAGGCCTGGGGTTTCTCTTGGCTCAACCTTGCAGGTAAGTCAATGCTCATCAAGGCTGTTCCCAGCAGTCTCCCAATTTTTCAATTCTTTGTTTTGCTGGCTCCTTCGTGCATTCTTAGGAAAATGGAGGATTTCATCCGAAAGTTTTTTTGGAAAGGGGGTAAACAGAATGAGAAGAGAATATTTTTTGTTAGCTGGGACAAAGTCTCCAAGCCCCAGATGGAAGGTGGTTTGAACTTCAAAGACCTCTGCACTCAAAACATGGCTATGGGAGCAAAAATCATTTGGAGGATTATAGCTCCTAATCCTAGTTGGGCACAAATTGCATTATGGAAGAAATACTTCTGCGGCCAAAGGAAACGCTGTCTTGATAGACCCCTCCCAAAAAACAGATTGCACTTTCTCAAGCTTTGTGCTAAAGCCACTCCGTTGATCAACCACCATGCGTTTTGGATCCAGGGGAATGGAAAACAAATTAATATCTGGGAGGATCGCATTATGAATAATCCTTCACTTGCTGAAATCAGATCTCTGCATGCGCTACAGTCTTGGATGTCCAATGCTGGCTTCATAACTTTGTGGGACATCTTGTGCTAGGATAATTGTAATTGGCAGAGTTGGAAGCAGCTTCAGGTGCCAACGGAGTTGAAGTTGGATTGCGCTGACTTATTCGCTCATCTGAAGGGCATGGCCCCGATCCACGCTAAGAGACTTGACAAACGTGGTTGGGTTTCTCATTCGGGCAACTATTCTGTGGTGCAGGGATATATAAAACTGCTAGAACAACCCCACGTCCCTCCTAATCCCGCGCCTTGGAAGGGGATATGGAGCGACACATCCATTCCTAAAATCGATCTTTTCCGCTGGCTCTTGTGCCACAACAGAATCCCGACAGAAGACAGATTGAAGAAAAGGGGCTTCCATGGGCCTTCCAGATGTATAATGTGCAGAGAAAATGAAGAGAATGCCTGCCATCTATTGCTGGAATGAAAATTTGCAAAAGAGATCTGGCATGAGCTTCTGGGCCCTTGGAGATTCAATTTCACATTTCCCATCTCCATCACTGATTTGTTTGCCAATTGGTTGCACAGATATCCGGGAGTCATTCCAAAAAACAAATGTTTAAGGCTGCTTGGCTTTCCTTGCCAAAGATCATTTGTTGGAAAATCTGGCTTGAGAGGAACAAGATAATTTTCAGAGATAAAGTGCAGGATGAAAATATTGTCATGATCAAGATCAAATTCCAGCTGAATGAAAGCTTGGGTGATCAGCTTGAGGATACAAATTTAAGTCAGCAGGATTTTGAATGGGGCGTCATGATGGGCCTCCAGTTTTCTGAAGTAGTAAGGTTAAGCAATCCAAGCAAAGAATGGAAAATTAGAGTCAATGAGAAAGACTTCTTAGATTAGGTTAACAAGCAATCCAAACACTCCTTATTCTTTGACGGGGCTCCCAAAGCCAATCCAGGGAAAGCTGGTGTAGGAGGTGTCATAAAGAATATAGAAGGCAGAATCGAGCATAGTTATGCCTGGGGCTTGAGACACAACACTAGCATCCAAGCAAAAGCGTTGGTTTTGTTCCAAGGCCTCAAGCAAGTCAAAGACCTAGGCATCAAAGAGGTAAATGTAATTGGTGATTCTCAGTCCATTATAAAAACTATAGTGGACAATTCTGCCCCTACAGATTTCAGGTTTGCAAGATTGATGACAAGAATCAAAACACTGGTTAAAACTTCTCAGAGTTTGAACTTCTTCCATGTGTTGAGGGAGAATAACAAGGATGCAGATTCGGAAGCCAATAAAGCAGTCCTCCTCTCTGTCGGCACTCTTCTAAGAGACAGGGACGAAGCATGGGATCTCATTCCTTAAAATTTTTGCTTACATGTTTTATTGCATTTTACTGAATCAGTTTGTTTGTATCCACAAGCTTGGGAAAATTATGGATATTGATTCGATTGCTGTATGTAAGAATCACCGGTTTATAAGTGTCTGAGCCATTGAGCTCCTGGAAGGAGAGGAAAACTGGGCTTTTCCCTCATATTATGTAACCTGATTAGAGGCATTCATGCCAAGGCTTTATATAAACCAATATCTGTTCTTGTAAAAAAAATAAAAAATGAAAGTGAAGAAGCATAGAACTCAATGCTGCGTAATTTCCAACTTAAAAATAGGGTATTCAAACTGCATTCCAGAACATTTGGGATCGACCTCTTTCATTGTTAGTTGTTGGTTGATTTTCCATGTCTTAATCTAACAAGTTTGTTGGACATAAATGCATTTTGTACTCAATAAACTACTGGAAATATTCTAGTTCCACCGCCTACGTGTGAATGTGGTTGCATTCAATAACGGGTTCAAAGTACAATCAGAGTGTCATTGTCAAAACTTCGTTTTACATCTCCATTATTCCAAAATATGATGGTTCACAGGTTGTGTTCACTTTCTATTGATTCATGTATAATATTCTACCATTCCAAAAACTGGAATATGCACTTCGTATGCATCCATCTGTAGAGTTTGTTCATGCATAAAAATGGATTCTTCCTCAACATTAACTTATAATGGATAGCATGTTAAGATGTGACAAGGGTGAATTGGGATTATGTACAACTACATAAGAGATCCAGGATGTAGAGAATGATGTCGAAGAACTCCTGTGTAAAATGGTCAGGTTGTGAACAAAGTGGTCAAGCGTCCTTTTCCAACTCCACTGTCAAAACACTATAAAATGATGATGTTGTGTTACCTGGGAAGGCTTATCTTATGGATAGGATAATACTCTGGAGTCAGTTGTACATGACATGTCATTAACTACTTCTAGTTCCATTCATGAAGATGTAATGGGTTCATGGTTGAACTACCCTATTGATGATTCATTAGAAAAAGGAATATTGCTCTGAATTCTTTGGAGGGTTTTGCTTTCTATATCTCTAAATCTAGGTCACTAGATCCAAGGTTATTTAATTTTCTATATTTTTATTTCACCCATTTACTTATCTTGGATCTAAGACAAGCACTTAATTGAGTTGTCATGCTTGGGAAAATTGAATATGTATTGATCATTTGAGGTCAATTTACAATGACTTGTGCCAATATTGAAATATCTTTATGATCTAAACACTCAAAGAAGACTAATTAATGTCAAAATAGGGTGAACAACCTACTTAATAATAAGTGGAACAATTCATGCCATTTGAGATTGATGTCTACGGTTAACTTCAAGCCTTCAGATCTAATTTTGTTTTTGGTGGATATTGCATGATCCATGGTATGAACAACTTCCTGGTTATTCATTTAATACCTCAATGCAGGTGATTTATTTCTTGTATGTCATTTTACTCACTCTTCAGCAAGGTCTGAAATGTGCCATGTTACACCTTCATTATTTTAATGTTTTTTTTTGCACAATGAAGTATTAAACACCTTCTAATGCAAGAAAAACAATGAGCTCAACAACCCACTTTATAATTCAACAACATACTCAGATTTTTCACTGACATAAAAAATTTTATTTGGTTCTCACTG
>JAXQQM020063816.1:0-60757 GCA_034641835.2 Pinus albicaulis
CTTCTTCCTGCTGTAATTTTCTGCCTTGTCGGGCCTCTTAGTGTCGTAGTCAAATTCACCAGTGTTCATTTTCATTATTCACAATATTAATGCTATTTTGGTCAAAGAGTCATTTTAAGCTTATGAGGTTAGAGGAGGTTCAATAAGTTATCATTTTAAATTTCAATCATCAATAATGTTTCTAGTGATATTTCTTCTTCAAAAACAGAAGTTTTGAGAAGAAATCATTAAGTTTGTTTAATACATGATTGATAAGGTTTTTCGAGATTTTGCTGCTTCTGTGCAGCCTCCCATTATCTTGCTGTGTTTCAGTTGAAAGCTCCTATCCCTGCAAAAGCACAAACAGAAAGAACATCATCAGCACAAAGAGACAAAGCAAAATCAAACAAAACAGAGTTTCAATGTCCAAGTGCCAAAAGGCTGCTCAAATCTTAGAGAAAACTTATATGAATATGAAGCCTTTGATCAAAGGCAACTTGCAGCATTGGCAGAAAGCAAGGATTTCCAAGAGGGCCCTTCTCAGGACCACTAACTGATTCAAAAGAAAGAACTCCAAAGAAATCAAGACAGTGCAATTACGAAAATTCTCGCTGCCTGAAATTATATTGTGAATGCTTCGTATCTGGGATTTGCTGTGATGGATGTAATTGTTTGAATTTTTATAACAATGTTGACCATGAAACTGTGAGAAGAGTCTTCTTTCTTTCAGCAATTTAGAGACAATGAAGTTGAATTTTCTCCCTTTGAAGAGTCTTCCCACTTTGAACAATTTGGAGGAGCACGAATCCACTACATTTTGCAGTCTCTTTTTGTGAAGAGATTAGATGATATGGACCCTTGCGATGACATGACTGATAAAGATATTCAAACAGCTATTCAAAATTCTATTGGATTAAGAAGTGCACTCTTTGTATCTGAGGTACCCTTTCAAGTTCTGTTGAGGAGAAAAATTGCTCGGATTTTAGATCCAAGCCTCCAATGTGTGCATTTTATTTATGAAGATCTGGTAAAGCTAGCGCATAGATGTGAGACAAGTGATCTGCTGCGATTTCCAGTGCTACAAAGGTGCCTTGAAGAAATTGTAGGCTCTTTATTACGTGAATTCTTGGTGCCAACTGATACAATGGTTCGGTACCTTATTAAAATGGAGATCAAACGTGCAGATACAAAGGAGTGCACGGCGCATAGAATGCGCGCGGCACACTGGGCAAGTTTTTATAGTGTATTTTTGTGTGGGCGCGGTGCACCAAACCAGCGTGGCGCACTGGGAGTGCGCGCAGCACGTTGAGCCTTTCAGCCTAAATTCATCACTGTTTTGTGATTTTTCAATTCAAATCATCTTTTCGCCTCCAAGTAAGTGTGTTAAAGCCTGCTCAATGATTTTTGGATATGCTGTGGTGGTTTAAAGGCAGAGAGCAACAGTTTGAACAATGAAAACTTTAACTTATGTCCACTTGAACGTCCTCCATAGTTTGAAGAGGATGATTGTCATTTGAAATTGGTGTCAAAACTTGCATTTGCCAAAACACTCTTATGCCATTGTTATGTAAGTGATTTTATCACGCTATCATTATATCGCCAATCCTCATCGTCAGATCACCTCCGTATTATACCACAGTCCCATTGTTATACCATTGTTTCACATCCTTCATTCCCTTTTGTTCCCATGTGGTAAAACTCTAAATTTATCACTTGTTATCCCTTCCCTCCATTGACAAAATTTTAATTGCCACAACATTCAAGGATTATGCCTTAGATTTCACTTACATTTTGTCATTTCACCCATTCCCATTCCCAAAAATACTCTCCTCACTATCACTGTTTTCCTATATCACTTGTAAATTGTCCATATTCCTAAATCCCTCAAACAGTGGTTGTCCTCACACTTGACAGTACTTTCCTCATTGTGGTTTTCCTATAGCACCTTGATACATATGTGACACATTTGGGATTAGAGCATACACTGAATTCTTGTTTTCATCATTACCATATCAACATATATTTGTCAAACATCTTGATTTCAGCGCCATGTCAGAGACGGATTCAGTTTATGAGCAGGGGTATGACAGTGATTCCACAGCAGAGGTTAATGTGCCAAGGAGGTCTCACAAAAGTGGCAAAAGTGGCAGGCATGTCAGGGAGGAACCTACTTCTTTGGTTCAATTGCAGGCTTGCCCGCTTGCAATGGATTTTTTTCAGCGTCAGTCATGTTTCCATTATTGTGAGATGATTTCCCAAACTCAGCATCATCATGAGTTAGCTCGCCTATTTGTCTTACATTTGCATAACGGTCGTGTAAACCTTGCTGGGGTGGATTTTACTTTGTCACCAGAGACCATTTCAGAGGCGACTGGGATACCAAACATCGGGGAAGAGTGGAATAAGCGGCAGCAGTTGGATAGAGCCTATTATGAGCCATATATTAGACCTGGATATATGAGGCAGCTGAGCAGGGTATTTCCATTCCGATTTCTGAAGGATGAGTATGCACCATTGATGAAACTCATCATTCGGTATTTCAGTTGTGAAGGGCGCTTTTCACGCTTGTATGCATATCACATTCGGCTGTTGATGCACTTCACGAGAGTGCGGTTGATGAGCATTCCATACTTCATGTACCGTAACATAGAGCGGATGACATTTCTGGTACAGAAAAATACCCCAGCACAGCAGCATAACAACATATATCATTACGTGCTGATCAAAATCATGGTGGTACATCAGCTCGCACAGGAGGGCATTGCTTGGGAGGAGTTCATCTCCCGTGACTTCTTTGCAGCGCCACAGCCACCTCCCGAGGTAGTTCATGATGAGGGAGAGCCTTCACACCAGTTTGATATTCCTGAGACTGAGCATATCAGTGCTCCAGTGTATGTGACATATCAGCGAGGTCACAGAACCTTATTTGCAGCTACACGACGAGTACTATCTCCACCCGGGGTGGAAGGGGTCTCGTTGACTTCATCAGCAGCGCGAGTACTATCTCCACATGGGGTGGAAGGGGTCTCACCTTCGACATCAGCACAGGTACAGTTTCAGGATAGAGGCAAGAGGCCTATGCACGATGAGGGCCCTTCAGGAGGCCGATACATTGATTTTATACTCATCGATGTTGATGCGAGCTCTCCTAGCTCAAAACTGAGGGAAGTCATCCAGGAGCAGAAAGCTGAGATTGGTACTTTGACAGAGAATTTGCAGAGAGCAAAGTGGGTGATAAAGTACCTGGAGCAGCGGAACAAACAACTAGAGGATCAACATACACTTACAGAGTTGCGGCGAATTCGCGAAGACCGTGCATTGGCCCGGAAGAGACCAGGTGACATGACACAAATTGAGCGAGAGACCAACCTTATGCATGTTAACATTCATCTGGAGAAGCTCTTGGAGAAGGCCAACTAGGACAAAGACATTCTTAGACATATGAAGAATCATTATTGGGCCCGCACGCACGTTTGCAGAGCAAAAATGAAGATCCTGAAGGCAAGGTTGAGCAAGGCACTGAAACGTCGAAAGAGGCCGGATTCACTCCGAATCTTGGCGGAGTTTCGCCTGGCCGAGTAAGGAGGTGCGATAGGGGATCTTCACCTGAATTTTCAGAAAATTTGGAAATTTTTGTCATTTCGTGAAAATTTTTGGTCACAAAAATGTGCTCGCCCACGTTGTCAAGAATGTCCGACGCGCGCTTACGTTTGAGACATCTTCTGGAGGAAAGTTTTGCATTTTTTGATTTTTCATGGTAAATTATGCATGTTTAGAAATGGCCGAAGCATTTCATCAAGTTCTGGATGATCAAAAGGGCCAAAAACGCCATGAAAATCACCTTTCTGCCACCTTTTGCACTAGCAGGAAGTACTTATGGGAGAATGAAGCTTTTGAGGGACAAATGAGCTCCAAATTGAAAAATTCCACTTGGGTTGGATAGAAAAAATCCAGGGCTTTCCAACGAGATATCATGAGCTTAATTTGGAATCCAAGAAGTGCCCCAAAAATAGGCTGAAAGTAGCACAACGCATAGAGCTTTGGAGCGCGGCGCATAGAGGTTTTTGGCATGTTTTTCACCTTCCAGCTCAGAAATTCGGCCAGTTTGGACTAGTTTCACCTCTTGATGTAATTTTTGGTTTTTCTTGATGTAATTTGATGTACATGATGTAACTTTGGCACTTATTTACTTGTTCTAGATGATTCATTCACAAAAAAGTGAAAATCAAGTGAATGGATCAGTTTCCTAGCTTATAGAGGCAAGTTGTTTGGCTGCCTAGATTTTAGCTCTTTGATTAGAATTTATGCAACCATTCTTAGAAGATTTTTTGTCCCCAGAGGAATGGTAAGGGCATTGTCTAGTTTATTACCAAACACTTTTCTGCAGGGGACCTGGTGCACCCACACTATTAGACATATTTTCTCGTATTTTTGGCGAAGAAATACCGCAGGTTTTCAATATTCGTTGGGATTTCTGTGGCTTTCAGTTTTGATGGTGTGTTCTTCAGTTATTTTTAGTTCTTTAATTTTTAATGTATGCCATTCCCTTTCGTTTTTTAAAACCATGAATGAGTTAATGAGGTATTAACTATTGATTCCAAGGTTCCTAAGGTTTTAAATTTGTTTAGTTTTATATGTTTTCTATTGCTGAGAGGATCCTTGTTCTCCCTTGTGCCCTCTTCAGCTCCTTGTCATTCTGATCCATCCATACACATAATAAAAAAGCATCAATACTACTTCCTACCTTGCCCCAACTCGAATTCTGCAAAGATCTGGCCTCATCCCCGAGCCCAAAATTGTTTTTCCTATTTTTCCAACAAAAACCCAAAAAATTTAAATCAAACCTTCCTATCTATTTACTAGCCTAAAATCAGTATCCATTATAAGTCATCTCAGCCCCTTTTGAAGACCTTTTGCCGAGATAGACCTTATATGCCTCTCCTCGTCTCTCGCAGGGGCTATTACCAGGGCCGAGCCGTGTAGCTGGATGCTGCCTTGAGTTTACTGCTTGCCTGGTTGTAGATTCTAGCGCCACACCTCATCGTAGGTGATCAACTCCAAGTACATCGAGGGTGTGAGCTCATGGAACTTCTCCTAGTCGTCCAAGTTTCTTCCATCTTTAGCAGGGGGATTTTTGCAAAAATATCCCCCTCAAATTGCACATCTTCGGGGATCAATGATGAATATATATAAGACCGAAATTTATTCAGGTCCTTTGGGACCTTCATTGATGATTTGCGTAGCTCCACATATGTGGGAAGCCACAAGAGTGGATCTACCTCCTCAAAAACATCTTCATTCATAATCACTTTGAGCATCTCAGCCATGGGTCTCTTATGGAATTCTGTGGGGGACGAGCTAGGCTTTCGGGTCTTCTGGCGTGGAAACTTCTGGGACCCTGAAGGTTGTCCCTTCTTAGATTTCTGCAGTTGTGGCGCAGGTGTAGGGGTTTCAGGAACCTGTGTAGAGGTTTCATTGACCTGCATCGCAGATGGGGTAGGTTCAGTGGCAGTCATACTTGGAGGAATAAGATAACCCAACACCCGCTGGCACAGTGTCTCGTAGAAAAGTGGGTTGATCTCAGCCATAAGCTTCAGAAAACACAAGGAGAGTAGTGTGCACAAATCACTTGGAAAGAAAAGGGAGAAAATGCGGCCCTTCCTGTCATATTTATATCATTTGCGTAGCTTAAGCAGTCTCATGTGCATTGATGTATCCTCATAAATTCTAAAATAGTTCCAAATATGGCATAATATCCTCATTAAATGTAGTTTAGTCACTTCTCCAAATGATAATAAATTTGTCTTATCCATTTTTAATGTTCCAACGGTGAGTTTTTGGCACCTTTGCGATTGCTTCATCCTTTGAGCACAACCTCTATGTGGTTGTCGCAACATGTCTGCACATCCGCCATCCTTGTCACGAAACCCTGCTTCTCCAATGCCTGATAGACTGCTTTATGGTCCTGCACCCTCTTGCAACTTTCTGGGGTGCTAAGACGTTCCTCTGTAAATGTAGTCATTTTTCGTGTGCAAGGATAGGGTCATCCTTGTATGGCTTCAACCAACTTCCATTCAAAAATCCAGGAAGGATTTCACCCCTTAAAGTAACGAGATGTACCACACCTCCTTCTGTAACCTCCTTGACAACATAAGGGCTGAGCTAATGCATTTTTAACTTTCCTGGGCGGCATGCAAACTTTTTGTCATATAGAAAAACTAAATCATCTTCCTTGAAAATCTTATGTTTGATGTGCTTGTCATGCCAAACTTTTTCACGTGCCTTTTTCACCTGTCGATGGAAACCATCAATGAATCTATTTTCCTCTGGTGCCGCAATCTACCTACAATCGCTCTTCCATACTATCTTGATTAGCCATGTTAGTGACTACTGCATTGCATAGACTGGGGATGATGTATTCCATTGGAATAACAACTTCTTGTCCAAATACCAACCTCAATGGGGTATGCTCGGTCAATTTCTTTCATGTAGTTCGATATGCCCATAGAACCGCAGGTACACACACATCCTAATCATTCTGATTAGCATTGCAGACCTTTGTTATCGCATTCTCCAAAATCATATTAAAGGCCTCTACCATGCCATTTTCTTGTGGATGATATGGTGTACTCTTCTGATTGTGCGTCTTAAACTCCATTTTCAATGCTTGGATAGCCTCATTCACAAAGTGTGTACCCTGGCCACTCATAAACATTTTAGGAAACCCAAAACTTCTCAAGATATTCTCAAATATGAAATGTGCAGCTGTCTCTACGTTGCAATCCTTCACAGGCTTATCTTCTTCCCACCTGGTCAAATAATCCATTGCAGTAATGATATAGCATGTGCCTATCTTCTTTCTGGGAGGGTTGATCAGTCCTACAAAGTCAGATTCCCACTTATCAAAAGCATACAAAGTCACTTATGGTTGCAGTGGCATTTCATCTATGTGCAATGGTTTCTCTATTCTCTGACATACATCACAAGCACGACAGTATTCCTTTGCATCATTGTGCACAGTAGGCCACCACAACCCAGCCCTCAAAAAATTTTATGCAATCGGTTTTCCTGCATAGTGACCTCCTACAACCCCTGCATGTGCTTCAACTAGATTCTCTATCTTCCAAACTTTGGATCATAATGTCTCAATATCTCATCAACGCCCATCTTATACAACTAGTCAACAATCAAAGTAAATTCAGTTGTGTGCAATACTAGTTCTTTCTTCTGATTTACTGTATACTTCATAGGCACACTACCAGTGGTCAGAAAATGGGTAATATATGTGAAGTGGTCATCAACTACTTTTATTGCAATTAGTTGTGCATATGGTAATCCATCCTCCAAACTAGTTGGTTGAGTCTCCACTTTTGAGGCATGATAGGTGATTGGGACCTACATTCAACCTCCGTAGTTTCACAATTACTTCAAATTGATAATCCTGAAATAATAAAATCCATCTACAGATCTTACCCT
The DNA here is from genome assembly GCA_034641835.2 of Pinus albicaulis. Classification (NCBI taxonomy): domain Eukaryota; kingdom Viridiplantae; phylum Streptophyta; class Pinopsida; order Pinales; family Pinaceae; genus Pinus; species Pinus albicaulis. The sequence continues at coordinate 7,456 of JAXQQM020063816.1, forward strand.
CCAACACATGCTCATTGACCATGTACTTCAAAACAGAGTGATCAGTAAACATCTTAAAATGACCTCCCAGTATATAGTAACGGAACTTTTGCAGTGCATATACAATAGCCAATCCTTCTCTTTCCATTATGGAGTAGTTGCGTTCAGCATTTGACAATTTCCTTCTCGCAAGTGGATTTGGGTGATCAATATCTCTAGCTCCTGGCTTCATGAGTACAATGCCTAGCGCGATACATGAAGCATCCACATGTATGTGGAATTCCTATGTCTAGTCTGGGAATACCAATATAGGCGCATTTACCATTTTCTTCTTAAGTAGCTCAAATATCTTCTAACAATCTTCATCCCAGCAAAAAGAGGCATATTTCTTTACAAACTTCTCCATTGGCGAAGTAATCAGTGTGTAGCCTTGAATAAACTTCCTGTAATATCCAGTATGCCCCAAAATTGAGTGCAGATGTTTTATGTTTGTTGGAACCTCCAGTTTAAAAATAACAACAATATTATTTGGATCCACCATCAATCCCTGCTGACACACAATATGACGTAGAAAAATCCCAAAGGGGACACAGAATATGCCTTCTTCAGATTCAATGAGATATGATGCTTCTGACAAGTATCCAACATTAAGTGAAGATTTGAAACATGCTTCTTTACTAGGCCAAATACAGTCTATTCATCAAAATATACTTCTAAGAATTTATGTATATACTCCTTAAACGCAGCTACCAACACGCGCGAGAAGATTGTTAGTGCATTCTTCAGACCAAATGGAATTACTGTGTATTGGAATGATACCGATTTCGTCACAAAAGTTGTCTTACTTCTATCTTCAGGCGCAATTCTTATCTAGATAAATCCATTAGTGAATGATTAGGTCTCCTACCCTCCCACATTTTCCAATATTTAATCAAAAAATGGAGTTGGAAAAGGGTCATGCACACAGGCATAATTTAACTTGCACATATCCACACAAATCATGATTTCTCCTTTGGTATTATTTTCTTGGACCACCATGGGGCTGACCCATTCTGATTCTTCTACTGGTTCAATGATCCCTGCAGAACCTTTTTCTCTAACTCCTCTTTGACCCTCTTCTTGTATTTGGGATTTAACCTGTAGGGACACTTCTTGACAGGTCGAGCATCCAGCTTCAGTATGATATTCATTACACCCAGATCACCAACAATACCTTTCAACTAGGAAAAATTTGTGGGAAATAAGTCTTGATATTTAGCAAGTATCTCCACAACCTTAGCTACTGTATATTTGTCCCTGTAATCCCCAATTTTGGAAATCTTAGGTTTCTCTTTTGTTCCAATGTTGACTTGACTAATATTTATGGGTTCAATCACATCTAGCACTGCAAGTAATGGCCCAGAAACTGCGCGAAGACCTTCAAAATCTGGAATATTGATGTTCCTTGGGTCTTGTTCATTATCTAATAGTCACATTTCGGCATTCGATGATATCCTTCATCTGTGCATCCCATGCTGGTATGGCGGTGTCGTCATCGTGTCAAAAGACCACATCATGGATCGTGTGTAAGGCGGTACTTATGCATGGGAATCAACTCTCAAAACTAAACGTTAACTAAAGGCTTTCTCGTAGCACAACCTATTCCACCATGCCTCATTGTAGTTCAACTTCTAGGTACTAGTTCATAGGAATCTGACTTAAAGGATGGACGAATGTATGCATCCATCCTAGCTGCGGCTCTTCGCCCCAAGCTGCAATCCATCTATCTAAATTAATGCATGGATCTTCTTTTCCTGCATAGGTTCCTTCCAGCTGAGTATTGGGTTGTCCAAATCGCAGTTGCATCATGTAGTTACATTCTTTCCAATTCACCAAGTTTTCCTTGTGTGGCTCCCACCAACGTGTTGGAGTTGAGCGCAGAGCTAAGTCAAGCGCATGGAACCGTTGTGCCTCTGGAACAGCCTTTTCGAACTCATCTAAGAAACAAATGAAAATTCCTATACAATCATAATAAGGTAGTTCCCGTACCTTAGAGGATATGCACAATAGAGATCTGGTGACTTAGTTGCAGCGCAATGTATATACTTCATGCAAACGGTTCTGCCAATTCTCCAATTCTTCATCTGAGTCTAAGTGGCATGAATTATCCCTATCTCGGCTAAGTCACCCATTTACTCTGGGATTTATTCAATCTTCATCTCACGTAGTTAGCTTTTAGATATGATCAACATCCTCTTCTGTGTGCACCGGTTCTATATATATTTCTCCTTTTGTTGGATATAGTGGGACCACAACCCTAGTTCCATTGTTTTCAAATACCATAATTTTGCACTTAAGATTGATTATAGCATCCATGTTGATATCCCAATCTAGACCCAAAAATGTAGGGTATGGATCTGTATCATTAACAATCTAAATAAATTCAAAATCAGCCAACGCCTTAACTCCTTTATTATCAACTATGACCCCAAAAATCCTACCCATTGGGATGATCTTCTACTAATTCTCCATGTGCAACTGTATTGCAAACCATTCAACTTAGGTTCTCCCATTTTCTTTCAAGTGGGTTTTGGAATCACATTTTCATAAGAGCCCAGATCCAAAATGACCTGGTCCATTTCAAATTCTCCTATTTGAGCAGTTAGGCACATTTCTCAACCAGCTATTCTCTTGTTTTTGTAGATCTTATTCAGATCCTTTTGCTCCCTCTCGAGTTGTTCTTTTTTGACGCAACTGTTAATTAAAGCTCGAAGGTTCTCAATGACCTTCTTATTGTGCAGAAACTTGATACGGGCATGAAAAAAAAGTTTCATCTCTGCAGGCGCAGCCCCTTCGTCGGTATCCATTTCAGGTTTTCTTGCTACTTTAGATGTCCTAGGATCCATGAATTCCTTCTTTGTTGCAACAAAGGTTTCCTTTTCCCTTTGTAGATTAAATCCTTCCTTTTTCTCAGGAGCTCTCCAAACCCAAACATCAGTGATAATTCTATTATCTTTGGCTTTATCTTCTCCAGTTGCTATGCCACTTCTAGTTACAATATCTATGCTAGGGTCTTCAATGCACGATTCCACTCTCATCATTTGAACATTCTATGTAGGTGCCTGCATTTTCTTCTCCTGCATTTTTGCAAATAGTACAGGGAAATCTTCCAGAACATGAAAAAAATTCCTACAATATTTGCACAATTTTTTTGTTTGGTTTGGAAAGTCATGCGCATAGTGGCCAGCCTCTCCATAGTTATAACAAATGTATTGTCCCCTTCCACGACTAGATCCTTCACCCCTTCCTCGTCCTCTGCTTGGAAATCCACTATGCCCCGACGGTGATGCAAGCGAATCTAGTCCTACCCTCATCTTGCAATCTATATGAAGCAGCTTGCTCAATCATCATATCGAAGTTGTGACAGTTCTTGTCATCATGTCCCACATATCGACAGAATGTGCAAAAAGGTTGTTGAAGCTCTAAAATATATTTACCAAGACTAGGGAATAAGTTTATCATAAGCAATCCATTTTTTTGGAAAATCATGCACAATAGTTTGGGAACCTCACTAGGTCCTGCCACATTCTTAATCAGACTTGGTCCTCCAACCGCCAGATAGCTAGTATATACAAGACTATTGGAACAGGCTCCTCCAAAGGCTACGAATTGGGACAATTTTGAGTATATTTGTATATTTGTGGCATATTTTAGTCTAGCACAGTGGTTTTGGGGTGGGTCAAGGCCCCAAAAGAATTGTAATGGGTCAAAGGGTAGACCTAAAGTCCGAAAACCATGGTTTGCAGATCACAGGAAAGATTAGGCTAGATCGTTATAAATAGAAGAAAATTTTGAGTCAACAGGAAATGAATCAAGATTGGTGCGAATTACAAATTATTAGATGTGTTTGGGTTATTGGGGAAAGGACTCCTGTTGGTTGTGTTTGCGGATATCCTTAGTCCTGCTGCATGCGAACCCTGCAGATGTGTGCGCAGGTTGGGTTTTGGGTATTGTAAAAGGATCTGAGGGATTAATGAAAGCAGAAGGTTGTTGGAATGTATGAATCTATTAATGCAAATCTATGATATCTGTTATGTTATGCATGGTTTTTTGTTAAGCTCTGAAAGTAACTATGTTATTTGCTTAAGCTACGTTGACATCTGATCTGAATCTGTCTATTATAATTTATGCAATAATATCTGGGATAGTTGCATTATTGTTCTGTATATGTTGTTTACTGTGATTATAATTGGTATTGCGCACATGGATGCAAAGGGATCGATAGATCTAGGTTCTGTGATATACGATCTAGAATTTTTGAAGTCGAACACAGCTCTGCCTGACTTACCTACCATCTCCCAGGGTGCAGAAACTTGGTTCCAGCACCCTCCCATACTGCTTCGGATGAGACTTTGGCCTGCACAAGCAGGTCACTGCCAAAAGGGCCAGTAGTATAGGGGTTTGTTGGAAAACCTTAACCTCTGAACCTGGGTTAGGACCCCTCGAGCCAAAAAATGGTTCCTTTGCCAGGATCGGGAGCATTTTAAGAGAGGGATCGGGTAATTCCAAGGCCGTACTAGAAACCTGAAAGAAAATAAATTGATGAATGGCTCAAACAGCAAGTTTAGGAATTCAAAATAAAAGAAAACCGCAATAAGAGGTTGACCATCGAAGAGTGGAAGAATAATTATATTTTCACAGAGATCTACGAGATCTTCTTTGTAAAAGTTTTGATCGAGCTCCAGGAGTGGCTCGCAAGGTTGGTCGAATTTTAGAAGTGTTGGAAGGACAATCGGATCACATAATGGGCCCCAAAATTGATCCAGTAGTTAGAAAATACTGATAACACCATCACTCACACGGTGGACAGTGTGCTAGGAGGATTTGTGATAGAATTTTTAGTCGACCAGTTCATCTCCTACTCTGAAGCAAAGCAAAGATTCTTCAAGGAATTCCAGGGTAAGTTTCTGAAGACCTTACCATTGCTGATTAAGATATTACTGTGTGAAAAGAGTATTTTGTGTAGCCACACCGAATGAATGACCTCTAATCTGGATGGGAGAACGACACGGAGTGGAAAATACTATCGGACCAACCAAGAAGGATATAGATCTGTCTACAGTCTGGTAAGAGAAGCAGTTGCACAGAGTCCTCCAACCACACCACTTTCAAACCAGCATAGGGGTAAGAATTCACCTACACCTAAGCCACCACCAGAAGATGACATGGCTACGTACATGAAGTTGCCTACCTTTAAGGGTGTGGGAGATAAAGACATGGATCAGTTATGGTTTGTTGCAGAGTCAGTATGGACTGCGCAGAATGTAGCAAGTGATGCAGTGAAGAGGGCACAGCTGTCCCTTGCCTTCGAAGGAAGAGCTTTGGACTGGTACATGGGATACATTGGCCAGCATGCAAACACAACCATTGAAGAGATTAAGAATTCCTTGAAGAAACAGTTCAAGAAGCCTAAGTCCTACCCTCAAATAGTGGTTCATCTAAAGGATTTCAAGCAAGGGCCTTTTGAGTCTGTGTGGGAGGCCGATCAGCAATTGAAGAAGGTAATTAGAGAAGGAGGATTTCACTATGATGACAGAAAGCACACAGAATGGTTCATTGCTATGCTTCTACCTCACCTACGCGTACCTACGGGTCACCAAACTTTCGAATCACATGAAAAAGCCCTGGAAATCGCTATGAATGTAATGTTCCTACTTAGCCTTGGCTAAGAGGAACATTCAATATTGTTTTAATTTATGTTTTATGAATAAATGAATAAAGGAGGACATGTAAAACTCCTAAAAAGTTTGAAATAAATCAATTCCCATGTGAACAAAGACAAATCAAGGCTATGTAAATAATCACTTGCAGGTGTGAAAGAGGTTTGAGCTAAAGACTAGGTCAACCTTGACCAAATCAACAGCGTTATCTAAGTTCATTGCATCTCCAAAAGGGATAACGCAGTTCTAGAAGGGAGACTCTAATGTGAAAAGGGTTAACTCATCAAAGTGGTTTAGGGTTTGAAAGAGCTTTCTCATCTTATAAAAGGAAAGGGAGAGTAGCACAAGAGGGTTGTTGATAGATCATATTTCTGAGTATTTGTCTGCTTAGACAAATACCATTCTCTGTTGTTGAGTGGAGGATTGTATCTGGAATTCATATTCAGGAGTTTCACCTCTTCCTTTGATGATTCAAGGAGGAAATATTGCTGAATTGAAACACTATCAGGCTTGAGGCCAAGCTCCTACTTACATTGGCAGCGCTCATCCAGTGAGGGTTTTTCTGTCGCTGCAAGCTGCAGCAAGTGGTGATCTAGATCTGCAGAGATCTAGTGTATTTTGAGAGTCTCTCTCCATGGAGTGGGTCCTTTAACCTCTTGGAAGAGAGTACCATTTCTTGTACTTTCAGATCTGCTATTATTTAGTATTTTTCTGTGTCTCTTGAGCTACAGCGCTGTCCCACTGGGAAAACTGCGTTATTTATGTATGAGGGTTTGCAGGTTGTCTTGCTCATTGTTTAGATCAGAGATCTCTTGTGTTGGGCTTGCTTTCCACTTAGTGATCCATGAATTGGTTTGCTGATCTATGTTCTGTTCAGATCTGATCCATTGTAATGTAATTTCATATTCAGAAATTTATTGCAGCAGTTTCCAGATCTGCAACTTGTTTCTCAGATCTACTCTTACTCATGCATGCTTTTGTTAAAATTCCAAGTGGATCTTGTAGAGAAAACTATAGAGTTTCCAGATCTAATATAGATCTGGTTTTTTTTCCATAGATATACTTTAGATCTAATTTTCAGCTCACATCTGCTGAACCTCCTGAAAAATAACGTTGTTGAAGCATTTCTGCAAATATATATGTGCTCCTGCTCTCTTTTCTGAATATTTATTGTTGTAATGGCTCATGATTTCTACTGTATAATGAAAGGGATTTATCATAATGATTATTTTCTATTATAATACTAATTTATCATTCCTCTTTCTGATCTCCACTGAACATTAGCTAAAACTATGCAATTCCTAAAGCAGTGCTTGCATTTTACTGCAGCCTTCCCCTTTGGGTGCCTTTTAGCTAGTCTACTTTTTGGGAGATTTTTTTAATGTTCCTAAACTAATTTTTTTCTGATGAAATTCCATATATAAGTCACATAAAGCATAAATGAGGGGAACCAAGCCCTGATCTGCATTATTTTTTCATAGTTTTACTTATACAGCATTTTCCTTGAACACCTTGTTAAGAGTCCTAAAAAGGGGTTATTCAAAGTTCTATAGACAGAGTCTACAATTGGCCAGGTAGCCTCTGGAGCTCACCCTTTCTTTGAAGGGTGACATATCTAGTAAATTCCTTTGTATTCCATCTCTGAAATAGAATCTTGAGAATCCTAAAAAGGATCATTATAGTGGTGTCGGAGCTCCACTCTTGGCACAGCCTGTGCTAGCATTGGAGCACCAGTCATGCTGCATTCCGAAGATGAAGATCCTCTTTCTGACAGGGAGAGGAGATATCAAAATAAAATTCATAGAAAGTATGACTATACTACTGTTGACCTTGACAAGGGTCAAGACAAGGGGAAAGCCCCTAAATTTGTGAGTGATAAAGATAAGGAAGCAGAGGAGTTTGCAAAAAATCTCTTAGAAGCTATGCAAGATCTATCCAAGGAAATAAAGGAGATGAGGATAGATAGAATGAGGGAGTCCCTTTGGAGGTTCCATCAAGGAGAAAGTTCTAATATGTCTCAGTTTGGGACTGTTCAACCTGTGAGCTTGCCACAAGCTCCCCAGGCATCACAACACTCTACAATGCCTACCTTCTTGGCCGTAGAGAATGAAGGGTTGCAAGAGCCAACCTCTTTGGAAGGTTACCTTGTAGAATATGACTCAAAAAGTTATAGGTTCAAGGATAACTTTAGCTTTCAAGACTTCTGCCATCTCAAGGACCGGAGGAGGCCATGGCAGTAGTACATAGATGGAGGTTTCCTTCAAGGGAGACACCACACTATGGGCAGGTTCTTCTTGCCTAAGTTGGGTGGATCACCCTCTTTTTCTGCCAAAGCATGGGTGGAGAAGTTGGACATCTATTTCTAGTTGAATAAAGTGCCCGAAGCAGAAGCCATCAAGATTGTTGCGCTGCATTTTGAGGGAGAAGCCCACAACTAGTGGTTTCATGGACTATCTACATTGGGGCACAACAATGTTTCCACATATGCTGAGTTAACTAGGAGACTAGTGGAGAGATTCAATCGGAAAGATCCGGAGGCCCCTTTCATAAGCTTGGCAAAGCTTAAATAGACAAGAGATGTAGAGGCTTATATCTCTGAATTCCTGAGGTTGTCTGTAATGGTCCCTGATCTATCAATAGCAAGGAGAGTCTATATGTTCATTGATGGCTTGGAAGAACCTTTTCATGTGTTGGTTAAGTCTACCAAGCCCATCACTCTGCATGATGCCATTGAGAAAACTAGAGATCTCCAAGATGCCTTGCCAAGGGAAAAGGCAACCTTCCCAGGAAAAGCCACTCACTCTTCTAAGGGGAAGGAGGGGAAAGCTGCTCCACCCAAGGAGATCTCACTGAAGAAACCTCTTGACATTGATCTCCAGAGGGATATGAGGAAAAATCAATTATGTTTCACTTTTCAAGAGCCTTGGGTACCGGGACATAGATGTGCTGCTGGAAGAGCACACTATATTGAAGTCTTGTTTGATTTTGAGGAGGAAGAGGGAAATGATGGACCTAGGAGAGGTCACAGTGCTGGTGATGATGAGGAGGAGGACCAATCACCATCCCAAGAGGAAGAAGGAGCCTTTGCTCCAACAAGTGGGACTCTTGCTTCTTTGATAGGAGAGCCCAAGTACTTGACCCTCAGATTGCAAGGTTCAATTATGAACCAAAGAGTGTCTATTTTGATTGACAGTGGGGCAACCCGAAACTTTATTGATGCTCACTTTGTGCAGAGGAGAGGGATCCCTACTGATACTTTTGATGGGTTCTCTATTTTGGTTCTAGGAGATATAACTATGCAGTACATGCAGTATGTTCCATCACTTTCTATGACTATGGGAACCTACAACTTGGAGGACCATTTCTTTGTAGTGGACATACCAGACACCAACATCATCTTAGGTGTCCAGTGGTTGATTACCTTGGGAAAAGTCACCACTGATTGGAAGGCCTTGCAGATTTAATGGGTGGATTTGAAGAGTGGGAAACAACAAATCATTCAAGGCATGCACACCTACCCTTCACCTGATGTTTCCACCCACACGCAGTGGGGGCAAGGACCTCACAGTTCATTCTTTCATGTTTATAAGAATGCTACAAGGAACATTCCTACATCATGGAAAGCCACTTGGGATGCCATTATATTCTGTGGGGGAAGCCTCACCAAGTGCTGAAACAATGGAAGAGAAAGCCACAGCGTTGTGGGAGGAAGCAAGGGGGAGGATCAATCTTCCGACAAATAACTTTGACATGCATAATGCCAAAGAAACAAGAAACAACAAAGCAAGAACCACCATAGATGCATCAGCAGTGCTATCTTTTTTGAGATGTGTAGATCCATATTGGAGGTCTCAACTCCTTATGGAGTACTCCAAATATCTGTACACCGGGATGATATTAGACGGCATGAAGCAAGGAGGAGGCTATTTGGTCCATGAAGGGGTCATCTATCATCTTGGTAAAGTATTCTTGTCTCAAGCCTCCAAGCTTAAGCAAGAGATACTACAAAGAGAACACAAAGAGTTCCTTTCCAGCTATATGCAGTCAACAAATATCTACTCCCTAATCTTGAAGAGTTTTGATTTGGAGGGTATGAAGGAAGAACTACATCAGCACTTACAAGAGTGCAATAGTTATGAGGAGATGGGTCAGCCAAGGGATCCCATGTAGGAGACATTTCATCCATCTCTTCCTTCTCTTAAAAGAGGAGAAAAACCCATGCCTAACTCTATGTGTGTGGGAGACTTGAATGGTAAATAATCTGATCTTATGGAGCATGTTTATTTTTCTGATTCGACACATTCTCTTACCATATGTATGCAGTCCATGGCTCCTAAAAGGAGTGATATTACAGGTAGATCTCATGGCATTGATGAGGCCAATAAAAATTTCAAATCCGGCCACTCCCTTGAGGTGCAAAGGGAGATTATATATCATGATGGGTGCTTCCCAAAGGCACCTAATGAGGGCTTCACTTTTAGGCATGTCAAAGTGACCCTGTAATGTTCCTTTTTCAGAAACATTGTCAATCGACAAAGAAAATCTATTCCAGAGATATATTGTAGGGGCATTTACTAGATTTTTCACCTTTGAACAAAGGATGAGCTCCAGAGGCTACCTGGCCCACTAGCAGACTCTGTCTATAGAGTGATTGTCAAGGGACAATATCCCCAAGAGGGAAAAACAAGAATATTGGGAATCTCTTAAGATAACCCCAACATTGTAGCTACAGCAATAACAAATACATCAAAATGGAAAAATAGCAGTGATCCATATACACATGAAATGCTGGAGAACCCAAAGGCCATCATATTAGATCATAGCAGCATAAAATATACAATTCCTTGAGGAAATGATCACTCAAGCAAGGCACAACAAGCCTCAAGAAAACTGTACATGCACATATGATAAATACTGCTGTATATAGAAAGCCCTAGGCCATGACTGTCAGTTACATGAGAGACTGCTGCATAAATAATGAAAATACAATGATATGACAATGATAATCTCAAATAAGAAGGGTTAGCAAGCTCTCAACCCTTGAAAATACATAACATCAATCCTTTAAAAGGATTGGCTGAAATATATGCAAAAATGCTATAATACAAAAATTTTGGAGTTGCAGTAGCCGCTGCAACTCAAAAGCTGGAAATACATGGAGAAGGCTGAAATGGCTGCAACAATTGAATAACTCTTCTCCAATGAAAATCTGAAGTGAAAGGCTGATCCTTTCACCCAAGACTTCGCCTCCAAGTGACTATCAATCCCTCACAACAAATAGTCACCAAGAAGAACGATGTCTAAGAGAGGGATTGCACTGCCAATGATGGAATGTGGTTGGCCTGATGCCAAGGATGATGGGATCTACTCATAAACCCCCTTTTCTAATCTCCCAAGGGATGTAACCTCCCTCCACTGGAAAACTAGCTCCGGATGGTGTGTGGAAACCTCCCCAGCAACACCCAGCAACACTACACAATGTCTACTACAAAAACTGTGCTGATGTAGATGACTGAAGCTATGGCCTAAATGCCTGAATATGGGGAATGGAGTGCAATCCTTCAAGATCTCCTCAAGAAGGAGAGGAATTCCTAAACAGGACTTCCTCGTGCCCGAAGGCACTACAGCTCTGTTGAACAGCAAGAGGCAGCAACAAGTCTTTAAGACTCAAATGTAAAATGATCAAAGATAATCTCAATGGCTACCTTGCTCCTCTTTTAAACAAGTGAGCCTCCCTCCATAGGCCCTACTTTGAATTAGGGTTTCCTTCCTCTAGAATCTTCCCTCCTACATTGTCCCACTTTGTGATTTCCAACTCATGCCAACGCAGTTTGACTTGGTCCACCTTGGCCTAGCCCTCATGCAAAAACCTCCTTTCACACTTGGAGGTGTGAAATATAGCTCCAAAAATGATCCTATTTCATACTTAGAGGATTTTTATTCTCTAATAATTCAAAGGATGGGTCTCCTACCCATTTTATTCACCTTCTTCATAAAATTAACAAAATTTAATGTTCCTCAAAATTTTGCAACATTACAGTCCTCCCCTCTCAAAATATTGCTTGCCCTCAAGCAATTGCAAGGATGGAATGAGTTTTTTTTTCTTCCCTCCCTCTTGTAGCATCCTTATTTGATGATCTCCTCAAGGAAATGATGCCATATCAGCAATCAAGTCTTCAAATTGTCCCTCCAACATATGCAATCTAGCCTTTGGGTGAACATCCCCAAATAGCTATCATGTAGAAACAACTATCCATGAAGGAACAAAGAGCTATCTAAGGGCCTCCTTGAGGCATGAGATCTGATATATAATGGGACTTATCATCCCCATATGAATCTCTCATCCCCAAGCCATCAATCATAAAATAAGCTGCCTCTCAACAAGGCAACTCATGGAAAATGTCCCTCCACCTTGAGCTCCGGAAATGAAGGTGGGCTGAAAATATGATCATGGCAAGCACTATAACTTGCCCCATGCTATCCTCTTCCCCACTTATGACAAGTGTGGAGTGTATTCTGATCCTGGGCTACAAATTTATTGCCCTCAAATGGAAAAATGAAGAGTAATCCCCCAAGAATCTCTCCTCCATCAATGATAATCCAGCTGGCCCAAGACATGTCATCTATGATGAATAGGACAAGGTCACCATAGAATGCCCCCATGACATGTTTTCTGTAGGCTATACCATGTGCAGAAAAATGCAAACAATGCCTCATTTTGCAATGCCTTATAGGGTTATAATGCAACCTCATCCACTACAGCTGCTGAAAATAACATGGAAAGTATTTCACAACAAATATCACATCTACTACTAAATAGTAAATAGATGAGTGAATAAGCAAAATAAGGTCAAATACATGCCCATATACATAAAATGGATGGATAACATTACCAATCTCATGGATCACCCCACAAATAATCAAATATGTGGCTGTAGCCATGCCTCCTCTCACGTTCCTCTTAGAACATGTACTACAGAAAATATGGGAGTCCTTCCTCATCAAGGACACATTCATCCCATGTGTCTCTCCTCTGATCATGTCCTCCATTAAGATAAAAAATATCAGCCAAGGAGACCATACTCAGCAATCAAATGAGGCAAGTACTGAAGGTTTCATGTTGTGCAAATATGTACCAACAGTATCCCAAGTGGTCACAACGCAGTTTCCCAAACTGCTGCTTTGAGAAATAATATGGCAAGTTGTTTTTCAGCTCATGAATAACAATGTATGTTCTTACATCTGATAATGCATGGTAAATGGCTGAATATAAATTCTGAACATACATATAAGGTAACACTTTCCCAAGGCCATATAAAATATGGTTGTCTCCATCACATGGTTTGGCCCAATTTTGCTCATGGAGCAACATGAAAAATCTTCCCCTTTGAGAAGCCCTGCACTGCATCATAATGATAAGAGTATGTAAATCAGCAAAAGTACACACAATACTCTTACCATAGGTTAGAAGTGAGATGATAGATGGATATATGCATGTGATCCTCCTCCCAAATGACAGGGTTGTGAGCTCATGCAAAAAGGCTCTTGCCCATGCCAAACTTTGTTCCTTGACATGCTCCTGGTCAAGAACAACTCTGGTGATGCTGCTACAAATATGAAGCTTCTCCCAAGAGGGAAATTCCTCCCAATCAATCCCAACTAAGAAGTGATCCCCTTGCATTATGAGAGTTCCTTCCTCTACTCCTGCAACACCATCAATCATATGAGAGAAAATCTGCTTGTGCTCTCTCCCATCAATCCCAAGCAACTCAAGTTCTTGCTGCCTCCTCATGCTCACATCATATGACTTAGGTGATGAAGGTATCATGACTGATATATATGTCATATCAGAAATATGTATCCCTTCTCCTTGCTTCCCAATGATGTAAACATCCTGCCATTTCTTCTCCATTCTTTTGGTACTCCTCCCATGAGGGCTACCATCTTGCCAAACCAATTCTTGCTCCTTGCATTTCATGAGAGTTTGAAATGCAGCTCCTTGGAGACCTCTTAGGAAAGGCCTCTCACCCATGACTATGTTGGGTGGTAGCCATATTTGCGCGATTACATGAGGCTAACTGCATAAATAATGAAAATACAATTATATGACAATGATAGGCTCAAATAATAAGGGTGAGCAAGCTCTCAACCCCTGAAAATACATAACATCAATCCTTTAAGAGGATTGGATGAAATCTTTGCAGAAATGCTATAATACAAAAATGTCGGAGTTTCAGTAGTAGCTACAACTCAAAAGCTAGAAATACATGGATAAGGCTGAAATGGCTGCAACAATTGAATAACTCTTCTCCAATTAAAATCTGAAGTGAAAGGTTGATCCTTTCACCCAAGACTTCCCCTCTAAGTGACTGTCAATCCCTCACAGCAAATAGTCACCAAGAAGAACGTTGTCTAAGAGAGGGACTGCGCTGCCAATGATGAAATGTGGTTGGCCTGATGCCAAGGATGGTGGGATCTTCTCATAAACCCCCTTTTATTATCTCCCAAGGGATGGAACCTTCCTCCACTGGAAAACTAGCTCCAGATGGTGTGTGGAAACCTCCCCAGCAACACCCAGCAACACTATACAATGTCTGCTACAGAAACTGCACTGATGTAGATGAATGAAGCTATGGCCAGAATGCCTGAATATGGGGAATGGAGTGCAATCCTTCAAGAGCTCCTCAAGAAGGAGAGGAATTCCTAAATAGGACTCCCTCGTGCCTGAAGGCACTGCAGCTCTGCTGAACAACAAGAGGCAGCAACAAGTCTCTAAGACTCAAATGTAAAATGATCAAAGATAATCTCAACGGTTGTCTTGCTCCTCTTTTAAACAAGTGAGCCTCCCTCCATGGGCCCTACTTCGAATTAGGGTTTCCTTCCTATAGAAGCTTCCATCCTACGTTTTCCCACTTTGTGCTTTCCAACTCATGCCAATGCAGTTTGACTTGGTCCACCTTGGCCTAGCCCTCATGCAAAAACATCCTTTCACACATGGAGGTGTGAAATCTAGCTCCAAACATGATCCTCTTTCATACTTAGAGGATTTTTATTCTCTAATAATGCAAAGAATGGGTCTCCTACCCATTTTATTCACCTTCTTCATAAAATTAACAAAATTTAATGTTCCTCAAAATTTTGGAACATTACATACCCATGCAGCAAAGATGTGGTGGGAGTACCACCTATCACACTCATATCTACTCAAAAAAAGGAGTGCATTGCGTTGGTACCTTATGTGGGATTGTGACCCACCTCCTCAAGTGAAAATTTCAGTTTGCCTATATGTGATTTTGCTTCCATACATAGATGACATATTGGTATTGTTTATGGGTTTGTATGGACAAAAATTAGGCAGTGTATATGTACCACATGGGATAAAACTTTATCCTGTACTTCATGATACATGTTTTAGATGTGACATTGCTTCACCCGTGTTTATTTCTGTTGAGTTTTACACTCCTGAAGGGATAGACTATGCCCCTATCATGTTAGCATTGGAGGAGACGTTTCTGATGTATTGGCTTGGTGAGCACTTGATCCATGATAGAAGCTTGATCCTTTATGGTGCCATCAATGGAGAAGGAGAAGAACTACAACTCTTACCCTGTCATTTGCTTGAGGACAAGAAACATTTTGGAGGGTGTTGTTCCTTGAGAAACAATTCCTTGTTGTGTAAAGGAATCCGTGCTCAAGACATTAAAGATTATGTCACAAACAAGTGTATATTTGTCTCTGTTTATTAAACCTTCAAATATTAATAATATAATCTCCAAATATCAAACCCCTACAAGTTCTGCAATGCCATGTTCTCTTTATGCTGAAGCAACTGAATGGAAGAAAAAGAAGGAAAAGGATTTCAATTTGATATGCTGCTTAAAACAGAATCTATCATTATAAAACCCTGAAGAAGTGAGCAACAATAAAGTTAAAATAGAGGAGCGCCCATTAAGGATGTTTAACTCTTAGATACACAGATATCAAGAGACCTGCAGCTCAAATCACTCTATTTTATTCATATATATGGAAACGAAATGAAAACTGGAAAACTATTCAACATAGATAGAATGAAGGAAACTTGCAAAACTTTTCATTGATTCAATATTTTTCAGTACAAAATTAGGCTTCAAGGTCCAAAACTCGGAACCTTTCTCTTTCTTCAAATTGTCTTTAAATACATTATGAAAAAACAGTTTCCAGTAATGAAACTGATCCTAACTACTCTAACCAACTTTAACTGCCTAAACTGTTAACTGTCATGGAGGTACATGCCTCGAAAAAGTCTTATTACATTTACATAATCCTGAGAAATGACATAATGAGGATTTTTAACTCCTAATCTAAAGGAACAACTGGTCCTGAAGTGGCTGCGGAATCAACAGCTACTTTTGACTTGTCCATTGGAATCTTCTTTGCTGTGTCAATGGAGAAGATTTTGCATTTTTTCCAAAGTTCACTTTGAGTTGTAGGAGCATTCCTATAGCTGAGGTATTCCAATCTAAATGCAACTGCCTGATTGTGAGTGAGCCTTTCTGTGAAGAGTGCCTTTACCATCCATAGCAAATTGAAGTGCCTCTGTAAAAAGTTAAACACTGTCTCTCCCTTTAAAACTTGTGTCTTTTCGTGTCTGCTATCTGCTCTGCTCTTTGCCAATGTTAATGCATCTTCATAAAACTTCCATGTCAAAATATTTCCCTTTTCTGTCCAGCATGAAGGCAAACCTGTTCGGATCAATTTATCAAAAGTTATATCAAACTTCTTTACCGCCTCTTTAATTCTCAACAACCTTTTCTCTACAACTTTTCGTAGATCATTCTTAATTATCATTTTATTAACTTCTTCAGCATAGAAGTATCTGTCTTGTATATCAATTTCTTCTAGCTCTTCATCTGATTTGGAATTGATAAAATTTAAGAACCTCCTAGCCCAATTTGCCCTTTTAATGAGCGTTTGTTTTTTTGATGATATCTCCTCCTCATGATCGGAGATGAGGCGTTTCTTTGTAGCAATTATACTTAGGGAATCCCAATTTGACTTCATTTCAGATATAATTTCAGTCCAAATAATATCCTTAGCTCTTAAAAGTGAGATGTTACCTTTTAGCTTCTCCTTGAGCTCCTTAATTTCATCCTCAGCCTTTTGTAATTGCTGCTTATTTTCATTTGCTTTATTTTCCCATCCTCTCATCATCTTAGTAGCTGTTTCCAAATCTAACTGAACTCGTTTAAGATCACCTTCAGCTATCTTCAGCTCTGTGTTGAGCTGAACAATTTGGGTTTGAGGATCCGCATCACTGTCACCTGTAGGAACAACAAAAGTGCAAGTATGGTTTTGAATTTGATTCTGCAATAATATGGCAGTCTGCTTCACTTTGGACAACTCTTCTTCTTTTCGTAACAATTGCAGACGTAACTCTTCCTTTTCTTTTTCCACCTCAGCTACTTCTGCAGCCATCGAGTGCTCTATAGCTGGTAATTTTAACTTTTTCCATAGTGAGGATATTTCTGCTTCTGCACTTTTCATGAGTTTTTGAATTGCAGCTTTATCATTTGGATCCACACCAATTTTCATAATGATCTTCTTCAACTCTTCATTTTGAGTTGTTAATGCCCTTGAATTAGCTTTCTCCATTTTGCATTGTCTGATGACCTTTGCAAGCATGTTTTTAGTCTTGACTGCTGTGGCATTAGTCTTGCTCAAATCATTTACAATCAACTGCCCGGTCTGCATATGAAGGTTCATTTTGTCCCACAATGGGATCTTTTTAACATCCATGGTTATGTTTACCTCCTTAAAGCTGCCCAAAGAACCAAGGGACATCCCTGTCGGATGTGACAGAGCCATCTTAAACTGATCTTTTTCAAGATCCATCACAGTCAATAATCTGGTCTGGTCAGCAGCTATGTGGTGCTCTGCTTGTGCTTCTATATTGGCTTTTATCCTCTGGTTTCTTTCCTCAATCTGTGTGAACATTTGCTTTACTGAAGGAGCCTTTTCCAAATAAAGTTCCTGTCTTCTAGGAGATGAGGGGAGATCTTGTTCTTCATTGACCTGGAGAGTAAAACCAGGTGAGTTGGAAGAATGATCTTCTGCCAGTTTGGTTCTTTTTTCCTCTCGGGGCTCCTCATCATCTATTTCAACAACATCTTCTCTACCTCTTTTACTCGCCCTTTCCAAAATTGCAGGTGTTTGAATGCTGGTCTTTGATGAACTTGACTCACCTGGATTAGCGAGTTTCTCTAGATCAAGTTTACTTACACGGGAAAATGTAGCTTACCCATTCTCAACCCTTTTCTGAGAAATTATTCCATGCGGATCATAAGGCCATTTTTCTCCCAACAACAACTGTGTCCCTTCCAACATTTTTGAGGCTTCATCAAAAGCTTGTCTCGTGTTGACCACAAAAGGTCCCACACTCATAGGCAATTTGTACATCAAACCTTTCTTCATGGGAAGAAAGTGAACTTGGTCTACATTAAGACTTTGCCTTATGAATTACAGGGCAAAAAGTCGCATGGGTACAAAGGTTGGGAGCCTATAGGGCTCAATGCTAACTCCATACAACCTTATCTCTGAGTATTCTTCGAATACAAACCAATCTCCAAATCTGCAATTGGGTCCTATCTGTAGGAATTCCCGGGCTTTTGGTAGAAAGCATGGAGGAAGAGTTCCATTCAAAATTTTATAAGCAATAGACATGAAATGGTCAGCAAATTCAAACATCCCTGCTTCATTCTCTTCTTTTCTAACCATATCGGTCCAAAATAAAACTGATTGCTTATTTTTATTACTATCAACTATATTTAAACCCAAACTCATGAACTCTTCAACATTTTGATACAAAAATAAGTAAACAACCAATGATGGAAATCTGAAGAAACCTGTTAGAGGAAAATCTATCAATTGGGAATTTACTATTTCCTGCCAAAAAGACGGAATGTCAAGGACCACCCCTGGTTTCATCATCAGTGCAAACATCCCCAAGACTGATTTATCAATTTTGTGGTCATCATCTTTCCCCAAAATCTCTGTAATGCAGCTAATAACTGGCCTATATTGAACATTGAACGCCTCCAAACTGAACTCTTCTCCTTCAAATTGAGTTTTTTCTGGATTTGATTTCAAAAATGACATACAACGACTGAACTCTTCGTTTGAAAGGTCTTCAAAATACTGAACCAATGAATCTTCGGAGAATTGTAACGGAGAGTTATCTTCTAGAAAGCACAATGCTTGGCGAACTAATTGTGTTGATACCTGCAGGACATTTTCTCCCTGAGAATTCATGACGAAACATTTACCAGGGTACATTGATGAGACTAACCATGATATGAATTCGGGAAAAAAGTGGGTTTTTGGGATACAGGCTGCCAAAACACCGGAAGTTCTCATGGCGGAAAACACTGGGGATTTCTCGGCATTGAGGGTCACTTGGTAACACAATAAGGGATGATTGACAGAGGACAAGGTGTCGTGGACGTCTTTTTCGCTGTCCAGGAGGGGAATGAGGTTTGAAATACCAGACAGGGAGACTCGCTTTGCCATGGCTGACAGGGGATAGAAACAATTCGTGGGATAGAAGACAATGCAAAGGAGGCAAGAACACGGTTCAAAGGTAAAAACAACCACGAATAGACGAAAACGGGATAAAAGAACCCTTTTAATAGCTAGGAAAATCCGTAATAAATGCCAACATGACGTGAAAAAGCCGTTAGGATAGTTGTCGTCCACCTCACCAGATGACATCACCGCGGGGGGTCCTGGAGTATGATAGCAAACTTCAACCGGCACCCCCCGTAATGAATCCAAGCCGTTGATCACGGCTCATCCAAGATTTGACTAGTCAACTACGGGGGGTCGGAATTTGATAAACAACGAGCTACTTCTCCCCCCGCAATAACTTATCCGAAAGCACTTTTCTGTGATCACCACTTCCGCTCAAGAAATTGCTCGGAGCTTAAGCTTAAATCAAAACATATATTTCAATAAGGTTAATATTCAGCGAGCTTTGAAATGCTTCTTTTATGATATAGTATAAAAACTTTATACTATAACATATGATTTTTTGATTTTCTAATTTTTTTGTATTTTTTATATTCGAAATAAAAATTGAAAAGGATATCTGGAATGTGATCTAAAAGATAAGCAGAGGGGAGAAATTTGACAATGTTCTTACTTAGCCTTGGCTAAGAGGAACATTCAATTTTGTTTTAATTTATGTTTTATGAATAAATGAACAAAGGAGGACATGTAAAACTCCTAAAAAGTCTGAAATAAATCAATGCCCATGTGAACAAAGACAAATTAGGGCTATGTAAATAATCACTTGCAGGTGTGAAAGAGGTTTGAGCTAAAGACTGGGTCAACCTTGACCAAATCAATAGTGTTGTCTAGGTTCATTGCATCTCCAAAAGGAATAGCGCGGTTCTAGAATGGAGCCTCTAACTCAAAAAAGTGTTTTAGGGTTTGCAAGAGCTTTCTCATATTATAAAAGGAAAGGGAGAGTAGCACAAGAGGGTTGTTGATAGATTATATTTCTGAGTATTTGTCTGCTTAGACAAATACCATTCTCTGCTGTTGAGTGGAGGATTGTATCTGGAATTCCTATGCAGGAGTTTCACCTCTTTCTTTGATGATTCAAGGAGGAAAGTTTGTTGAATTGAACCACTATCAGGCTTGAGGCCAAGCTCCTACTTACACTGGCAAAGCTTATCCAGTGAGGATTTTCCTGTCTCTGCAAGCTACAGCAAGTGGTGATCTAGATCTGTAGATATCTAGTGTATTTTGAGAGTCTCTCTCCATGGAGTGGGTCCTTTGACCTCCTGGAAGAGAGTACCATTTCTTGTACTTTCAGATCTACTATTATTCAGTTTTCTTTGTCTCTTGAGCTACATTTTTGTCCCATTGGGAAAACTTTTTTCTTTATGTATGAGGGTTTGCAAGTTGTCTTACTCATTGTTTAGATCAGAGATCTCTTGTGCTGGGCTTGCTTTCCACTTGGTGATCCATGGATTGGCTTGCTGATCTATGTTCTATTCAGATCTTATCCATTGTAATGTAATTTCATATTTAAAAATTTACTGCAGCAGTTTCCAGATCTGCAACTTGTTTCTCAGATCTACTCTTACTCATGCATGCTTTTGTTAAAATTCCAAGTGGATCTTGTAGAGAAAAATATAGAGTTTCCAGATCTGATATAGATCTAGTGTTTTGTCCATAGATCTTCTCTAGATCTAATTTGTAACTCACATCTTCTAAACGTCCTAAAAAATAACGTTGTTGAAGCATTTATGCAAATATATATGTGCTCCTGCTCTCTTTTCTGAAGATTTATTGTTGTAATGGCTCATGCTTTCTGCTGTATAATGAAAGGGCTTTATCATAATGATTATTTGCTACTGTAATACTGATTTATAAGTCCTCTTTCTAATCTCCACTAAACATTAGCTAAAACTACGCAATTCCTGAAGCAGTGCTTGCATTTTACTGCAGCCTTCCCCTTTGGGTGCCTTTTAGCTAGTCTACCTTTTGGTAGATTTGTTTAATGTGCCTAAATTGATTTTTTTATGATGAAATTACATATATAAGTCACATACATCATAAATGAGGGGAACCAAGCCTTGATCTGCATTATTTTTTGCATATTTTTACTTATACAGTGTTTTCCTTGAACACCTTGTTAAGAGTCCTGAAAAGGGGTTATTCCAAGCTCTATAGACAGAGTCTACGGTTGGCTAGGTAGCCTCTAGAGCTCACCCTTTATTTTAAGGGTGAAATATCTAGTAAATTCCTCTATATTCCATCTCTAAAATAGAATCTTGAGAATCCTAAAAAGGATCATTACAATGAAGTTAGAAGTTGTGCCCAGAGATGATACTCAGCTGGGCGTCCAACAGATCCAAGGAAAACTGGAGGCAATTCACATGGAGATCTAGAATATATGAAAAGAGCGAGGAGCAGAGGCTAGCCCTGAGAGATGGTGCATACGATGCAAGACGAATGGTCACACCAAGGATAATCGCCTTGTTGGGTGAGGAATATATGTAAGCTAGGGGACCTAATCCGTTTACGCCTAGCGAAGCTGCGTGATTGGCGGGCCTGGGCTCTATGGTGCGATGATTGTCGCGTGGCAGGGCTGAATGACACAAACCACTATCCCCACCTTGTTGTGAATGTCCCCGAAGTAAAGCAGCAATGGTGCACGTTCTGCAGGTCGGTAGGACACGATGAACAAAACTACCAAACATATGATTTGATGATCGATCGAATTTAACCTATATAGATTTGTAACATCCCCAAATTGGGACTACTAGCAAGGCATGCCTGAAAAATGAATTTTTCAGGAATGGATGCTTCAGCACTGGAAACCAGCCCTTAAATCCCTTATATCTAATAATCTAAGACCCAAATCCAAGAGGAGATCAGAAAAAAAAACTTTCTAGGTGGGTTAAACAGATCTCCCACACCTAGTACAGGTAGAAAATTTCCCAAAGAAGGGATTGCAACACTATGTGACAAAACTGCTCAGAAAATAATGCAACTCAGCCAAATATATGTAGGAGGCCAATATTTAGGCTCAATCATGTCATTTAAATCAACATATCAAGATTATATTGAATCCCATACATCATAGAACATAAAGTAGGAAACTTTACATGAAGAAATGCCCAAAATAAGAGGCTATTGTTGGGTCGTTAATATGCCATTATTATTATCACTTTTGAACACTTATTCCACCCATTTCTACTATTCTTCATCATGTCATTTATTATAATTTATTATATAAATCTTTTTTATGATGATTTATGCTTCTATGAATGAATATTATTTATTCTCCTTTATTTCTAATAAATTGATGATTATGCATGATTTTATCAATGATAGTTTTAATAAATCAGTTGTAACATTATTCACCATTTTTAGCCTCCAAGATAATTTCCAGATTGAAGATTTGATCATTAAAAGTGCCAACTCAGAAATTCGTTGGAATAAGAAGTGACGGTTTTGCGGTTGAGATTTCGAGCAAATGAAGCAGAATCTGGAAAATCCGAAACATGGGTTTTGTCCAGAACGGACCCAATTAACTTTATTAAAGAACGGTTTGCCCAAATCCGGAGAGAGGGAGAGAGGGTAACTTGCTTTGGAGCTGAGTTGGGAGACCCCTTGTCTTAAATAAAAAAGAAACCATGCTCTGTTGGAAACCTGAAAGAGATAGAATGAATAAAATATTTATATGAGGTGAGCATGTCCCATGCTCATGATGTTTTGAATATTTGAGCTTATCTGACAAATAATTGTTATTTTTATGTCACTTTTGGTAGTGACCTGTTGTTGGTTGATGACGAAGGTTGCTGACGCCCTCAAGGGAATTTTTCTTTCAAATAAGGTTGAATGTGGCACCCACATGCATAATCTTGGTATGGCACATTTGTTTAGAACAAGTTCTCATTATATGCATGGGTATTAGACTATTAGGGACCTTCTCATGTAAGAATTTATCAAAGAGATGTCTATCAAGTCACACGTCTTCGAGGAATTCTGACAGAGTGCAAAAATTATTAAGTGCGATACCATATTGACATGAAAGCTTATTTTGAAGTCAAATGTGAAGGGGATTGAAGACATCAATGGGCAATGATGATTCCCTTAGTGCCATATGGAGATTCCATTATTGAGGTGAGGAGCCATCCAAGGTACTACCTCCTTCTTGGAAAATGGTTGTTGTAGTCGACAAGAAGGAAGTGTCAACCGATCGAAATGAGTACTGTTGTAAGGGACTAGGGTTTCTTATGTGGCAGGGCACAATGTGAGGGGTTAACTAGGCACGATGATGAGAAATATCTATAATTGATTATGGTAGTTAAGTGGCTTGAGGTCTGAGCTGTAAGTGCAAGTGACAACAGTCATAACAATTTCTGATGAGGAAATCCCTAGTGTCGGTAGGACATCCAGAGTGGGTGTATGGTTGTTATGTGTGTCATGTTTGGGTGCGGTAAAGAATGCGCAACTCTAATGAAGGGTGATTGGGGACTTCTTCCAGGTGATAAATGTAAATGGATGGGTGAGAATGCTCTCCTAAAAAAAAAAAAACTTTGTACACTTCCCAAAATAATATAGAAAGTGGTTTGGATGTACAAGCACGAAGGCGGGTGCCTCATAAGCATGGATGATACTTCACTATGGTGTGAGGAGTGTGTTTTGCTGAGGGTGGGGCCCCATTTTTTGGTCTCAGTGCAGGGTTGATGAGGTGGATGAAAATGTCGCAGATGGGCTATGGTGATGGGGGTGTGATAGGCCAAATGTGAAACGTGGTGGTGCATTTTTGTTGGTCTGCTTGTAAATAATGGTGGCCCAGGAATGAGTTTTTGACATGAAATGAGTAAAAATTATCTTGATGTTTGATGATGGATGGAAGAACATGAAGTGGTTCTCGGGCCTGGGGTTTTATGGCCATGGCTCCACAATTTTGGTGTATGGTTTAGATGAGTGATGGATTCCATGGAGGGTATGGCTCTACCAACTTGCAAGGGTGTTTATCATGTGCAAGATGGGGTGATGATAAACATGGTAAGGTGAATGAAACCTATGGTTTGTTTCTTTTGAAGAAATGATGTTAGGATATGAAAACATTTTGAGGGAAGCCTATCATGCTAAGGGTGGAATGATACATGCTCTTTGTACCTTTGTTGTTTGGGGCATGCAACGATCTGGCGTGCCTACAATACCTACAGCCGATACCCCAAGTAAAAGCATATTTTTCATACAAATATATTTGAAATAAATTGAATTAAAAGAAAAAAGAGTGGGCATACCTGAATTGTGTTGTGGTGTCTTTATGCCTTATGGGTGGAATTTTTTGAGGTATAACCCATTGATGGGGTTGGGTAAGCATGTATTGTCGGGTTCTGACAAAATTTAAACAATGTTTTTTTTCATTTTAGCCAAGGGAGAGTCATGCTCTCTCGGTAGTGTACTAGGGGTACACACTTCTCCTTTTACTTGAAGATTGTGTTGGCTATAGAGGTGTTGAAATGCTTGCAGCAAAGGGCATGTCATCGTGTCATGGTTGTGGCTCATGTAGATGGTGCACGGAGTAAAGGTACTTAGCGGGTAGATGGTGTGAGATACACTACTACTATCCATGCTAGATGTGGATGCTTGGAGAGGGTTGTGCATTGGTGCATTTTTGCACTTATGCCATCTCCGAGTTCTTGGTCTTGGATAGTATGACTGCTTTGGGGAGTCTAGACTCAACACTTCTTTGGCCACTCGTAACCTTGACAGGTATCGAAAATTCATGGTGTGGTGAAATTGTGAGCATATGCAGTAGTAGAAGTGCGTGATATTCTCTTGGTTAAAGAGATGAATATGTGGTATGGTTGTGACCATGTGAAGACTGTCGGTGAACTTATTGAGTTCCCGACATTGATTGACAATGTGTTCATTCTTATCACATAGAGCACATGATATTTTTGGTTGGTTTCGTGTCTTGCTGGGGTGATTGGGTGCATTTTATATTCTATGGGTTGGGTGACAATGGGGGGAAGGCCTCATTTCTCCCAATTTCCTAGGTTTGAAACCAATTACATCTAGATTTTTGGTGACGAGAGCTCATAATGTCTAACATAGGTCTAAAACGTGGGATGTAAGGACAATCCCAAGAATGATGGTTGTCTTGGAAAATAATACAAGAATATTGCTCTTTAGTTTTCCAATTACTTTGGGCCACCAGAGTGATTGGGTACCATTTGTGAAATGGTAACAAATCTGGGCACTGAGTGATCATGTGATCATGTTTGTCACATAATACGTAGACTAGGATTGGGCATTGAGGGTGGTTGGGGGTGGAAATATGCCCCCTTGGCGACTGTTTCTCTTTAGATATGAAGAGGATGGACCCAGTTGCCACATTCGCTTGGGTTGTCAAACTCTCCATTGACACTGAGTCTGATTCTTCCTCTTCGACAAGGTGGGTTATGGCTTGGCATAAACAATCTAACGCCAAATGAAAATGGGGGATGTAGGGACAAAGACGAATTGGGTGGTTATCTTGACACACCCAAAAATAATATTTAACTTCTCATAAGCCGTTGTAGTACACCAGGTTAACTAGGTACCATTTTTGAAACAAATCTAGCGCTGCACTATCAACGATGAAGTGATGACGTTCATCAAAGAGTGCGCAGAGATTGACTGGAGCCTGAGGATGGTTATGGGGGATAGGTGGTTGTTCAGGTGACCATATTTCCTCTGACATATACAATATGGTCCTCGTTGCTTCTTTCCTTTGAGTTGTAGTGTATCATGTGGATTTCGTGTCCAAGTCGGCTAAGTTGGGGTTTTCAGCGATGAAGTGTCACATGAAATCCAATACAAACTGGAATCAACAGATGTGAGGAAAATGGAACACATGGTGGTTGCTTCGACAAATCTAACATGTATGTCATCTGTGCCGAACTAAGTTTATTTGGGAAACTTAAGGTATTTGATAATAATGGTTAAACAACCTTAAATCTAGGCACTGTGTTATTAAGTGATCAGGCTTGTCACATAGTGTGCAAACTGGGACATGCGGCATGGTTTCTGTTTGCCATTTCTGGGCCGTTGGGGTGACTATATACGAGAATGATGTAGGTTCCTTTGATACTTACAATATTTTTTTGGGTTCACCTTTGTCCATTTGCATGGATGGTTCCAAGTGGTCCTCCTGGTAAGATTGTTCTACAACTTGCAAGGCATTCTTATAATGCGGCATTTCTAGCCGATAATGGGTATAATGCCCATAATGGTTGCATATGGTACATGCGTGATTGGTGCATAATGATTTTCCTTGGTTGTTTGTGGCCTGTCCATTTTTATGGGAATTCAAGGTCACGACATTTCTTTCGGTGTGTAGAAGTGGTTTTAATTTTATAACTTTAGGAAAATATTAGTAGGATTACCTATGACAATGCATAATGCACAAGGTTGTAATGCCCTAGGTACCTTGGGGGTGTTTGTTTTTTTCCCTTTTTTTAATTCCTCTTGGTCGTTCCAGTTGGTGCCACTACAGGTGTTTCTTTAACTGCTATGACCTCTTGAGGGGCGATAGGGGTTATTCCTGTAGAGGTAATGCCTGAGATTTCCAACATGGCTAGAGGGAAAAAATACCACACATGTATTGCAAAAGCCATATTTGGCAATGTCATAGTTTCCATGAATTTTTTTGATATAAAACCAGGTGGGGGAAACAAAAGTGGGGTCTGCAAAATGGCATATGGTAGGAATGTCGTACCAGTGGTTTCTACATCTGTACTACTAGTTTCTGCATCTAGGATAGTTTCAGTTTTTGATGAGAGAATCACGTACATTGGTGCCCCCGTAATTTCCAAGAATTCCTCTAGTATAATAGGGGGATCTCCTAGGAATGATCCTAGGATGGATGATTGTTTGAATTGGCCTGGGCCGAATTCTGTATACTTTGTGAGTGGTTCTGTGGTTGTGTCTATGTATGGTAGCATGAAAACGAGAGTGGTCATGGGTTTCTTGTCATAGTATGTGAGCTGGTCGATGGTGATGATCCGATCATCATGGAGAAACATTATTACCCTAAATACAGAGGATGAAATTGCAGTCATGTCGTACATATAACTCCACCTGAGGAGTATATTGTATTATAGTTGTGCGTCTAAGACCTCAATGTCTATAGGAACTGTCTTTTCGATGAGGTTTACTGGGACATTTTGATACAAACCGACGAGGGCTTATAGGTGCCCATCATATGCTCTATTCATGATGCTAGATTGTTTTAATTTAGGTAATCCTAAATTTTTCCAAACTGATTTGGGCATGATACATGTGGATTCTCCTTCATCAACAATGCATCAGTGTATGGTGATATGCTAAACTGAAATCGGTATCTAGAAAGCGACTAGAGAAGGAATCCTAGGGCATGCCTTGTCTAGATTGAATTTTATTACGTGAAAATAAGAAGGATCGATTGTGCCTAATGCAGAAATTAAGGCTTTCTGTTGTCCTGGGCATGATTACAGGACTTCCAAAGCTGACATAGCAGCTGGTGATTAAGATAAATCATCCACTATACTATAACTATGGGAAAATTTGGGGTGATGTTCTATGCACCTGGTTGGTCCTTTGACCATTCTTGGAAGGGGCTCAACAGGTTCTTTGGAGATAGTTAACAGTGTGGTAGGCGCACTCATACTTGTACCTAATGGGTTGGTGTTCAGAGGTATATCATAGTTCCTATTCCTTGTTTGGAAGAAAAATTCTTCACCAGCCATGTAGATCTCATGAATTCCTCTTCCGATATCGTTTTTGGGTGGTTGTTGTTGCTGGGTGTTAACCACTCCTTGGTGGGGGAAGGGTTCCTACATTACTGCAGGCTGTTGGGTAGGTCCCCCTTGTCCTCGGTTACCCTAAAGCTTTTTCAATTCAGGGAGTTCAGGATAGTTGTGAGTTTAATGGCCATATTCACCACATATGGCACAAGAATGATTTTTCCTAAGGCTAGGTCTCTTGTTTTTCCCTTGGGAGTTACTATTTGGCTCTTAGTTTTGATTTCGGTTGGGGTTGCCCCTAGACTGAGATCGTGGGGGGTGTTGTTGATTACTTCCCCCTTGTCTAGAATCTCCATTTTTCTTGTTCATAGGCTTCATTTTTGCAATGTTTGAAGGATTATTGTTGTTCTCTTGGTCATAAGGCTATCGCTGTTGAGCCCAGGATGGTTGAAATAGGTTCACCGGTGCATTTTTTTGCGTTGGTGGTGGATTTTGTGTGGGAAAAGGGGGTATAGGTTACCTTGTCCCTAATTGGTGTAAGATTTTTGGGGAGGCTCTCTTGTATCAACATTTCTAGCTGATTACTGGTTCCCATAGGAGGGAGGGTATGAGCCTCCCTGCTGCTGATGATATGGTATTACCATATTTGTCATATTCTGCAAATGTGTATACTGTATTTGATGGTAACCAGGTTACGATGCATTATGAGTAGAATCGTACGAGTATCCTGGGTACTGGTTACTGTTGCTTAGGTGACCTAGGGTCAAGGATCCTATCAAACCATCTGTAGTATTTGACATGCCTGGTAGCTCTATAAGTTTTTATACATGTGGAATTTGTCAGGACATTGTAAATATACCCCTGATTGGGTGTATATGAGTTCAAGCTATTGGGCCTTGTTAATGGTGTCCTCCTCGGAGGTGGGTTTCTACGTTGCCACGTCTTTTGAAATCTCAACTGTGAGGGTTTTAAAAAACAAGTCCAACAACTCTCTATCGTTGAGTTTGGATTTACACAAACTATGACATCACTGCCATTCATGGAGATGTTATGATATATGGATGGATGGTGCTTGTATAAAATGTGTCAACAGTTCCATTCCCAAATCATGATGGATGGGGAGATGAAAATACATGGAATGCGGTAGTGAGGGTGCTAAAGGTTCCATGAGAAGCAGAAGGATAATCAACATAAAATTTCGCTACAGGCCCTGCTAGGGTGCATTGAAAAAGTATTAGTCTAATGGTATCATCAATGATACTACTGGATGAACACCATAGGTGGAAAGTCATGATATGATTTCCTAGGTCTTCTGCTTGCTTCCCTTCAAATTTTGGTATATCTGAAGGGAGATTCGTGGGCATGGAAGGCCAATTAAGGCCATGAGAAATGGGGTCATTAGTTAACTTCGTTAGATATGGAAAATTAAGTGATGCTAAGAAGGGTAACTGCGTATTGATTTCCATTGTACACTGTGGAAAAACAAGTATTTGAATGTGATGGTTTAGGGGAGGTACCTAGGGAATATTACCCTTTGGCGTGCCCTCATGTATGTTTTGCTGATTCCCTGAATTGGTAATGCTCTTCTTCCCTCTAGGGGTTGTAGGAGGGGTTGAGTGTGGTGACCCTACTGGGGTTTCCACTGGTGTGGTGTTGGGGGTCTCCAATCATAGATGCCCTGATAAATGATGAACCTATAATGGTGGTAGCGTGTCCTCCTTGACACCTAAATGTCAGGAGACCTGAAACTCATCCCTCTAATGGGAGGAGGTCCAAGAAACACCTAGATCAACTAGGTCTAGTTGGGTCTGTTATGGTGTCGATTAGCTTTATCTTGGTGATATTTTTGGTTTATTGGAGGGAGGAGGATTTCTATCAAAGAAAATATGATCACATGCATAAAAAAAAGCGAAAAAATAAGAATTAATTTTCCCTTTAATTTAAAGTTATGTGATCAATCAAGCAAATAAATGTGGTTTTGTTTGTTTTGCATATGTTACTCAAAAGCCTATATAGACCTACTCGTCCTTACACTCTCAACTTAACTGGGCCTTGTGAAGATATATCTTGATGGGTATTGGGGCTAATGTACCAAAAGAATTGGTGATGCCTTCCAGTAGCTGAAGAATCGGCCAAGGTAATGGTATGAGGATAAAGTGTTGCTTGCATCATCACCTATAGGGAAGGATGCCCTATTTTTGGCCACTAAAGTACTGTCGTCCCATGTGAGCATTCGAGTCTTGAGCTTCTTGGTAATCATCTACTAGTATCGAGCACTAGATGGGTCAGGTAACCCAAAAAAGTATTGCACACACTGGGCCTAAGCTTAACCCCCTTTGAAACGGGTCTCTGGTAATTATCGGGTATCCGTTCTATGGGAGGATAGGTGGATTTTAAGCTCCTTAAAAAGTCAACATCTATTTTTCAAAATGTGTTATGACCACAATGGATTATTAGATGCCAACCCTTGATGGTCTTAACCTGGACTATAATTTCTTTCGTGGCCCCTGTGGGGAGAATTTAGTGAGTTCGGTTAATGATTATTTTTAGAGAGTAAATTTTTCTTAGGGTGTGTTCTGGTGAAGTAATTGTAAGAAGAGGAGAAAGGTCCCAACACATTGGGTGCCTTTTTGTCCAATGCTTACCGATGCTTTGTGTGAGCTTTGGATTTTACAATCACAAGTGTTATGATATTCATACATTCGTTGATCCTTTACAATCCTTTTTGTAATTACCATATGTGTGATTGTTCCTTGAAAAAAAAATTAAAATGATGTGCGTATTATGGGCCACTTACACCTTTCCTAGTTAGACTATGTTTTCACTATAGGGAGATGGAAAATTGTCTTAGGAAAGAATTCATGTTTATACCCAGGCTTACCATGAGGTGTAAGGGTGGTAGAGATTACTTGCTTTATTTTTTTGACAGTTTGGTCATAGTCCCAATTCCTAATGCAAAATTGAACTAATCTAATGTAAAAAAAAAAAACTTGAATTAGCTAAAGTTATGTGGATATATGGGCCACTTACTTTTGTGCTAATTATGTTATGTGTTTTGTATTTTTATCAACAAATAATTTTTTTGGACAACATATGTGGATGCATGGCCATTTACTTTTTCCTACTTAAATTATATATGATTTACAAAAATAAATAACAAAAATTAAAACTACTTAGTTTTTAAGATAAATTATAGCAAGTAAGAGTCCTAATCAGTCATGAAATACAAGAACACACTCAAGGAAAACTTTTTTATGGGTTTCCAAGCACTTCACAATGAAAAAAATGGCCAAAACTAAGAAAAAATTATCTTGTTTACCTGCCACATGGGTTATCTTCCCATAGGCACAGAGCATACATCTGTCAGAGAAAAAAGTGTGTTGTCGGGAAGAATGAAGAAAAAATCTTCCTCTGTTGTGCAAAACTTTCACTAAGTGTGATTGGAGATGTTGAGAGGATGTAAGGGTGGTTTGCAGCAAGCTGAGCAGGAAGAAGGACCTGCATCAATAACCATTAACTCAAAAAGAAAGAATCTAGTGGAGTCACCATTCCTATGGTAGTGTATTTGATGCAAGGGCGTACAAAATACAAATATTTAGCAAGCTAACTGTTACCTGCACAAGGTCACAGAGAAAAATGATTTCCTACTGTTAGTGGAACAAACTCGACACAATTTTAACTAAGTTTGAGGGAAAACTAAGCATGCAATAGTAAAAACAAATCCAAAAACATGACACAAAATAGAAAATCTTGATGGAGCAAACAACCTAATAAAAAAGGTGGATAGTTCTCCCTTTATTTGGTGTTTGTGGTAAAAAATATACAATGCTAAACACTTGAAGAGGGTCCTTTGAGATATGGAGCTAAAATACCCAAAACAAGGAGGTCTCCTTCCCTCGATTTCTTGCAAGTGTATCTTCCCTCTCACAAAGGATGGTAGATAAAGATCAAGTGGTGAACCTCTCTCTCTTGGACTGAGATGTTGGTTGGCCAACATATGAGTCCTTCCAATCCCTCTACTACTAGAATATGCAAGATGGTTTGCTATGAAGAAATTTTACTAGCATAACAACATGTCTCCAATTATTATTACAAAGGTTGGCGTATATACACATTTTTTTAATTCCCTCCTCTTCTCTTGGATCAAGATGAATAGTCACACAAGAGTGGATGAGGAATTCCTTTGTGGGTTGCATTTACTCCTCAAGGTGGCACAAATCCGGCTATCCTTGACAGTACTGTTGAGAGAATCATCTTAACCAAGCGTGCCAAGTGGTCCCAGATGGTGGCATTTAGCCATCTTCAGGACCACCTAGCTATCGAAGGAATAGCCGCGCTGTGTGCAAAATTCCTTTGATGTAGGAAAAATGTCATTTAATTTTCCTTCTGAACCTTAGGAAAAATCAAATTTTAGTTTTCTCTAATGTATTTCTTCTCTGAAAATCTTCATCTATACCTTATGCTTGACATTTTAATGTCTTTTGCATGTACGATTTTCTGGTGTCAACAACCTTCCTGTGATACTTCATATTCCACATATGTACTTTGGACTTCCACTTTACAATACATTTTTGAAACATGAATTACGTAATCCACCACAATGGTGTGGCATGTGACAACTCATGAAATGACACTATAGACATGGAATTCTTGATGATGCCATAATGTCAAGCCACTGTTGCTGCTGTGTGTTGAGTGTATACTTAATAATGCTTCTCTTTCCACGTCCACATGGCTTGGTGATAAGGAATCTTCAATGATATCAAGTCTTGAGTTGTGATCGCAAATTGGTGTCCCTTTTCTTTCTCTTAATTGATCAAATTTCATACTCAACTACAAATATGTTTTTCAACATGTTTCCCTCCTTCATCTCTTTCTTCATCATATCACCATGGCATGATAAGGTACCTTCATCTACAATTCACTCATGATGAGAAGACATCAGTTTGAAAACCTGCTAGTCTAAGATAGTGCATATTGATCCATTAACTGAGTCAGAACTAAGTAAAAAAATGGGAGAGGGGTTTAGTGATTGTGAATTTGTGCAGTTCAAGTAGTAAGGGGTGAACCTTGAGCCTTGATACTATGGAATGCATATTCCAGGCAGGACTAAGGGAGAAAAATGCACAATTATGGAGGTCAGTGTGACAAGATGAGGGGATGGGAACTGTATGAGCACATTGCACAGTGCCGGGAGACAGAGGAGGTTGGGCCATTTTCCAATTGAATAAATTAGGGTATCAAAGGATGAGATTGAGGCTAGTGACTGTGCAATGCACAATTAAGGCTAGGATGGGAAGAAGGATTGCACAATTTTGGGAGCTAAGGTTGGGGCTTGAGCACTGGAACTATACAGTGCAAAAGTCCTGGGAGGAAGGAAACGCACATTGTGCAGTTCCAAGAGGCAAGGTCACAATTAGAGGAATGATACTATGTAGTGCAAAGTTCAATGAGGGTGGGTGAATCTAGGTTGCTTGGTTAGAAGATTTTTTCAAAAATGGCTAAGTGCGGGATCGGTGAGGCTGACGTGAACAATGATAAGACTTCGAATGTGATCACACACTTATAATAATTGAAGAAGAAAAAAAATATATCATTCATGACACATGAACAATTCATTTCCCTCAGTGCGACAACTTAGTGACAACTTACAACAAGTGTGACACTTAAGATATGCTTTGCGACGACTTTGACAACACTTGTACGAAAATTCTTAAAACTTTGGAATTGAGTGAAAAAAATGTTTACATGGTTATATTAACTCATTTCGAAAAATATGAACTCTTAAAAGCACCATAACAGGCTTGTGCACATTGTGCGATAGCTAACATGCGAAAAGATGACATTTTTCCTATCTTGCAAAAGGGACCGAAACACTTCAAGAAAAAACATGGAATGAGTTTCAATGTTTGTGCCGACAATGTACAAGACCAAGGAAGGCTCTGAAATTAAGCGTAGGAATTTTTTTTGGAGGGTGTTGTAGTAGAGACAACACAAAGAGACAAATAATTAGTTGTTGTACAATTCTTTATAAAAAAATAAAGGAAATTCTTGCTTTAAAAATAATATTCATTCTATCTAATATATATATATATATGTGTGTGTGTGTGAGGAAAAATTAAGGAATGAGTATCTATACAATAGTAAAAAGGTACAAAGATAAATAACACAGTTAAATAAAGAGAATAGAAACGAAAATTCTTTTGTTAAAAATTCTAATAATTGAAAACCATTGTAAGATTTTATACAAAATGAGTTCAAAGATGATCCTTGTGGACAATTGGTGGACTAAAGTAGTTTTGGCTACGAGCCATAGAATGACATTTGAAAAAATAATATACGACTACAAATAAAAAATAAACGAGACTATTATCTTTTAACTATTAATGTCTCATTTAATGTTATTTTACGAACTAATTGATAGATTTAAAACCCCAAATTGGGTAGGACAAAACTCCTGATAAATAAAAAACCTCTTGTAGTTCTGGAAAAGAAAAAAATATCCAACATTTGATAAATCATTCCATATGTCATAGGTATTGGAGGAAATAACACATTTAAAATTTAAACATTATCGCACCACAAGTCTTCCCTGACGGTTATAGAGTGCACAAAGGAAAACATAATAACAACATGGAACTACAGCTAAGAATAACAGAGAAATGACAAAGACCAAGAAGAGTTAAAACTCATAAAGCCTTGATAAGAATATACCTTTTATAGAATAATGAAACAAAAAAGCAGCTTCACCTGCATTACAACTCCTACCATGCATCAAGACTGTGCATCATCTCAATTTATACAAAAATTAAGTCGGTTATATATATTTAAAAAATTAGTTTTTCCTTGAGTTCCAATGAATGCAGGCGGTGCTTCCCCTTCGAAGCTGAACAAGGCATGATGGTGGTGCCTCTTCGAGTATGAGCAGGTCATGGTAGTGACGTTGAGCGGTGAGGCAGGTTGTCGGTGAGTTGGTGAATTGACGGGTGTAATTAATTTCAGCGCTCCTCCTTAATTAAGATTGACAACTTAACCATGAATTAACATAACTTAAACATTCCTGCTATTCTAAGTCTCAGCTAGGCTTACAATGACTAAAAAAATATGACTTGACATCTGCTCTTTAGTTCAATTTCTTTTTCCTCCTTTCCCAAATTCTGCATCCTTTGAATTGCTTCATCTTTGTCTTTTTGGTGTAGGCTCCAAATTTCAATTTCTTCATTTTTTGTTGCATCTCTTCCATCATTAAATCTTTTATTTTAATCATAAAAACATAAAAAATCATTTCAGGTTGTCCATGGATGTTCTCTACTTCTTCAAAAATATGGTCATATGTGGGTTTCTGCCATTTTTCATCTTCTATAGTTTGTTCATCATCAATCTTCTGATTATCAATTTGCTGCAACATAAGTTCATAATAGAATTTTATCTCTTCAAGACTCCGATACATAAAAATTTCATTGACATTGTCATTTTCAACATTGTTCATGTTGTCTTCAACATTCATTGTTGCAAAATTACATGCAGACATCATCAACACTTGGTGTTTCAAGCCATGCTTCAAGGAATTTTAATTCTTCTTCATATTTTATTGATTCTTCACAGTTTATTCTAACATCTACATACACAAAATCAATGTTAATTTTATATGAAAAAATATCTTAAAAACCATATTGGTTCTGTTCATTCTACTTTGGAATGAGAGCTTTCTTCTCTTATTCCTTCTTTGACTCTATCGATGCCTCATAATATAGAGTCTTCACCTTTGCTTTTGCAAATGGGTTTTCTTCCACTTGGTTTCCAAGCAAAAGTGGGTTTCTGTCACCAAATAACAATGTATCAATAAGATGTTTTTGTTGCACCATTTGCAACCACTCATCACTAGTGCATTTGTCTTCATCAAAGTTAACATTAAAAATTTCAATTGCTAGATCCATTGAATCAATTTCTTCACCACTCGCAACATTATCTATGCCAAAATTAACTCCTACTCATAACACACCATCAATATTGTGATCTAATTTCAAGTGAAATTCTCCAAAATATTTCTCTTTCTGTAGATTTTCTGCTAGAGATCCATTTTCATTTTCATCTTCAAGCACTGCTTTAATAGGTTGTACAACACTATGATATTCGACTTGATTACTCCCCCTTTCACCAAATTCTACTTCAAGGATCTTCCATCACTACTACATTTGGCAGAAATTCCGACACTTGGTTCCGACGCTTTTGACCAAATGTCAGAAATTTCCCCAATTTTTTCCCATCCCGCCCGAAACCGTAGCTATACTGACGTTTATAGAAAATTGTCACAATAACGACACTTAGAAAAGTGTCGCAATTGCGATGTTTGGAGGAAGACGTTGCACTGGAGACACTATGGCCCAACGCGTCGCAATTGCGATGACTGCAAGTGCGACACAATGTCTAAGTGTCGTAATTGCGACGTTTGGAGGCCTTCGTCGCAATAGCGACGCCTTTTCTGTCGTCAGTATAACGACACTTATATGCACGCTAAATAAAAATACGAAACTTATATGCACGCTACATAAAAATGATTTTATTGTTTCGTATCTGTCGCAATAGCTACATTAATGTCTGATATCACGCGCGCATTTGCCCTCCGCTCTTGCAGAATAGCATTCGCCCTCAGCTCTTGTAGAATAGAATTTTCCCTCAGCATTCGCCCTCAGCGTTCACCTTCAGCTCTTGCAGAAAAACATTCACCCTCAGCTCTTGCAAAATGGTAAGTTCTTACTGCAGGCCCTTCCTCCTATAGTAGGGTTGACTCTATTTGGGTTTTTTTGGTAAATTCCATTGGATTGTGTTAGGCTGTAGGGTTCTCTCTAGATGTAAAGAATCAAGATTCAATACCCTCTATTATCTTCATCACCCAATACAAGATTTAAATTTTTCCCAAAGAAACGCTTATTAATTTGGCAGCCATTATTTCTCCCTGCTTTAAAAACCCTACATTTAAATGAAAGCAAGCATTGCATTTCTACAAAAATCTATTAGTGTTCAAATGTACATGTGTGCTACATTAACGTCTGATATCACGCGCACATTCGCCCTCCACTCTTGCAGAACAACATTCGCCCTCAGCATTCGCCCTCAGCTCTTGCAGAACAACATTTTCCCTCAGCATTCGCCCTGAGCTCTTGCAGAACAACATTCGCCCTACATTCACCCTCAGCTCTTGTAGAACAGAATTCACCCTGAATTCACCCTCAGCTCTTGCAGAACATCATTCGCCCTCAGATAGGAACCAAATAAAGGCCATGTCCTAAATGGACATCATTTAGCTTTGAAAATGGCCATTGCACCGTGTTGTTTCTTATATTACATCACGATAGTTTCTTAGGTCATTTCTTGTTTCTTGAGATGAAAAACAACCAAAGAAATTGTGAAGATCCTTTCAAGAAATAAATGACCATTTCTCAATCATATCTCAACTATTTTTATTTTATTCAGTGGTTGCTTACTTTGAGAGAAATTTGACACTTTTATAATTTATATAACATAAAAACACAAAATGGGATGGAATTGATGAGGTAGATGACCTTTAGTTGTTGTAAATTATGAATTGATAATACACGATGCATGTTCTGTACTACAAACTAGATTCCTTCCTCGAGTTAGAACACAGAGTATTGAATCAAAGTTGTAGTTTCTAAATTCTTGTATTGGTTCATCAATCTTGAAATTCAGACATTGCATGTCTTCATTGCTTCATGTTTGAATAATTTTCATTATATCGTACAATAGGAAATTAGGAATTATGATTATTATTACTTTATGGATCTGTTAAGTTACTTTTAAGTTTGCATGGTTTAGTGTGAAATTATTCTTGTGTGCCCCTAGGCCCAGGTGAAGGAATGCCAAGGACTGAGAACCCTAGTTTTTAAATGGTATTGTTTTTTATACCCAAAAACCCCTCAACATCACTTCTTATTAGTTCTTAACAATAGTGTTGTAAACAATTTGAGAATTGATATAGCAAAATCTCGCACTTCTCAAGATAAAGTCCTAAAGCTAGAGTGTGATACCATGTGTAATTCAATAGCCCCATTGTCACCTCACCAACCTCTTTTCACTTCGGGCTAGCTCTCCTCCAACTCAAGGGGGGTTCTCCCTAGTAGATGTTAGGGATCTAATGGTCCAACCAAACCAAGTCAAGAGCCCCCTAACTCTCTATGTTTACTACTATCAATCAAAATATTGAACAATAGGGTCAGACATGCATCCTGAAGATAAAATTTCTAGGGTATTTTTGGGTAATTTCAAAGGAAAAGTCCCCAAACACATATAATCAAGGAATTATAACGTGATTTCAAACATTAAATATCAACAAAATCATTTAAAGGATATTGAAAGGAAAAAGGTGATGGAAGATAGAAAGTGCCTTACTTAAATGCTCTAAGGATTTTTCAATAGTTGCTCCAAAGCTTCACTTCAAGGCCCTTAGTCATTATCGCTAATGCTATGCCTTAAACTTCATGCGTTGCCCTAGCTATAGGGTCTTCCCCTCCTTGATTTACTGAAGATTTATCCAACAATATAGTCGAAATGGAATATATTGTCGCTAGTCTCTGCATTTGGGTACCTTAAGTAATGTAATGACATGTTTCAGAGTGAATTCATGCAAAGCTGTTTGAAACTCTAACTCTTGTTACTCGGTATTATTAGAAGTATTTTGAGTTCATTTTGTGTTTCTAGTTGAAATCATTATTTTAAATTTTTACATTTATAATTTTTGTGCAATGTGAGTCGGATCGAGGAAAGTACGAAAAAAAGCAAGACGGATGATCGAAGAAGTAAGTGAAGAACATGTAAAAAGTCTGAGCATTGCTCTATCTTAGGGTATTTTAGTTATTTACATAATTGAAATAATATTAATTTGTTAAATGGACACTATGTGTGATACTTTGATTCCCTCTTTCAGCTATTATCCTGTCTAGTGTTCTTGTTGCGAAAAAAGCCACGAGATGCAAGGTCGGAATTTAGTACTTTGATAGACGCGCCTCAAACACCTGAAACAGAAGAGAAGATAAAACAACTTATGAGCCAGCTAGAAAGATATCAGGTAATAATAAAAAGTCAAAAGGATATTTTTTTGTTCTGCATGAGATGAATTGTGATAGTTTGATTTTTAATTTTTACATTGACTAAACTAACAAAAAGTTCTTTTGTATGTAGCGTTTTCTAGCACTTGCTGAACCCAGTGTTGGTGGTAGTGGGACACAAGGGCAAGAGATTGCCCAACAACCCTCTCGTACACCTTCTACTCCTTTAGGTGCCAGCCAAGAAACACACCCTGCCCAAGCAGACACCCAGCCAATCGTTGAACGTGTTGGCAATGATGAGGCTGATATGGCCAACTACATTATTGCGTTTCCTGGAGCTACACGTGTCAGCTCCACAGGGACCATTAATGGCACGTTGTTGGTGAACGATGAGGGTGTCCCTATAAAGCATGTACAACTCCCAGGTAAATTTTAATATTTTAACTATTCATGTACTTTATCTAAAACATATTTATCATGATTTTTATTTTCGTGTGATATAATATTTTTTATTTTATTTTTTTCTTACTGTGTGGAAAGCAATGGGGAGACCTACTAAGGTATGCGGGAAACCATGCAGTATTAATTTTGACTAGCCATACGCATGGTGAGTTACGAGTTCCAGCACAAAGGCACTAAGATTGTCGGCACTTTGGGGTTGGCACATTTGATAAAAGGCGGTGGCTCGGTATGGGAAAATATTTAGCTCCATACAGGGGGCCACTGTAGGAAGCAATTGAAATTTAAACACAGATAGCTTGTCCTCTCCTGGGTTCCCGGAGAGTGAGTGGAGAGCACTCATCCATAATGGAAAAGAGAAAAGGGCAAAGAAAGAAGGAAAAATGCCAACTGGACCCGCAAGGTAAATTACAACTTTAATTCAATAGCTTTAATTTTCTCTATGTCTAAAATAAAAGTGTGCTACGTCATATCTGACTTCAATATTTTAATGATAGGTTTCCTAACACCTCGAAGGCAACCAAAGCTAGGATTGAAAAAAAGGGCCATCACAAGCTAGGCCAGGGTGGCTACTTGAAATTAGCCACAAGAATTGTAATTAAGTAGCTAAACATCTTATAATTAATTGTATCGCCTTCCAACGTTTTTGTAATCCTATCAAATATGATTAAAAATACACAATCATATGTAATGTAGGGTGATGAATTCGGAATAGAAACTACAGAGGAAGATAAAAATATCGCTTTCCATTTCGGCTATCAAGCCGTAGTTGAACGTCGCAGAAGCTTGGGGAAGGTCCCAAGATCTAGAATGCCTGATAAGGTAAAACATTAACCTTTCAATATGTTTTTTTTCGTCCATAAATTTAATGTCTAACAACTTTGTTTAAATCGAGGGAGCAGCACTACCGACAAGGCAAATAACCCAGTTTTAGAGCCAGATGTAGATGCTCCTCACGTGCAACCTGATCATTGTAGTGGGGACCGGGCCGACAATGCTACTATCAGTGAGGGCCGTGACGGTAATTAATTTCCACTTATAATTTTTTCTAATTATACCTTGATGGTTGTCCTTATAAAGTTTTTTGTTTAAATGATAGAGAATGTTTCCCTTGAGGATCTTACCACCAGAGAGGAAGATAGGGCAACAGTCCCAACGGCGACAACTGGTGCACCAGGTAAATAATCTCATTGCAACTTTTTTTATTAATATTACCGAACTAGTTCAATGATATTTAAAAACTGATAATTAAAATTTAATATTATCTGTTTTTGGAGGCGATGCCCCGTCACTGGATGAGACCAGACATCGTGACAATGCAACTAGGTCAGCGACGACAACTGGTGCACCAGGTAAATAATATCATTGCAATTTTTTTTATTAATATTACCGAACTAGTTCAATGATATTTAAAAACTGACAATTAAAATTTAATATTATCTATTTTTGTAGGCGATGCCCCGTCACTGGATGAGACCAGACATCGTGACTACGCAACTAGGTCAGCGCCGACAACTGGTGCACCAGTTAAATAATCTCATTGCAATTTTTTTTATTAATATTACCGAACTAGTTCAATGATATTTAAAAACTGACAATTAAAATTTAATATTATCTGTTTTTGTAGGCGATGCCCGGTCACTGGATGAGACCAGACATCGTGACTACGCAACTAGGTCAGCGGCGACAACTGGTGCACCAGGTAAATAATCTCATTGCAATTTTTTTTATTAATATTACCGAACTAGTTCAATGATATTTAAAAACTGACAATTAAAATTTAATATTATCTATTTTTGTAGGCGATGCCCCGTCACTGGATGAGACCAGATATCGTGACTACGCAACTAGGTCAGCGGCGACAACTGGTGCACCAGGTAAATAATCTCATTGCAATTTTTTTTATTAATATTACCGAACTAGTTCAATGATATTTAAAAACTGACAATTAAAATTTAATATTATCTGTTTTTGTAGCGTGCACATCTATGGATGAGACAGATTATGTTGTCAACAACTAGGTCGAGCGACAAGTTTGGTGCACGGGTAAATAATCTCATTGCATTTTTTTTATTAATATTAGGAACTAGTTCAATTATATTTAAAAGCCCGACAATTAAAATTTATGTCATTTTTGTAGGCGATGCCGTCCTTTGGACCAGACCGGACATCGTGACTACGCAATAGATCGACGGCGACAATTTGGTGCACCGAATGCGTAATCTCATTGCAATTTTTTTTATTAATATTCACAAGACTAGTTGATGATATTTAAAAGCGACAATTAAAATTTAATATTATCTATTTTTGTAGGCGATGCCCGTCCTTTGGATAAAAATTAAACATCGTGACTATAAACTAGGTCCCGGCGGTCTTACCGGGTCGAAAGGCACGAAACAGGAGCAGAGCATGATGATATTGATGATGTAATTAGGAGCTTTAAAAATAGGAAGAAGAAAAAGAAAATTCGATAATGTAAAATATTGTATTATTATAAGACAAACGTTACCATACTTGAACGTTTTTTGCGTTATATAAAAAACTCATTTATCATACTATTTTTATGTCAAGCATTAATTGCAATGTTTCCTTGCGTACTTTTTGTTGAATTATTTTTTTATTAGTTATTGAATATTTTTTTTTATGCTCATGAAAGTAAAAAATGAAATATAGATTGGGTATTGGGGAATTGAGAGTGATGTGAGGGGAGGGGGGGGAGGCACCATAAGAGATTCCACCTTCATGTGGTTGGCCCTGTTTAGTAGAGAATAATTTATTGGAGAGATTTAATCTTGGAGAAAACCTCCCTCGATCCAGCGTAGCAACAAAAAAGTCACTGTTGACTTAGTTGCTACTCTTTCAGATCGTGGGAGGCTTGTTCCAAGTTCATGCGACTCCAATAAATTGTTATTGAAATGAAGAGGAGCTTATTCGGGTATGTTTTGACATTTTCAACATATGTTCTAACATTATCATAAGAATGCATCTTAGAGTAAAAAATACTACATCAATTACTTGTATTTATTGTATAGATAATGATGGATTTTGATTGACTTGGCAGTGAAGGTACAAATCCTCTTGCATCATGAGCAATACAACTTGTCAACCAGGGTCATGTCCAGGATATTTTTGCTTGTGCACTTGACCAGGTTCGTAATGTCACATTTTGTAAGTTCCTTTACAGTTCATAATTCAATATTAAGCTTGTTCATGATTATTATCTAGGTTTTTTGTATGTGTGTTTTCATCTATTTAATTGTAAGAAACTCTGCATGTTTCCTGTTGTTCACTATGATTTCTCCCATTACCACTCCCAGGATGAATCTAAATTTATTGTTACATAGGTTACTTTATTGTTACTATGATTTCTCCATTTACAATTTCATAGGTTACATCATGTAAAGTTGTCAATCTCAGGTTGGTGATGAGCTTTAGTTCTCCAGATTTGGGGCTTTTCTGATATTTTCTCCCTCATGTAATTCCTGCATCACCTCGTTGTTTGAGCATTCCAATTGTCTACCACTTGTACCAATTGGCACATGTCAATCTCTGAGTGGTGCCACATTTCACCTATTTTCAGTGAGAGTTTAGGGTTTCTCTAACATAGCTTCAGAAATCCGATTCAGTGCCTGCTTGAATATCGTCACATAATAGTCATGGTTTGGATTGATGAGCATGTTCTAAATGGTTGTTTTATTCATAATAACCACCCATATAGTCATCTTGATATATTTCAGAAGTTTTCTCGGGTTTCCTTTTTCACCGTTTCTAGTGGGTGGGATGGTGTGGGGTGATCCATCAATACTGGTGCTCTTGTAGTAGGGAATTTGTTTTTGGGGATATAAAGGAGAATTTGATGTAGATATCCCATTGGATGCATTCATATATGGGCATGAGAGGTCAAAAATTTAAATTAAAAATATGCAACCTCTAGCATAGCAACCTGAAGGCCACGAGAGACACTGGTTAAAGATTGTTTTGTGCTGGCCTTAATATAGTCGTGATTTCTTTCTATTATCTTAATGCAAATATATAGTCTGGTCTCATTAAAATGAGGATTGTGGTTGTATTTATCTTTGGTTGTTTCTCTCTTAATGCTCTAGAAGTTTCCAAAAGTTGCGGTAGTTGTTTAGTTTTCTTGTTACAACTTAAAAGTGGTTTTTAGCAATGGGAGTCATGTTTTTTAAGGTTCATACTAATATGAAGATCTTGTAATTCTATATTCAGCATAAGAGAAGATGGCCTCTACTTTGGGCAGTATGACAAAAATTGCCACATCTACCTCATTAGGTAACAATGGAAAGGGGAAGAAGTTGGGTGCAATGTTTGATAATTATGGCAGACAATTGTCTTCTCTTTCAGTTTTTTCACCCATTTCCTTTAATCACTCAAGCAGAAGAGGGACTCTGAGATTACGCGACAGAGAGAAGGTAGTTAATACAAGAGCTATGGAAAAGGAGTTGTACTTCAACAAGGATGGCTCGGTGACAAAAAAATTGCAGGTCAGAGAAAAAATTATGTTTAAAGGAAGGTCACCTGCACGTGAAACTTCACTGTGGTGGATCTTTCCTTGTCCACTTATATTCGATTTTAATGTGTTATTTTAATTTTTCATGGAGGGTTGTTTTTGCATATGGTCTGACATTCAATTGCACACTTACTGAAAGCATTGTCAATTTGTCTTGCAGGCGGTGTGAACAAACTTGTTGATCTTGTTGGAGTCACCCTTGGGGCGAAGGGCAAAATGTTGTCTTGGAGAGCAAGCATGGTTCTCCGAAAATAGTTAATGATGGTGTGAAAGTAGCTAAGGAGGTAATTTGTAGATGTGTGCTCTGGTTTTATTTTTAACGTTGTATTAGTTCCCCCTCTTAAATGTCTTAGATTTGGTAGGCATAATTTGAAAACTCAAAGGTGAAAGGAAACATATTTGTTACCCAGTGGTCTACTTGGCCTATGGATTAGCCACATTAGAGTAATGCATAAAGATTTTCACAACAATAAAAGGAAAGGGTTATGGCTGAGTCAAATTTTATTGTTATTGACAGTGTAATGAAATGTATCTTAATGCTATGGTTTTGGCCTTTTTATTGGTTGAATTAGAGGACCCAGTTGAAAATATTGGGGCCAAGTAGGCTGGTTTTCCTTTTTGCTGATGGTTTGGTGTATCTAATTGAATTAGTTGCCTAAGGTATTTTTTGGTTGCAAAATCATTTTCATTTTTCATACAGTATTGGCCTTGTGGAATACATTTGATTGTGTGGTCTTGTTAGATCTACAACATTTGTAGTTGTTTAGTCTTATGGCCGAGGTGCACTTTTATTATGGAAATAGTTGATGCAATATTGTCATTTAATCCTTACTGCAGGGTAGCATGTTGAGAATTTTCTTGTGAAACATTTGGTATTCAAAATGACACTTGATCTTATACAACATCATGCACTTGACT
Organism: Pinus albicaulis; assembly: GCA_034641835.2. Lineage (NCBI taxonomy): Eukaryota > Viridiplantae > Streptophyta > Pinopsida > Pinales > Pinaceae > Pinus > Pinus albicaulis. The sequence goes on from JAXQQM020063816.1 coordinate 52,385, forward strand.
TAAAATTCATATTCAAAGTGTGCCAGACAATTCTTGCAAAATTTCAAATATTTATGTTGTTTTAAACCATTATCTTTTTCATGTATTGGATGCTGAAAATGTGAAAAAAACTTTGGTATGAAACCAACTGGTGAATAATTTCCAGCAAAACAACCACTTCCAAGACATGATTTAGAAGTAGAACATATGTACTTATGAAGCATAGAAAGATATCCTTGATGCATTGTCAATGTTTGGCTAGGGTTATTTTGGAGAAAATAACTCCTTATTCCTAGAATAGTGATCTTCAATACAAGTAAATGCCAGAGAAGAGAGATCATCGTGTGACGCAACAAAACTGAAATTGGACCCCTAAGGAGAGCTGGTGTGTCTACAATCGCTCTGTCAGCATTTTCCCTTGGTTTACCCAGTTCTTTTCCTCCAGCCTGAGTCTTAATTGACTTCTTCTTTCTTCGGGTTTATTTATCAAATTCGTAGAATTTGATAAATAAATACTATCCACAATGGTTGGACTTTAATTTATATTCCCGACTTTATATTATCTCCAAGCCTTATAACCAATGTTAACTTTCAACACTTTGTATTTATACTCCACGTTTCTTTTTAAATAAATAACTTGTAATGAACTTTCGGCTCTATATTTCACCACCCAGCCTTACAAAAATCACGCTCCAGACTTATGCTAATTATCCGCCAATCGTTTAATTAAACAATTTCATTATACTCCGACCCCACCTATATATATCAATAACCAATCAAACACTACTATTATATATTTTGTATCCTCACTTTTTATATAGTTAACCTCGGGAAAGTTCAACGTGCGACCAACGTGGTGGCCCTTCTCCAAATCAACGACTCTTGGCAATTTCGCTCGGCTTCCAACGTCGGGCTTGCGTGCGAGCGCGAGGTTAAATGGTGGACACTGCAGGGTCACTTCGCCCATGTTGCATTCCTATGGAGATGTCTCGCATGATAGGAAATACCGCCTACTCATGAAAAGTGCGGCTAGAGGCAACTCGCTTTTGTGATTAATACAGTTTTTGGTTTTGGTACGGGGCTTGACCACGGGTGCAAGTCACAGTTTCGCTATCCTTTGTTGTTAACTCATATCCCAATCCTCGGGTCGCAGTGCAAAAGCACAACAATCTTGTCTCTTTATCAAGCGAGATTTTTATATTTGAACAGTGTTCACGACCCCGGTTCTCTACACAGACCTCGCCTTCGGGTGGGGTGAGTTCACAGGGTTATCCAACAATTTACGAGAATTCAAAGACAGAAGAATGGAATTATCAGTACCCAATCGCCTCACAGTTAAACAATTCTTCACAATTAGCAGTTCGAGATAATTCAATGGCAACTAAGCTTGGAAATCATTTAACTGGAGACAATTGTTCACACACAGAGGTTTATTGCAGAAATCCCCTCTCTACTCTCCTCTTCCCTCTCTACTTTTATTCATCCGAGGAATTACAATTTATATACATAACATATGGATCTTCGGTTCCTCTGAGAGGACCGTTCTAGAAATCAAAAGGTCTAATTATAATAATTCAACTAACTCAAACTGTTCGACTCCTACAACGCTAACTAGTCTAAGTAATACAGTCAGCTGAGGTATTGACACCTAGCTGTTACAACTCAAATGTTTTCGAACCCTCCTAGCCACAACATGTGGACAAAACCTCCTACATTGCTGGCTAGTGCCTAATGCCCCTGCATCATCATGTGACATAAAACTATTAACAAAAGTGAACAGGGAATGATTATTAATTATGGCATACTAAGTTGTCAGTGATTTTGACTATTTGTCTTTAACATGTAAAAATGTTAAATTCCAAACTTACATAATCATGGTTTGGCATCATGAGCTTGACTAATTGTCCACCATGCTCATAATTTCATTGTTGTATTCATATCTATAAACAACGTTTCAAATAATAATAATAAAGTTCTATAAGAAAAATCCAGACCTCCATGTTGTTGCTCCTTGTGAGACAAAGTCAAAATTGCATTACACAATCTGACACATAAGAATCTCCTATATCCCGGTGGTATGTATCCAAATTCTTATAATAGTGTCTTCAAGACTTATGTTGACATTGCCAATGAGATATTTAAGCAATGAAAGCTGGAGCCTTCTTCATTGTTGTATATGTAACAGTCTTTTATTAATATAAATATTGATGGTTTTGTCTTTCTGAAAATGAAATGTAAAAATAATTTATTATGGTCAATTGAAAAGTTTTTTTTTTAAAGCTTTTCATTATGGAAGGGAGACATAGATATATGCCCTTCTAATTGAAATTCGGACCTGCCCTTCAAATTTGATCACTGTGTGGGACCTTAACAAACAATAAAACTATTCCGCCGCGCGTTGTATAAAACATATAACAAAACCTTTGTCAAAACTTCAAACGAACCCTTTAGCCGTGGGTATTTCATCACGAATTGATCATTTTACCATGTACCTTCTTCTAGAGGAATATTATTCCACTTGATTAGGTACTTCATAATGGTTATATGTCAAAGAGATACATAATGTTTATCTATAGCTTTTTGTGGTTCAAGAATCAACTTTCATTCTTCATCTAATTTTGGAAGTTCTATTTACATTGGCATATTTTTTCCCAAAACCTTTTTTAATCAAGATACATGAAAAACCTTATGAATGCAAGAAGAAGGAAAATATAACTTCTATACCACTTGTGCAATCCTATGAATAATTATTTAGGGCCATAACAGTTTTGCAGTGTGGAAAAAGTCGGCAAAAAGTCCCGACTTTTTGAAAAAATCCCGAATTTTTCCCGGAGCCAACTTTATTGACCGACTTTTTGCCGACTTTTTCATCCTTGAAAAAGTCGCGATTTTATCCTCGAAGTCCCGACTTTTTGCCGACTTTTTCGAAAAAATCTTGAGTGAGGTAGTTTCTTTAATAATTTTTTAATTTTTTTTTAAAAAATCAGGATTTTTTCCAAAAATGAATATTTTTGTATTTTTTTAGTTTTGCCGACTTTTTCAAAAAACTCCCGACTTTATCGAGTATTTCAACTTTTTGACCCTTGCCGATTTAATCCCGACTTCGAATTTTTCCACATTGCATTTTGAGCTAATTATTTATTCTTCTTTTTCTTGAATGAAGATTGCTTATAATGCTATAATCTAAAAAATACCCAATTACCCTCAAATTATCTTTCACTTCAATGTTGTTCCCCTTGTTGTTTTATCATGTTTCATGTCATTTGAAGGCTTTCCATAATAATTTTCAAAGTTTCTTTAGTATTTTCCATATGTGACTCTGTTTCCTATACTTTGGACTTATCTTGCAAAAAGTATGAGATACTAGGAGTTGGATATCCATAAAGGGCCTTAAATGAGGAAATTTTAGTAGATGTGTGATAGGTAGTATGATAGTATCATATTACCATTCTTCCTTGAGGAACCCACTTCATCCATTAAGATTGCTTTTCTAAAGAGTAACATTGTAGATAACCTTAAATTTTTTTTTTAACTATTTTTGTTTGACCATTTGATTGTGTTTGATATGTAGAACTCATGGCAGCTAGTGTTTCTCCACTCATATTAAATAATTATTTCCAAAATTTTCTTGTTACTATTACTTTAGGAAAACCATGAAGAATATGAATTTCTTTCACGGACACTTCTGCCACTTGGCTTGTTGTTTATGTACTTTGAGCTCTACAAAAAAAATCTACAAAATTTGTCTATATAAATGACCACAAAAATGTAATACTTACCTTTATATTTCAGTAACCCTGTAATAAAGTCTATTGATATATCTTCTAGTCTTTGAATATGTATGTGGAATGGTTGAAGTAACCCTAGAGATTTTACTATCTCTCTTTTATTTATTATGCAAACCTGACCTTCTATTACAAAATTTTGAATATCTTTCTTCATTCCTTCCAAAAGTATATTTTTTGATCCTTTGAGATGTTTTAAGGAACCCTGCATCCTACCATCAGAGAGACATGGGACTCCCTTAATATTTTTTTATTCAAATATGCTTGCATGCATAAAAATATTCTACATTTGCACCAAAGTATATCTCTCTTTCACTCCCAATGCTCCATAGAGTTCATCCCATCCTTTATAAATTTTAGTTTTGTTTAGTACTATTGTCATTTTTCCATTATGGCAAGCTTCTTCTAGCCACCTAGGAATAGAAAATGTAATTGGATATAAATTTGAGGCCTCTTCTATTTTAGAAAGAGCATCATGTACTAAATTTTCCTTACACTTTTTGCAGATTATCTCAAAATTAAAAATTTGCATTTTTTCTCCTCATTTTTGTTAATCTTCCAATGAAATCCATAGCTTCAAAAAATACTTTATGCTATCATGGTATATCTTGACTTTAAAGTACCTCCCAATGATATACTACCCCCATTTTTTATTGCATGTAATATTGCTTCCATTTATTTCATACATAGATTTCACCAAATATTTTTCTTTGAATTCCTTGCTTTTAAAAGCCAATGATATCCCTTATTGTGTTAATGTTATGTAAATTCCTTGTCCTAGTGCCTCACACTCTACTATGAATCTTTTACCAAAAGTAGGTGCAACCGATGTTGGTGTAGAAGACATGGCATCCATTAAAAGAGAGAATGCCAAAGTAGCCTCATCATTCCATATAAATGATATTTTCTTCAAGAGATATGTGAGTGGACTTAAAATGCATGCATAATTCTTAACAAATTATCAATAATATCATGTAAGTCTAAAAAATCTTCTAAGAACCTTGATTTTCTTAGGAATAGGTCATTTTGTAATAGCTTGCATCTTTTGAGGCTCCAACTTCACTCCTTCCTTTAAAAAAATATGAACCAAATACTCGAATTCTTATTTCCCAAGAGCACATTTGGATATTTTTACATAAAAATGATTGTTCTCAATAATTTATATAACTTTTCCACATGTTTACTAGTGTGGTATTCCCATGATTTATTATAAATATGTGTATTATAAAAGAAAACCAACACAAATTTTATAAGATGGGATCAAAAAAAATTGTTCATAAGTCAAGCCCGCTAGACTTCAAACGACGATAAACCATAATTCAAACCAAATTCGCGTTCCAAAATAGCCTGCTGACGTCGGCCAATTTTGTGACGTGAAAACCAAATGAATTCCGCCCGAATATTTTTCGGGTCCAAAGTTGGGTTGGCATACGGAGGGAGAGTTGTGACGCGAATTTCTTATCAAATTCACCCTAATCTTTTTCGGGTTCAGATTTCCACTACGCGAGTGGCCCAAACAAAGATCTGCTCCTATCCCTCTGTGACGAAACCATCGTACATGCTGACGTCATCAATCAGAACCCACCACCCTTTTGACTTTGTAAATAAAACAAATTGCGTCTGCGTCATTTTCATTGTTCCATGTGCTAGCCAGTATTCCATGCAAAAAAATTGAAAAACCAACTGTTAACACTTGCTGACCGTTACCTTGCTGAAGAGAATTGAAGCCGAGTATTTTAGGGTTCATCTGTCATAACCAGCGCCTGTTTAAACATGTTTCATTTTCCGTAAATAGGTATTTATTCCAATTCCCCGCTAAAATCTATAAAAAAATCATGGTTTTAGTTTTAATTCTGCACTAAGGTCTGAAAAGAAGTTCAATTTGGTCTTTTTCGTTCCCAGAACTGCAATTATATTCCCAAAACTGGCAATTGTGCCCCTTTTCCACAAAAACCCCAAAATTCCATTTTTGAATCCACAAGAACCAGAAATGGAAGTTCTTGTAGCTTTGAATGTCATGCCCATCAATGCCCCTCACAAGGACTTGGATTATTTTCCTTTAGCCGTTATGGATTTTCAAATTAAGGACTTGCGTCTCAGTGAGAATCCTCTTCGAATATTTTGCCGCTGCAGAGACAATTATTTGAATGGTTCTGAAATATTTGGACTTTGGGAATCAAATATTCCTATGTACCTTCTCCCCTCAGTCCATATTTTTCCTGAGTTAATCCATTATTGCTACGCAAATTATGATCCCAACCAACGAGCAGTTTTATCCCCAAGTCAAAATGTCCTTTTCCCAATAATTGCTCAGTCCATAAATGAAATGCTACAATTCCAACCTGGTCAAGCTCTCACTCCCCTATCCATGGTTGAATTACTTGAGAAATCTACTAAGTTATCCCATGAAGAGTTAAACCGCCTATGCCAAACCTTCATGTTACCAGAGCATCAGCCTAAAAACGCTCCCCCTTATGGTTATACTTTCTTTATTGATGAGGGTAGACTTATTTTAAACATGATATCTTCCATAATGGGCTTCAATACTAGTGAGTATGTTGATCAGTTAACCCTAGTATTGTTATCCATTTTTACCCCTGGACAACCTCCTGCTGTCAAGTATGATTTTGCATCTTATATTGCTGACAAAATCCATGATCAGTTCATGAGATTTGAGAATGAGAGAGTATTTAAGTATTCTTCTGTCATATATCATCTGATGATTTAATTTCAGTCAGAAAATTTCCCTTTTTATGTTAAGAAAATTGATTCCAAAGGGAATCCTAGGTCAGTCATCTTTTGGTCTGCCATTACTCACAATTCCTCTGATTCTCCTTATTTCTATAATGAGTTTGTCGACCTTTTTGTTCATCCTGCAACTACCTTGTTGACAGGAGTCTCTCCTCCTAGAATTAACAATGAAATCAAGAAAATCCTTCAGCTCTCAAAGCAGTACAAGATAGGTGATTGGTACCTATATCAAAACTACACAGAGATCAGGATATATGGATGTGAATTATGCCCATTCAAACTGCCCAAGTATGTCCCAATGAGACTCTTTGTATTAGAATATTTCAGGCAGATGAATAATTCAGATATAATTCATTTTTGCAATGCAAAGAAAAAGGCTCAACTCAGGATCAAGAGCCAATTAGGTCCCTTCATTTGTAACTCTAGGGAAGCTGGAAAGGAAGCCGAAAGGATTTTAGAAGACTATCTCAGACTACAAAAGAGTTTCTACTAGGTGCCTTATGATCCAAACAACTTTATCTATGATAGAAGAATGAAAAATAAACTGTCACCATACATCCATCAAAGAATCCCAGAAATAGAACAATATGCTAATATGGATGAATGGATAGAAGGGACATTGGTTGAAAAAGATAGTGAGCAGGTCAATGTTGAAAATGTAATGAAAGATCTTGAAAATATACTTGACCTAGAATCTTTTGGATAGGTGCAGGGATCTTCTTCAGCCAGGACTTTACAAAAAAATTTGCAGGAGATTAGTACAGTAGCAGTAGAATCTGAAGGAAAAGAAAAGGAGTCTGATATACAAATAATTGAAAAATTCATAATGAAAGAGCAACCAGAGACTTCTAAAGAACAAGGTCAAGGACAAATTCCTCCTACTCAGATCAGTGAGCCAGAAATTTCTATTTTACAAACTCCTTTGAATATAGAAAAGGGAAAAAAGAGAGAGGCTGAAACAACTACTCCTATTGGCGGCTCTTCTGAACAGCAAGATGTTAAAAGGAAGAAATTAACTCCCCTTCCAGAAGATGAATAATTTCAGGAAATCCCTGACAGCCAGGGAAGAGAAGACAGTCAGCAAACAGGTACAGGTAGTGGGACATCCACTAATTTTCTATGAAATACGAGGGGGAAACAAAAGAATAAGAAATATCTTCTTTCAAACCTCCAGTAAAAACTGCCTGGGACATCAAAAGAACAGTCATCAATATAAAGGCCAGGAACGATCCACTTAGACTTCAAGTGTACAACCAATTTTTGAAGATGGCTCCGAAAAATCAAGAAAGATTGATGTCAGCTTATGACATCCAACAAGGTAAGATGTTAATGAGCCATTTGAAGCCCAAGGTGCAGTAGCCTCAGACAGCTGCAGATTACGTTAGGACTAATTTTGAAGTCTTAGCAAAGGATATCCATCCTTTAGATCAAATTGAGCTACACAAGCAAACAGGTGAGATGATTTATTCTACTCTGACGGATAAATCAATGATGACCCATAAGTTGCAGGATTCTTTGGATAATACCAATACACAGTTGCATCTTGAAAAAGCCTCCTCCCAGGCTAAGGATAATAGAATAAAAAATTTAGAGGAAATAATCATTGGTTTGGGTCATAATCCTAAGGATGTGAAAGGTATTGAAGCTTTGATCAAGAGAAAAGATGATGATATTGCAACTCTGAGAAAACAATTAAAGTTATCGGCCTCAAGACATCCACAGACTGCAGAAGTCATCAAACAAAATTCTGAGGAAGAACTAATGGATTTGCTCTTAAAATTGAATGAACAACTTACTGCAACTGAAAAAGAGCTTGAGAATGCATTAAAAGATAAGCAGGAAAATATTCCAGTATCTA